>JACDOX010000051.1:230059-266303 GCA_014549065.1 Cardinalis cardinalis
GCTGCATCCACAGCCCTGGGACACTGCCCTTCCCAAATCCCTGCTGATTCTGGCAGCGTCCAAGGGGGTTCTCGTTTCTCCCTCTGTTTCTCCAGGCTGTTCCTTCCTTGGCTCTTCCACTGAGCATGTTGTTCATCTGATCCTGGTTTTGCTCTTTCCCTTCTTTCCTGCAGTTCCTTACAGTCTTTTTCCTGGAGAATTCTCCCTCTGGCTCATATTCCCTCTTCTTCCCAACATATTCCCTCTTCTTCCACTTTCCAGTCCCTCCCCAGCAGCTCCCCACATGGGCTGTCCTCCCACCAGCCACTGCCAGTTTGTGTGGGTGAGAAAAACCTCCCCCAAATCCAAACTGGGAATCCCTGTGCAGTGTTGGGAGGATTTCTGGAGCCCTCCTYTCCCTCTGTCCCAAGGGATCAGCCTCTCCTTCTCCCAGGAAATGGGATGCTCAGCTGGGTCATCACTTCTCATGCCAGGAGCCAAAATTCTCCTCTTTGCCTCTCCTGATTATTTGACAGCCAGGCAGCTGATAACAGCTCTGGGAACATTGGGCTCCAGGGAGAAGTTTGTGTCACTCCCAGGTACTTCACCAACAAATTGCCAGGATGTATTTYCCCTCCTTCACCTCCCTGCATTTTTTTTGGATATCTGTGGGATAGAGGACTTTAAAAGAACCTTCTCTCCTTGGYAGCCTCTGGAATTTGAAGGAAGCAGAGTCTCCCAAATATTTCTGCTTGTCCCTGCCTATTTTCCTTTAAAACAAGCCCTCTCCTCTCCCTGGGCAAGGGCTATRAGTATCCCTGGATTGCTGGAGGAATGTCCACATCCAGGGAAGGTGTCCACAGCTCCTGCTCCACTTGACCTCTGCAGTGAGTTCAGCCACGAGAAGGCACAAAAGAACAGGAGTTCTGTGGCGCTTCTTCCTGGGGAAATGGGGATGTTTCATAAGCTCTCTGACACTGCTGGAAACGATCTTTTGACATCAGCAAGTGGCAGAGGACTGAATCCTAATTCCAAAGGTACAAACCAGGCAGGCACAGCCCTTTTCCAGGCTCTCCCACTGTTGTTATTCCACGTGGCCCTGGCACTGGAGCTGCAGCCCTTTATGGGGAGTCACCAACACTGCCCAGCTCCAAATCCACACCAGCCTGGCATAAAACACCTTGGCTTTTCCCTTGCACACAGCTAATGAAGCAGCAGGGATAACTGGGAAGACGTCTCCTGCCTGTTTTGCAGAATTTCTCCCCCCTTGTGGCATCAGAGCAGCCCCATCCCAGTCCCTGTGCAGCCTTTTCCCAGCAGAGCCCCTCTGCTCTCCCTCTGGAGAAGGAAAGCAGTGAGCACCAGGGAAGAAAGGCCACCAAGGGCCCCCTGGATTGCTCCCACACCCCATCATTCTTCAGGAGTTCTTGTTCTGCCAGACAAGAGCTCCCTGCTGTGCCACAGAGCTTTCCCAAAGCCCATTAGGATTGATAGAAAAGCTCCTGGTGCTTTGGGTAGGCTTGGCAGGAGGCCTTATTAGATGGGATTTCAAGTGAATCCTTGACATTTTGCTGTGTGTCTGGCTCTCCAGGCAAGCTCCTTTCAAGCCCACTGAATCTCACTGTCCTAAATCCTGAACTTTTGTATTTCTGGGACAGGGAAAAAAAAAAAGGAATACTGAGGATTAGACTGTAATATGTGTCTAAAGCAAGCCAGGGAAGGGGAGCAGGAAGGGAATTATCCTGCTGCAACAGCTCTGACACTGAGCTCCAAGGACCTGCACAGTGTTTCCTATCCTAAATCCTCCCTTGTTCTTCCAGGAGCTGCACAAACCACGAGCTCCAGTTAAATACTCAGACAGGYTTTTATGAAAGCCTCAGGAGCCTTTCCTGACAGTTTTACCTCCTGCACTGAATCAGCTTCCTTCAAAGCTGTGAGGATTCAGCAAAAGCCTTGGAAGTGCACTGGTAGTTCCAGAAACTTCCTGAAGAGCCAAGCCCTTGCTGACTCCTCTGAATCCATCAYGGATGTCCCAGGAATGCCTTCAGACCATAATCTCATTTCTGATCACCCAAGGCAGGAGTTATTTCATTCCTGAGCCTGGGTGCGTGGGTTTGGTGAAAATGCATTTTCCCCCCACAGCAATCCTGGGGTGCAACCCTACTKCAAGCTGGCAGAAGCTCCTCTGGCACCGGGCTCTTCCTAGGGCAAAGGAAATTCAAAGTGCCAGGAAGGGAAGAAAAAGCCCCATGAAAAGTGCAAGGGCTGTGCCAGGGGCTGTGCCAGGGGCTGCCAGGAGCACACAAWGAGTCTCAGTTCTTCCACGGGGATGTTCCTTTGTGGGCAGCTCCCCTTGGTGCCAGGACACCTCTGTTCCCTGTTCAGGAAGTGCTGGTTGGAATCCCAGCACTTGGAGGCATCTGAACTTGCCCAAAAGTTACAAACAAGGGCATGTCCCTGAATAAACAGCAGAAGTTACAAATGAGGGCATGTCCCTGAGKGAACAGCCCTTTCCCAGGGGTTTCTCCTGCAGTTGGATGTTATCCCTGTGCCTGGTGCTCCAGGACATCCTCCAAAAGCTTGGGGTTGCTCCAAGCAGGAGGGGGAACAGCTGAATATCCCTACAGGAAATCTGTGTTCATCCAGTATGGCCATGACCCAAAGGGGCTCCTGTGACAGAGCCAAAACGTGACAGATTTTCCTGATTTCAGGTCTCCACCTTCATCCCTGTGCTGAGYGCAGCACGATGCACACACTGSGAATGTGAATTCTGTCCCTGCAGGCTCTCAAAGCACCTCAGTGGGGCTGTTGAATAATTTCTACTCTGTTTTTCATGCRGAATTTCTGTGACCTGACCCAGAATTTTCCCTGCCAACAATTCCCAGTGGCTCTGGTGACAAGAGGAGGGCGATGGCACTCGGATCCTTTGGGATGGCGATGGCACCTGGATCCTGTGGGATGGTGATGGCACCTGGATCCTGTGGGATCTGCCTCTCCAGGCTCTCAAAGCACCTCAGTGGGGCTGTTGAATAATTTCTACTCTGTTTTTCATGCGGAATTTCTGTGACCTGACCCAGAATTTTCCCTGCCAACAATTCCCAGTGGCTCTGGTGACAAGAGGAGGGCGATGGCACTCGGATCCTTTGGGATGGCGATGGCACCTGGATCCTGTGGGATGGTGATGGCACCTGGATCCTGTGGGATCTGCCTCTCCAGGCTCTCAAAGCACCTCAGTGGGGCTGTTGAATAACTTTTAGACTCTTTTTCATGTAGAATTTCTGTGATCTGACCCACAACTTTCCCTGCCTACAATTCTCAGTGGCTCTGGTGACAAGAGGATGGTGATGGCACCCGGATCCTTTGGGATCTGCCTCTCCAGGCTCTCAAAGCACCTCAGTGGGGCTATTGAATAATCTTTCTTTTAATTTGCTTTTCCTGCAGAATTTCTGTGATCTGACCCAGAATTTTCCCTGCCAACAATTCCCAGTGGCTCTGGTGTGGAGAGGATGGCGATGGCACCCGAATCCTTTGGGATGGCAATGGCACTCGGATCCTTTGGGATGGCGATGGCGCCCGGATCCTTTGGGATGGCAATGGCACCCGGATCCTTTGGGATGGTGATGGCACCCAGATCCTTTGGGATGGTGATGGCACCCGGATCCTTTGGGATGGTGATGGCACCCGGATCCTTTGGGATGGCGATGGCACCCGGATCCTTTGGGATGCTGATGGTACCCAGATCCTTTGGGATGGCAATGGCACCCGGATCCTTTGGGATGGTGATGGCACCTGGATCCTTTGGGATGGCAATGGCACCCGGATCCTTTGGGATGGCAATGGCACCCGAATCCTTTGGGATGGCAATGGCACCTGGATCCTTTGGGATGGCGATGGCACCCGGATCCTTTGGGATGGCGATGGCGCCTGGATCTTTGGGATGGTGATGGCACCCGGATCCTTTGGGATGGTGATGGTACCTGAATCCTTTGGGATGGCAATGGCACCCGGATCCTTTGGGATGGCGATGGCACCCGGATCCTTTGGGATCTGCCTCTCCAGGCTCTGATTCCATTACAAACCTGGCCTGAGGCGCAGCATCCCCTGCTCCGGCCCTGCCTGGGCACTGGAGGGGATTCACTCCCTGGCCAGCTCGGAGCAGTTCCTGCCTGGCAGGGGCTGGAGGGCAGAGCTGCTCCCAGAGCGTCGCTGGGCTGGCGCTGCCAGGACAGGAACAGGCTCTGAATCACTGCAAAAAGGGACAAAGCACCGCTGCTGGCAGGCAGGACAGAACGGAAACTTGGCTTTCCAAACATTTGCTGAAGGTTCAGGCCGTGTGGTTATGGTGTTAATGAAGGGATGCGGGCACAAATTGGGTGAAAGTCAATTAATGCTCACTGCAAGGTGATGTTATCCTAAAGACCCCTGGGAAATGGCTTTGTTTGTACAATATTAAATAATAACACAAGGGCCATCCAGCCACYGCCAGCTCAGGATCCTGCAGCCAGCTCATTATCCCCTCAAAGAGAATTTAATACTCCTCTTTCCCCTTTTCCTGATGGGAACAGTGAAGCAAAGCCAGGGGAAATGACTTGCTGGGTGTTATCCACTTGCCCTGCCCTAGTTCCCTGTGCCTGGCAAGAGCCAAGGAGAAGTGACCTGAAAAGCAGCACAAAAGGAGACTCAAAACTTTCAACTTCACCTTTGGTTTTTGCACACCAGTTA
This sequence comes from Cardinalis cardinalis, assembly GCA_014549065.1. Lineage (NCBI taxonomy): Eukaryota > Metazoa > Chordata > Aves > Passeriformes > Cardinalidae > Cardinalis > Cardinalis cardinalis. The sequence continues at coordinate 234,761 of JACDOX010000051.1, forward strand.
ACCAGAGATAACCAGAGCTCATATCTGATACCTGTATTTCCCAACAGGGAATTGTTGGCAGGGAAAATCGTGGGCCAGGTTACAGAAATTGTGCAGGAAAAAAAATTAAATTAATTAAATAAACTCAGGTGCTTTGAGAGCCTGCAGAGGCAGAGTTCACAYTGCCAGCGTCTGCATCGTGCTGCACTCAGCAGAGGGATGAAGGTGGAGACCAGAAATCAGGAAAATCTGTCACATTTTTTTACCATAAAAGTCATTATTCTGAAAGAAATGCTCGAGGTTTAACAACCATGTCAAAACCTGAGGATAAACACTGGATTTCAGAGTTTTGACCTGAGCAATGAAGAGTTTCCTCCCCAGATACCCCTTTCCATGGGATCCCCATCAGTGTGTAATGATGGAGCTGAGCTGGGCACAGAGCTCTGGGAATAACTCAGATTTCTGCCCATGAAAACCCTGATTTAGGGAGGGGAGAGGGTGTTGGATGCTCCTGGGTGTTGGGAAAATCCTGGAGAACTTCCAAAGAGCAGCTGAGGTGCCACCACCCTTCTTTTCTCAGCAGAGATTGCTCCTGGATGGTGCCTTTGCTTTGTTGTTCCCTATTTTCATTTCTTCCTTATGCTGCTTTTCCCACTGCAATCCCATTTTCCAGCTCCTTGGAATCCTCCTGCCACCTTCCTGGAGAATGTTGGGAAAGGTTGAGTCTTCCTGTTTACAAGCAGAGAAAATCCCTTCCTGGCCAGCCCCTGTTGCCCCTCCTGGGCAGTGCAATCAACATTCCTGATTGTTTTTCCAGGCAGAAACGTAAAGACAACATTTTTTCCTACTGCTGAAGGCATGAAAGGCAGGATGCAGAAYATGAAAACACCTTTGGAATTCTTCCACTGCTTCAAGCATAAATCCTCCATCTCTGTGTTCATCACCATGTGCAGGGGCACTTTGTCCTGCTTTTCCCAGGCTTTTTCCCTAATCCTATTCATGGAGCAGAGACAAAGAAATAAACTAACAGCTGCCCCTTCCTCCAGGGAAAATGGAGCTGGTGATGGATGCAGCTTGTTCTGGCAGCCCCATCCCACAAAGCTTCTCCCAGTTTCCACYCCCAGCCAAGAGAAAAGATCCTCATGAAGGAATTTTGTGGCTGGTTGCTTTTYCTTGGCTCTCCCTGGGCATCCAAAGGAGCCATCATGAGTTTGGCACCTATTGCTCTGCTCTGCAGAGTGCCAGAGGTGTTGGAGAGGGCTGAACGTGCCAAACTCTGAGCAGAATGTGCAGCTTCTGTGCCAAATCCTCCTGCAGAGCTCTGCCAACCATCCCCACCCTGGCCTTCTGTCCCAGACTCATCCCTGCCCTGTTCAGACCCCTCTGTGGAAGGGATGAGGATGATGAAGAGGCACAAAAGTCAATTTGGCACCGATTCCCTGAAACCCCAGGGCCCCTGGTGTTATCACCTGGGTGTTATCACCTGGGTGTTATCACCCTGATGTTATTCACCGTGGTGAATTCCATGTCAGAGGTTCTCCGTGTGCATCCCTGGGCTGCTCCAGGACTCCCTGAAGCCAAACAAACTTGGGGTGCAGAGGCTGTGCATGTTTCTGAAAGAAATGCTCAAGGTTTAAAAAAACATGTCAAAATTTGAGGAGAAACCATGGAAATGTTACAAAACAGGAGCAGCTGTCYGTGGATGCATCAAGACCTGGGGCTGCATCCCTTCCCTCCAGCTCTTGTGCTTGGAAAGTGTCCCTGGATCCTTTGGGGTTTTGTTATCCCAGCTGGGAGATGAAAGCATCCAGGGGTGTCATGGGAGTGAGGGTGAGTTATTCTCTGACACACACACAACCCTTATCTCAGTTTATCCCATCAAATACCCCCAAGGGAAGCCAGCTCCCAGTGAGAAAGGTGGCTCAGAACCTTTATTTATTTATTTCTTGGAGYGCCCACACAAAAACCTCTCATTTATTCAGAGAACTGAGCAGAATCTGAATTCCATCCCCCTCAGGTCACATCTGCCCTGGGGTATTTTCCTTCCAGTGCAATCCCTGAATTGTTTCCAASAATTTTGCACCTGGCTCAGCCACCCATTTTCCTTTGCTAACCAGCTCTCTGCTGATTAAACAATCTATTGTGGCTCATAGGGATTTTTTGTTTATTTTTTAAATAAACTGAATGCTGGTGAAGGAATAGAAAGAGTTTCAACAGCACCACACCCTCCCACACTGCAAAAATCCAACAGYGCAGGCAGGGCTGGGAATCAGCTGCTCAAATTGAGGGATGGTCAGGATTGGGCAATTTTTTTTCCCAAAAAATGGGGGAAAGGGAATGAACAGAGCTCAGCAGGGATTTGGAGGAGGTGGGCTGGCTGTTCCCACCGGGATGCGAGAGAGAAGGAGGAGCTGTTGCTGTGCTCTGTCTCTAAAGCACTGCTGGGAACAGCCAGTTTGGTTTTCCAAACTCACCCAGGCTCCTTCCCCCTCGTAGAAGCAGCTGAACAARGTCCCTGCCTCCTCTCTGGTGGAGGATCTCATCCAAAATGATGCAACTCGAGAGGGAAAAAAACATCATTTATGGAGGCAAATTAAGGACTAATTCCCCTAAATTGGGATGTGAAGAGCAGAGTGTTCTGAGTCCCACAGATCCCAGAGATGAGCAGCAGCCCATTAAGGTGTCAGCACAATCTCCACACAAACACTGCTCTGCACTTTGGCAACAGGAACAGCTTTAAAACCTCTTTTTTTGGCTGGTAATGAATCTCCTGGGGAGGATAACTAACTTTGCAAAGATCTGCTTTGGTTCTCATGAAAGGGAAGGAGGGTTAGGCCTGGTTTGGGACGCTCCTGGGGATGTGCAGGCTCTGCATCCCCTCTCCAAGAGGTGGCTCAGGAGAAGGGAGGTGCCCTGGGCAGAGCTCAGCCCTTCCAGCACTGCATGTCCCCTGCAAAAAGGGCTGGATTTGGTCCCCAGAACAAACCCAAAACCCCATTCCGCCTGTGAGCAAAGAAACTTCCACATTTGGAATTATCCAAGCTGCCCCCGGCTCAAGATGAGTCCCCCAGTCCTTGCTGTTTGTACATTTTAAATACAATTCTGCACGATTGCCACTAATTAAAAAAAAATCAGCCAGGCTGTTTTCATCAAAATCATTTTGGAGAAGAAGTTTTGATTCTCAATTAGTCAGGAAAATACAGGGTGTATGGAAATTTAATTGCTGCTGGGGAAAATTTATGCTCCTAGCTGATTGCAGGCATCAAATTAGAGCCTACTTATTACTTTTTGTTGTGGTATCCAAAAATTTCAGAGTTGAAAGACAGATGAATTCACAGATAGAAAACTCCTCCTAGTAACAGGCTGGCAAATTGGTTTGACAGACTGGGATTGGGCTCTGGCCACTGGTGATGCCATTTTCCAGCAGGTTTTCCATTGGCAACCAGCAGCACTGCAATACCAAGAGGAATTAAAAATGTGATTTTCTCCCAGSTCATCCTCACTGGGATGTGTCCCCTGCCATGGGAACGTGTCACTAAGTTGAGTTTAAGCCAGAATGAATTTTGCTGCTGCCTCAGCTTCCATAAGTGCTTATGGTAAATTTTTATATTAATATTAAAGTTTGAAATGTCTCAAGGCTGCTGTAACACCTTGGATTTGACCAGGGAGGRGTTTGGGTTTATTTGGGAATCAGTTTTTCGGCTTAAAAGAAATATTAGTGAGTTTCTTACTTCACCTTCTCTATTTTTGATCGATGCTGAACACAGTGRTCCCAGCTGTGCTCTCTCAAACCTTTTAGCTCACATCCAGCTGTTTGCAGCATTAAACTTGACTTAATACCCCAAACTGCTGCCCTCAGTGCCCTGTTTTCTCCTGAAATCCCCTCCAAAGAGCAGGGAATTCCTAAAGCATCATCAGCACTGCCAAGAAAAGCAGCTGGATGTCAGGAATGCTGGACAAGTGCTCCAAAGGCTGCAGAATTCCCAGCTGAGGTGTCRCAGGGAGTGGGATTGATGTTTGCTCAGGGACGAGTTCCAGATGAGGCATTCACATTTTCTGGAAAAATCCCTTTGCCCAGGGTTTTTCTGCTGGGAAGCTGAGAAGCCTCAGAGAAAAAGGAAAACAAGAATTATCTGATTTGCTTCTCCTGTGTTTTGCTCAGGTGGAATGAGTTTGGAGATTGTTTACCCACAGGTGATTGTTCCATTGGATTCTGGTGTGAGTTTCTTCACTCACTGGCCAGTCAGGGCCAAGCTGTGTCGAGACTCTGGAGAGAGTCACAAGTTTTCATTATCATCTTTTTAGCCTTCTGTAAGTGTCCTTTTTGTATTGTTTAGTATTTGTWTTCTTTTTGCATTCTTTAGTTTAGTATTTTGTATTCTTTACATTTGTATTCTTTAGTATTCTTTTTGTATTCTTTAGTATAGTAYAATTTAGTATTCTTTACTAGAATATAGTATCATAAAATAAGAAATTAGCCTTCTGAGAACATGGAGTCAGATTTATCTTTCCKTTGTYCCTTCCCTTCATCAGGGCASCCCTCAAGTACAATACCCAGGCACAGCTTTTAAACTGTGGTTTTGAAGCCTCAGTGATTGGGTGTTGTGGTGTTGTTGTGGGTCTCAGGATGAGGTGAGAGATGAGAATTGACTCCAAGTTCTCAGAAGGCTGATATTATTATATTATATTATATTATATTATATTATATTATATTATATTATATTATATTATATTATATTATATTATATTATATTATATTATATTATATTATANTATATTATATTATATTATATTATATTATATTATATTATATTATATTATATTATATTATATTATATTATATTATATTATATTATATTATATTATATATATTATATTATATTATATTATAATGCTATACTAAAACTATATTAAAGAAAGAGAAAGGAGGCATCAGAAGGCTTTAACAAAAATGAATAATAAAAAACCCGTGACTGACCAGAGTCCCGAAACAGCTGGACTGGGATTGTTCATTAAGTAAAAGCAATTCACATGGAACCAAACAAAGATGCACCTGTTGGTAAGCAACCTCCAAACCACATTCCAAGCAATCAGATAATTATTGTTTATATTTATTTTCTGAGGCTTCCCAGGAGAAAAATCCTGGCGAAGGGATTTTTCAGAAAATATCCCAGTGACAATTAGGAACAGATTAGGGAWTCCCTCTCTGGCGAGCCCGTGCTGGAGCTCTCCCAGCAGCACAAATGAGCTGGGATGGAGGCGGTAATTAGTGATTTACACCCTGCTCGTGGCAGGGACAGCCCGGGAATGGGAGTGACAGGATGGGGACAAAGCCAGGCTGGCAGGAGCCGCAGCAGAGCCGGCAAACCCCGCCTGGGCTGTGCTGGAGCTCAGCTCCAACCCTGCCGGGCTTCCTCTCCTGGAAAACCTCTGTGTCAGAGCCCAGGACATTGCTCTGGCYGCCCTGGAGGGCTCCAGACCCTGGCAGGGGGCTCAGAGACCTTGGCATGGAGTCAAAACCACCTGTGCCTTGGATTTTAGCCCATGGAAACAATTAGCAGCTTTGTGTGAAGGTTTACAAGCCTCAAGAGTTTGAGTAGAATGATGGTGAATTTGTCACAGGGTGAAAAAGTAGAATTTTGGGGTTTTTAGAATGGGGGTTCAAGAGGCAAGATGGAGGAATCTGGGCATGCCCTGTCCTCCTTCTTCCTCCTTCTTCCTCCTTCTTCCTCCTTCTTCCTCCTTCTTCCTCCTTCTTCTTGCCCTCCACCTTCTGCTGTGATGGTGACACTTCTGGATTGGTTTAGAGCAGAGACAGAGTGTCTAACATAGGGGATAGGTATTGGAAAATATTGTAAATAAACTACACGTAGTTCTTAGTATAAAAAGCCAACACCACCCCAAGGGCAGGGGCTGTGCCACAACCCGACCTGCTGGACAGATCTCAGCAGGTCAGAGAAAGAATGKAATRRATAAGAGAAAATAAACAACCCTGAAAACCAGAACCGAGGAATCTCATCTTCTTCTTCGGTTGAGGCACTGGGAAAAAARACTTTTAATACCTTGGGAGCCATTTAAACCACAGAAAACCCGAGACCTCTGGAGCCATTTGCCACCTTCAGCCTCTGGAAATCTCTGCAAAGTGCCCTCAGCAGAGCTTGGAGAGTTCTCCCTTCAAGGCAATAATGACATCACAAACATTTTGCTGCTTTATTTGTTTTGATGCAATCGAGGTTTGTTGGAGAGCACTCAGCGATGCCTCAAAATAGCCATCATTAAAGSCTTCACCAGCGGCTTTCCCAAGCATTTTCCAGCAGTCAGGCATCCAAAATCCAGGTGTGAAACATTTTATTGCTGCCTGAAACAGGCCATAAAAGCTCCCTGCTCCTCCTGGGGCGGGAGGCGCTGCCAGGGCTGCCGAGGTCATTCCAGGCTGAGGCAGGAGGAGCGAGGTGTGGATGCTCCCCACCCTCTGGGGCAGTCAGGGACTTTTTAAAGCATTAAAAATTCTTTTAAATTACAATTTTATGAGTGAAGAAGGGAGATAGTCTTGGTGAGAAACTCCTGTTGAGAGCACACTGTGAACTGCCTGATGTGACTCACAGCATTCCCACAGGGAAGAGCCCACAGGATTCCCACAGGGAAGAGCCCTCTTCTTGCCCAGTTTTACATTTTCCTTGCTCTTTCCTTGCTCCTCACTTACCTTGGGGATGGCACCAGGGTTTTGCTATGGTTTTGTTGTGTTTTCTACTCACCTGAACAGCAATTTTTCTCTTGCAGTTGATGGCAGTGCTGTCACAGCTTCAGCCTCGTTCAAACCCTGAGGAAGCTGCACTGGAAGCCTTGGTGGGTTCCACAAACAATTCAGCCCCTCAAAGCACAGGTACATCAACATTTGCCCTCTCCAAAGGCTGAGGTCACCAGGACTGGCCAAATCTGAGTTCTTCTCTCTTGCCAGCTCCAGGGTTTGAACCACATCCCACACTTTTTGTGTCTCTGGGTGTCTCCAACATCCCTTTGTGTCCGTTTGGGGACAGGCACTGCTTTTCCCCAGCCCTGAAGCAGAAGAGTGGCCCATGGCACCACGGCCTGCCCTGCTGGACAGATGGAGGTGTCAGCTGGCTCCCTCCTGCCCCAAAACATTGACTTTTCTGCCACTCCCCTGCCCAATGTCCTCCTCAGGCRCAGTTTCCACAGCCAGGCAAACAGACCTTGCCCTGGGATTCCTTCCAACACAAAGATGAGATGCTTTTCTCTGCCTGGTTTGTTTGAGACGTAGGAACCAGTTCCACAGTGGGACTGGGCCCAGCTTGGCCCCGTTCCCATCTCCTCATAAATCATGGGCTGACTTCTGAGAGTGCTGGTGAAGCCCTGCTGCAAAAAACCATTAGCCCAGGGACRTTTCTCTGTCCCACCACCTCCACCCTCCTCTTTGGAGCCATGGCCCCTCCAGGAACCTACAGATGGTTTTTTTGGGATCCCCTGCTGCACCCAGGCAGGACAGCACCCACTCTGCTGCTCCAGAACCTTGAAGAAGAAGCCTTAACTCAGACAGAAGCTGGAGGTGCTTCCAAGTCTCCAAAATGCTCCCAAAGGTTTTCTTGCAGCCTCACTGCAGCATGCTGGGACACTTCCCATGTAGCAGCAGCAGTTTAACTTTTCCTGGAAGGAGGAGGGTTGGATAAACTCAGGCAGAAGCCAGAGCAAAGGAAATGCGAGATTATTCCATAAGGACAGCAAGAATGTGGTCCTGACACAGTGAGATGCAACCTAGGGAAGAGATGAGCTGGAARGAACAAGTGTTGGAGGTATTCCAAGGAGTATTTGAAAGGTCCTGGCCTTTCCCTATTTTTGAATCCCTTCCCCTTCCTCCCCCAGGTGAAGGTCCCCAGGCTGCCAGCACCCATGTCCACTGCACAGGTCTGTGGCTGTGCAGCACTCGAGGGAAAGTTATTTTTAGGATCATTTTTCAACAGATGATGGAAACTCTTCTGTCACTTGCACAAACAGAAGATCATTCTGGCCAATGCCCAACGTTTCTGGCTGCTTTTGAACTCTGTGCTCACCAGCAGCCCCTGGTGCTTCAGTGTCTCTTTGAGCTGGTGACTCCTTCAAAAGGGGCAGCAGGAAAGGAGGGAATTTCACTGAGAATGAAAGTGCAGGAGAATTTCACTGAAAATAGAAGTCTCAGGGCTCTGCTGGGAAGTGCAAGACAGAAAGTGGGAAGACAGAAGGTCAAGAACCAAGAAGGATGAGCATTCCCTGCACGCTCCTTCTTCAAGGAGGATGAAGATGATGAGGGCAGAGGAGAAGCTCTGCCACATTCCAGGGAATCTGGGAGGTATTTCTGGATCAGAGAAACCCTGAGCCCTGCACCAAATGCGTCAGGTCTGCTGGATGTGATGCAAGAACACGGTGACGTTTGTTCTTTTCACTTTCCCCGGAGTTTATTTGCAGAGGTTTGGCCTTACAAGTCCRTTTAAGACAGGCTCATTGAGAAATTATGCTCAAGTATTTATTCACACTGATAACTCGGAGCATTTGGCTCCAAGCCTAACAACAYACTTGTTGGGAATTAATTCCGTGATAATCTTTATCGGTTTGTGGTAGACACAGCCATAAACCTCCTCTGTGGATAGATTAATAACTGGAGAGCTGGTGAGGCATTAAATCAACCTCAAAAAGCTGTTAATTGTGTGTGTCCTCCCCTGCAGCAAGGCTTACCTAGCCTGGGCAAAAAAAMCTCTGGAAAAGAGAGTTGGGAATGGGGAATTTGAGGCTTCTKATGCAAAAGCAGCTCAGGCAAGGGTGAGGGCTGAATGTGCAGCATTCAGGGGCTCATCCCTGGAAATGAACTGGAGCAGCTCCTTGTGCAGCCCACAGGGAGATGCTCTCCCCTCTTCCCACGCCGTGGGCTCCCAATGGGGATCCTAAATCCAGAATAAACGCCCAGCTTTAGTTCCCTCTCCAAGSCATGAGGCCAAGACGCTTCTCCATGAGTGTTCCCCATTTATCCCTGGGTTCCTCAAGCCTTGGGATTTGTTCTGGGCAAATCCCAGCACTTTTGGGGTGGGATGGGAGCCAAACTGAGCCCGTTGTGCTGCCTGGAGCTCCCAGTGGAGCAGGACAAGGAGAGTTTCCTCCTTTTCCAGAGCAGGACACGTTGTCCTAGGGAATCAAATCCATGCTGCTGCTTCTGATCAAGCAAATTAGGAAGCCAATTATTTTAATGACTTTTCTCCCCATTTATTTATTTAATTAATTTGTTTTTCAGGACACCAAGAACTTACATAACAATTATGTGGGGCCAGGATGGGTTGGTTTCCTAAGGAGRTTGTTTATCCTAATGATTCCCAACTTGTCAACAGGAATCAAATTCCTGTGGTGAATAAAGAGGGAAATCCTGGCATCTTGGARTATTTCACCCAGCTCAAATCAAGCTCCTCTGGTAATAATACCATGGGGGAAAGGCAAATTGAATAAAACTGCTGGAAAAACCAGGAATTATTCCCTGTCTCCTTTCCTTTCCATCAGCACTTGGATCAGATGTGATGGGACTCCTGGGATTTCTTTAAGGCTTGGGAACATTTACAGTGGAAGAAGAGGAATTGGCCCCTGATGCTTTTTGAAATCTATTCTTATCTTTTAGAACAAAATATGATATTATTAAATARCATATTAGCATGATAACATTTTAAAAAGCAGCATGAACAATACCAGCAATGCAATCATGAAGTCACCAAGAGAGTCATGTGAGTTTTGGCAGCTTCTCCCCAGAGAAATTTTCCCTAAAAAATCTGTTCAGCTTGTAGCCAACAGAATTTGTCAGGGATCTGTGGTCAGGTGGAAGCTGCACACRTTGTATCTGAGAATGTCAGCAGAAATATTTCATTATTCCATCTATTTTTGTTGATGTTGACAACAGTTGCCATCAATTGGGCAACATTTGCTGACCACTGAATGCAGGTGCTCTTTATAGAGGCACTGGAAAAGATCTGGGCTCTTTCCAGAGACAATTTTTGGGCTCTCTTGGCAGATGCTGAGGGGTTTATTTAATGCCAYGTGCTATATATAAAATATAAAATAACTAATGCATAATCTAAGACTTTAAATAACTCAGGCCATACATATCTGTGTTATAATATGTGATATATTCATTCTACTCACTGCTCACATCTAAAAATCACCAATTTAATGTTACTCAACCATTTTTTCAAGTGCCTGAAGGAATTTGCCTTTCTGCCAGACCTGTTGGGGTTGAGTTGGCTTTGAAAAATTTTTCTTTCCAACCTTTATCTTTAATAAACATCCAGAGATATGAGGACAAATATCCATGGTGCATTCTCCTTCTCGGAATCMCAGAATCCCAGACTGGGTTGGGTTGGAAAGGACCTTAAAGCTCTTCCTGTTCCAACCTTTTGCCATGGGCAGGGACATCTTCCACTGGACCAGGTTGCTCCAAGGCTGTCCTYGAATATTTACAACCCAAATCATTGTATGATTCCATGATTCTATGAAAAGTGAAAAAATAATCCTTTGGAACCAGCTCATTTTCCCTTTTCTTCCCAAATAAAAGCACTGGAGGGATCTGCAGTGCAAGTGAGCATCTCCAGCTGCTAGAAATTTTTATATTTTTAATTAAAACTATTTTTTTAAAATTAATGATGAGAAATGTCACATTCATAATACTCTTSTCTTAACAGGGACAAATTCCTTTTCCTGGCAATCCCGTTGCTGCCCACCACCTTGTGTCCAGGGTAAATTCATTCCCTGGTTTTCATTCCAACAACAAAACAACTCTGAGAGCAGTCCCTGCTGGAGGCCATTCATATTCCTGGAGCATTTGYATGAGGGAAATATGAAATATCTGCCCATTAAAGCTATCCCATGAATYAATGTCCCTTCTCCACTTCCCCTCGGCTGCAATTTCACACCCTGGGGCCAGGGAGTTTCCTCCCCCCAGAGCCCAGAGGGGAATTTCTGGCAAATCAGTGCCCTGGGAAAGCTGATAATGGGTGGCAAAGGGATCTGATCCTGAGGGATGGGCAGTGCCAGGGGTCCATTTTCCCTCTGTGGACTCTGAGGCAATGATGTGTTGTAATTAACTCATTCTCTGTGAGTTAATTACAACMATTAGAGGCGCAGCTCTGAGCAGAGGCCAGCACTGGAATGAGAGAGGATGCTCAGACCTCCAGGTCTAGAGAAAACCCAGGAATTATCCTTCTGCCCTAAAGCCTAAAATTCCTGGGAATATATCTCCCTTATTCCAACTGCACTTCCTACCCACTGCAGCCTGGGTTGCTCCGCATATTTTTCATTCCTGCCAGGCTCCTCTCCTCACCCTGAGCTCTCCTGGATGAAACAGATCCAGRAATCTGAGCAGCCCCAACTCTCTGAGCAGCCCCAACATCCCTGTTTGGGGCTGGGGAGCTGGGAACCCGTGGGAACTGWGTCCTCCTCACAAAGGGCCTTCCTCAGCCAGAGGATGAGCATGGTTTGGGAAGRAAAATGGACTTTGGAGGGATGTGCTAGAGACAGCAATCCTGATTATTAAAAATCGATTATTTCTCTTATCAGCATCCATTAATGGCAATGCTCATGGCATGGATTGRTCTTTCTGGGTTTCCTTTCTCTGCTGAATGTTAGTTTTGTGGCCTGAACAGGGAGATTGGGCAGGTTCACCCTCGTGTCTGCCCCATCCCCTTTTTTGGCTCAAGCTTTGAGAAGACAACAAATCCAACAGTGAAATTGCTGATTAAATAACCCTATGAGATAATGCTTTTAAAGACTTAAAAATGCTTATACAACCACCCTGCTGAGATCAGTCTGCAGCATGGGGCTGAAGCCAAGACTCCTCCTCTCCTCCCTGGCTGAGGAGTCGGTGCCACGCTGGGATGTTCAGGCAGGTGAGATCCCATCTCCAGCTGCCACACCTGGAAAGGCACKGGGCTGTGCCATGGGAGCAGGCTGCTGGCACTGCCAGGCAGTGATATCATGGTGCTGTCACCCACCACGCCCTGGAATTACACAGGGCTTCCATTCAACTCCTTTTGGCTCGAGGAAGAGAAAAGCTGCTTCCTGTCATCATCAGGTGTGAAGGTATGGGCTCCTGGGAACATCCCAGAATGCCAGGATGGGTCAGGCTGGAGGGGACCACCGTGGGACACTGGTGCCACCTCCCTGCTCCAGCAGGGCCATCCCAGCCTGTGCTGGTGACTGGGATTTCCTCCTGGAGTGCAGGGGCTTTGTTCTCCAAAAGTCACCCTATTTTCAGGAGGTCTGACCTCTCTCTGATCATTCCATTTTCTCCCTCCTTTGTGCTCTAAAACACTTCATCAACAAGATTTTCTTCCTCCTTATTTGCAGCCCAGGAACAGAGTTCTCCATGGCCTTTCCAACAAGAAGAGATACAATCCATCCTGGACAGACTTCAAAAGGATGCCAGGCTGATCTGGGCTAATAAAGAGCATCATTGAGATAATGAGATTAAAGCTGCCTTGTTCGTGGTGTCCCTGCTGGAAAGTGCTCCAGGACAGGGCTTCCATGTTGTGGAACCTTGGGAATTCGAGAGGAATTTTGCTGTAGCCCAAAAAGCATTGACCTGGTTGTGCAGCCCTCCCACACTCGGCATTTCAGAGGTTCCTTGGGAAAGATCAGGGCACTGAAGCGCTCCCTGCTCATTTTCCCATCCCTAGACAGGCGCAGGCAGCAATCCCCAGCCAGTGAGAACATCGTGTTCATCTTGTCCCTGGAGAGATCCAGGACACATTCCCGAGGGTGGGAGCTGAATCTGAGCTGAGGAAGAGAAGGGCACCACATAGGTGAATGTGACCAGTTCTCCCCCTTTGCTGGTCTGGTTTAGAATCATGGAATGAGTTAGGTCAGAAGGAACCTTAAGGATCATTTCATTCYACTCCAGCCATGRGCAGGGACACCTTCCACTGTCCCAGGTGCTYCCAGCCCTGTCCAGCCTGGCCTTGGGCACTGCCAGGGATCCAGGGGCRGCCACAGCTGCTCTGGGCACCTGTGCCAGGGCCTGCCCACCCTCACAGGGAACAATCCTTCCTGATACCSAATCTAAATCTATTAATTTTCAGTGTGAAGCTGTTYCCTGTGTCCTGTCCCTCCAATTCCWAATGAAGTTCCCTCTCCAGCCTCCTGCAGCCCCTCCAGACTCTGGAAGGTGCTGTGAGGTCTCCACACAACCTTCTCCTCTCCAGGCTGAACATTCCCAGCTCTCCCAGCCCCTCCACAGGAGATGTGCTCCTGTCCCTTTATCAACTTTGTGGCCTCCTCTGGAACTGCACCAGCAGCTCCATGGCCTCGTTCTGCTGGAAACGGCAGACCTGGGTCCAGTATTCCACATCCACCGGCAGTATCCATCTGCACATTGTCCCCATGAAAAGCAGGACTTGCCCAGACACCTCCATACTCCACCTCCTATACTATAATTTCTTTATCAACTTTGTGGCCTCCTCTGGAAYTGCTCCAGCAGCTCCATGTCCTCCTTCTGCTGGAAGCAGCAGCCCTGGGCCCAGTATTCCACATCCACGGGCAGTTTCCAGCTTCAGGACCCGCCCAGCCACCTCCATTCTCCACCTCCCGCTGCACCATTTCCAAATGACCAAAACCTCCCACGAGTTCAGCTCCCCAGGAGTTAAACAAAGTCAGAACAGCAGAGGAAAAGATTCATTTATTCCAGGCTTTCTGTGGAATTGCTCTGGAATACACTCAGCAATCCAGGAAAAAGCAAAGCTCTCCTTTGGGAAGCGGTCTGGGAATGTGAGCGTCYCCTGGGAGGATGCAGACAGGCTCTGCTGTGGCTTTGGGGAGGCTGCTGGAGCGCTGGGAAGGAGCACTCGGGGCTGTAGGGCTGGCAGTGCCCATCAGGGACACTGGGACCGTCCCCTGGCCCTGTAGGGGACGCCGGCACAGCAGCGGGAGCGTGGCGGGCCCTGCGCTGGGGCTGCCACAGGCCCTGCAGCCCCCCCAGGCCTGGCAGGTGACCACAGGAAGCACCGAGCTCCTGAGCTCATTTCCACCAGCCCAGGGCTCCGTCAGGAGCAAAAATAACTCGGGAAAGCAGAGCCAAAGCCGTGTTTGGAGTGCCTCGGTCACTCAGGGCCTGGTGCCTCCCTTCCGCCATGGCTCCTCCTGCCTCAGCAGCCACCTCTGGCACCTGGGATCGTTTCTATCACCCTGCTCCCTAAAAAGCAGCTATCACTCTCACTAATTCCCTTAAATTGTGTTTCTCTCCTGCAAAAAGTGGGGTTTTGCACCAAAGAACAGGAGGAATGCTCCTCACCCAAGCGCTGTCCCCAGTGTTATTCCTCCTGAGATCCCCATGGCATTTCCTACAGTCTGACTCTTTGAACAAGGAGCTTTCCCAGCCCATTTCCAAATAAAGCTGTGGGAACAGCCAATTTTTCAGCTTGGTGGGTGAACAAAGAAAGCAGAGGAAAATTAATTAGCTGAGCCCAAGCAGAGCTGCATTTCCACCTCTGTTGTTTTGTAAAACAGCGGCGACAAAGAAGATGAACTAGACCAAAACCAAGAGATTTATTTTGTCTGGGGACCATTGGTTCTTCTTTTTAACTTCTTTTCTAAAATATAGGTCACATTTCAAAAGGGAAAAACCAAGCATTGATTCTGAAAGATGAGGCTGAAAGGCTTCTTTCAAGATGTCAAAATGAAAAACTTCAGCACATTTGAGGGAAGGGAAATCCTTGTGGGACACACAAACACACACACAAAACCTGACCCAAAAATGTGTAAATCGTTTCCTTCTTCCATAAACAGCATTTTCCCCCAGATTTTCAATCTACTGAGGACAAAATTCCACAGATCTCCTCGGCAGCATTCCCCTGGATAAGGGCTAAATCTGAACAGAGGATTGATAGAAAGACAAGGAGATCCAGGGACAAATATTCCATGCAAGAACAAGGCATGGAAGAATTCATGGCAGGAAACGAGTCCGCTTCCAAGTCAGGCACTGCTGAACTCCGTGGCACAGCAAACATCCTTTGATCCAGCTCCAGCAGTCACTGATAAGCAGGGAGGGTTATTTCTCACTCARAGTTTGATAAGAAATGTCCACATGCTCCCTCCAGAGGAATTAAAACACAAGAAACCCAAATCTGGCAGGGCTTAGATCCACTCTGCGGTGCTTGGGGAAAAATGGAGCAATTGAGCTCAGTCTGTACGCAGCAGTTTATTAAGTTGTGCATAATTAATGAGCAGTGACGTGCTCCATGTGTTTTCTGAAGTGATTCCATTTCCTGGGGATGAACTCACAACTGACTGTGCATTGCTCCTTCTTCTGGCTCGCATTAAATATGAAATATTCATGGAAATACCAACTTTGCAGGGTTCTTCACACTGAAATGATGGTTTAGAGCTGGAGGACCCCACCACCAYCCAAGAAATCTTCAAAACACGTGACTCAGCTCATGTTCCTCACTCAGGCTGAGGAAAACCTCAGATGTGCTCATTTCCCTCATGCCCAACATTCCCCAAACTTTTCTGCTTTCGCAGTAACCATCCTGATTATCCTCTGGAAGGCAGATTTTACCAGAAATCCAGCCAAGCTGGGAACAGCATTCCCAGCTRACAAATTCCCTTTTTCCAGTCTCACAATTCAAGCGGCTCCTTGGGAGAAGTGCCTTGAATATGATGTAGAATGGAAGGGTTGGAAAATAATAAATATTAGTGTCCAATGCACTGAGAGAAAAGCCTTGGTCTGACCACTTCCTCCAGCAAGAAGAGCAAACACAGCTCCTCAGGATGTGAAAACACATCCCCAAAGATGTGAAAACACATCCCCCAAAGTTGTAAACACACATCCCCCAAAGATGTGAAAACACTTCCACCGAAGATGTGAAAACCATCCACCCAAGATGTGGCTGTGAAGGAGCTGTGCCCCTTTCAAGTCAACCCTGGTGTTCCAGAAGCCCYGAGGTGACTACAGGGTGAGTCCTCAGTGCCACCTTCTCCCACCACACTCCCAGCACCTGGATTTGGATCCTCAGGTGGGCTAGGCAGCTTTGGGGGATGCAGGAAACACCCTGAGGGCCAAGTGTTGGGGCCTGGAACAGTCACACTGGGGGACATTTGCTGTCAGGTCCAAGCAAACKGGAAGCTCAGCACTGCAATGGGTTTGGAGCATTCCCACAGCTTTGCCCCAAACCTCTTGGTCCCAGTTCCTGCAGGGATGCCTGTTGGATCAGCAGCACCAGTTTGCTCCCTGTCAGACCTTTCACTGTGCCAGTTTTTCCCACTGGGCTGGCCAGGGTTCAGCTATTTGCACCTCTCATTCCTGGGCTATTGTTTATCCATCCAGGATTTATCCTCCAGCAGCCACGCTGCCAACCAGCAGAGATTTTGTGCCATGCCAGGTGAAGTTCCCAGCTGATCTCCCTGGGAATTTGTGGTTCTGGAGTGCTGGCCTCAGGAGGAGCCTGAGGTAGCCTCCACATCCCTCTCTGAGCCCTGATGGAGTTAAAGAATTAAAGAAATAGAATATAAGAAATAATTCAAATGGCAAATGAAACACTCCCCTGGCGCAGAGCTGTGGGAGGATCCTGATCCATCTCCATTGCTTCCTGCTTTTAAACATTCCCTCTGCTCCATCAAGCCACTGCAGGACCAAAGCCAAGGTGACCTCCAAGGCTGTGGCCAGTGAGCTGTGCCCTCCCCAGCTGTCCCACAGCTGGCACAGAGGTTTGGCTTTATGCAGAAAGGAGCTCACCAGCACCAGCAAGGGATGGTGCAGGGCACATTTCCCCCAAACTGGGTCAAAGAAGGTGTTTTCCCCTCCTGAATTCAGGACTGACCACCACGATGTGGAAATCTTTGTGGGGCTGCAGCTTTGCTGTCATTAAAAGGTGTCCTGTGGCCAGGAGGGATGGATCAGTGCCAGGAYGCCCAGACCCCCCTGAGGTCAGGTGCAGTGTAGGGACAGGGCTGGGACAAACCCCAGTGCCAGAGCTCAGCTGCTCTTGCAGCCTCCCTGCTGCACAGCAGGGAAAGACAAGCTCAGCTTAATTATTCTCTGGACAATTAAACTCCGCAAAGGCCCATCAAGGCTGTRGCACATGAAGGCAGAGCAGGTGGATTTGTTGCAGAGCTGAGAACAAATGTAGGGCACGTGAAGAGCAGGGTGAAAGTTAAATTGATCTGAAAAGATGATTATCAAAAACAGGGAAAAGATGGAATTTCAGGAAGAATTTCTTCATGGAAAGCGTGGTCAGGCATTGGAAGGGGCTGCCCAGGAGGGTGGTGGAGGTGTCCACAAGGAAGGGCTGGAGGTGGCACTCAGCGCTCTGGGCTGGTGAGAAGGTGGGCATTGGGCACAGCTTAGATTCGATGATCCTGGAGGGGTTTTCCAACATCAAGGATTCTGGGATTCTGAGATTCACCAGCCCTGAATTGGAATTCTGGAATTCTGGATTCTGAGATTCACCAGCAGCATCTCCCAGGGAGTGCAGGGATGCACAGGCTGGGGAGAAGCAAACCCTGAGGGACCCGAGTCCGGTGAGAAGCTGCAGTGATGCTGTGGGTGAGGCTCCTCCAGCAGTGGAGCCAGTCCAGAATTGCTTCAGCCTGGAAGGGCAGGGCAGGGCAGGGGGAACGCTCTGAAATGGGAGCAGGGACTGGCAGCACATCCCTTCGTRGGGACAGAAACTCCCTTCCCCTCCCACAACAGCCCGGGGCTACTGGGGAGGCTGTTGGGAAAGGATGTGACCTTTGGGAAAGCACATCCGAGCAGGGAAGCTTTATTATCCCACAGCAGCTACAGCCTGAAGGAAGATTAAGTTGTCCCAGGGACAAAGCTGAGCTCTGCAGTCTCTCTGCCAGTGCTTTGTCAGGGCAGGGCTGGATTTAATGAGGGCTGACGAATAGCAATGGAATCAAGGGGCCAAAAGCATCTCTGAGCACATCTGCACCAGCCAAACGTGTCCCATCAGATAGATCTGACACATCAGCCCCTCCTGTGTCCCCAGGTGGGATTCCTCCTTGGAATGGCTCTCCAAGGAGGGGAGAGTTGGCTTAGGGATGTCAATGGGGAACACTGGGCTGTGCAGGACATGGATCCAGCTCATGGATCCCTTGGCTGAGAGCCTGGTGTGACTGAGACACGGTCACACATCCCCCGAGCTGCACCCTGAGGGCCAGAGCCTTCCACACAAACGGGTGCTGGAAAACTGCTCCTTCCTGTGAGAAATGCTACTCACTTCCAAAAAYTTAAAAGGTTTATTGAAACCTTATCAAAAATACAACAGAAGACTGAATAGAGAAATCTTTCCCATCATGTGCTCACCCACACAATAGAGGTTTCACCCTTTAACCCTTTAGCTCTCCCAAAGTTCTGTCCATGTCTCCTCCTTCACTGCCCAGTGGTGGAGATCACTTCTTTACATCTCATTTGGAGGTCAGCTTTTACCATAGTAACAATCCCACCCTCCCAAATGTCCCAAACCCAGGCCRCCCCCTGATAACAACACAGGGGTGGTAAAAAATAAATATAAATCTAGAAAACTTCTCTTAACATATATATATATTTATATATATATAAAATACATAAAATATATAATATATTATATATAAAAATATATAGCATATATAAAATGTATATTTTATATATATACAAAATATATAAAATATATATAAAATAAAATAAAATAATAAAATATAAAATATATAAAATATATATAAAATATAAAATATAATAGTAGCAAAATATAATATAGTAATATAATATAATATAATATAATATAATATAATATAATATAATATAATATAATATAATATAATTTATATTTATTATATTCTATTATACTTATTATATTAGTATATATAATATGAATATGATATTTGCCTTTTAATTGTGGGAATGAGCCATGGCATTACTCRTCTGTCACAATCCCCAYCACAGGTCTGGAGCTGCCATCTGCCCCCTCCCCTCCTCTGCAGTGCCCCCACGTGTCCCTCTCCAGCAGGGCCATGGCTCAGCCCACCACAAACCAAGAATCCCCACGTTTGCTTTCTGTATTCATGCTCTGCAGTCTTGTTTTCTCCACTTTTGTTTCCAGGATCCATTTGTGAGGCCAGGGAAGAAAAAAAAAAGAGGGAAAAAGCAAACTCATTTCATCTTCTTGGGATATTTCCATCATCCCACAGCCACCTCCTGGCACCACTCTGGTGTCTGTGAGAATGACCTGAGCTCTGCAGAGAAAGGGAGAGGACTCTGAAGTCTTCAAGAAGGAGGAAATTCTTCCCTGTGAGGATAGGGAGGCCCTGAGAGCAGCTGWGGCTGCCCCTGGATCCCTGGAAGTGCCCAAGGCCAGGTTGGACATTGGGGCTTGGAGCCACCTGGGACAGTGGAAGGTGTCCCTGGATGAGCTGGGGTGGCACTGGATGAGCTGTAATGCCAAAATTCTAATTCTGTTTTTCACTGGTCTTCCCCAATCAACCAAAAYTAGCTGCGAGTCTTGGGCTCACTTCACCTCAGTCCCCAGGTGCAGGAGAACCAGCTCCCTCAGGAGAATCCCCTGCAAAACCACTGGAAATGGCCCCATTTGGCCCTTTTCACTGGCAAAGCACCCTCCTTGCCAGGCCAGTGGCACCAGAACAGATTCATCTGCCCCAGTCGTGCCACACACCCCTCCCTCAGCCCCCTGCTCTCTGCTGAACCCCCCCAGGGCTCTCAGGAAAGCTCAGTTTGTTTTTTGGGGTGCTTGCAGAGTTCGCAGCCTTCACAGTGCCAGCCTCTCTGATGAAGATAAACAATTTCTGTGACACTTTCCTAATTATGGAGAAGAGTTTCCTAAAGGGGACTGAACTCTCTGCTCTGCACTGATGGGAAAAGGAATAACTGACATAGTTGCAGCATTTTTCATACTGGAAGATCCAAAATCCTGCTGTAAACACAAGCTGTGAGTGGGGATTGCTTTGCTCAGCACTGAAACACAACTTTGGAAKTGAAAAGGAGCAAGGCAAAGATCGTTTGGGGGGTTTAGGTCGGGAATTGGGAGGTTTCATAAAAAGGACATTATAGTTTGGGGGGAGGAATCACAGATTTGAGGGGTTTATTTAATGCCACATGCTATATATAAAATATAAAATAACTCATGTATAAAATTATTCAAGCACGTTGTGGCCCAGTTCCTCTTACGGGAAATGCAGAGCAGTTGGATGAACACCCTGCTTAGGACCAGATTTTTCCTCTCTGACAAACCATCAGAGCTCTTCCAAAATGGATCCAGCCTCGTCCTTCCCAAATCTCTCTGTAAATTCCTTGAGGATTAGAAACACAATCATTGGGAATGGCATTGCTCAGAAACGCTCTGCTTCAGGGAAATGAGCTTCTCCTTGTCCATGCAAGAGGAGCTCAGAGCYGGCCAGGAGAGCCCCTGATTCCCAAAATTTGCCCCTCAGCAAGAGCTGCCAACAGACCCAGCCCGGGGAGGGATCTCAGAGCAGCTTTTTGGGGTGGGTTTTATAGGATTTGGGTGGCCTAGAGCAGAGCTACAAATGCCAGCATCCGTGCCCTCCCCTCCAAGGATCAATACTGCCTGGCTGGCTCCCAGGATGTGGAACAAGGCAAAAAGGACTCGCTGCAGGTGCCACCTGCGGCCACAGCCCCTCGTGCCTGCCCTCCCTGTCTGTCCCTGCTGCACGCCCTGCCTGGGGACAGGGACAGTGGCACACTGGGGGTGGCTGGGCCACTTCCCACCTGCTCTCACACCAAGCTGGCGCCACGGTGGTGCGCCAAGCTCTGAGTGGGAAGAAAGGGAAAATGCTGGCAAGTGGTGACCAGTCCATCCTGAACGTCACTGCTCCTGCAGGTGACATTCCTGTCCCTGCTCAGGGCAAATCCAGGAGGGTTTTCCTGTCCCACATTCCTGCTGGGGTGTCCACAAGCCCCTCCATGGAAGAGGAAGGGAAGCAGAGATGCCTCTTGCAGGACACTTGTCCCCACCTCGCCCATGGTGGCGGTCCCCTTGCCTGGACAGTGACAGGGACCCCCTGCTCTGCCCGGGCTGTTTTTCCCAGCTCTCCCCCTTTCCCCAGCTCTGTCCTGGAGTCTTGCAYTGGGTTGAAGCTGTCTTTCAGTGGAGAAGCATAAACAGAGCTCTGAGGGACACTCATGACTGTTTATTTGCCTGGTGCTCTTGCCTCCTTTCTTGGTCATGGTTGTAAAAAMCATTTCTTTTCTCAAACTTTAACAGAAAAACAAATTAATGGTTTCCTCCAGCCACGCTCTGCTGGCCAGCAAGAGCAGCTGTCACCCACAAAGGCTGGGAATTGTGACTCTGAAAAGACTGGGAACAGGTCCCTGGCTTTGGAGAGAGGCTGGGATCAAACAGAAGGAATTTCRTCTCCAGGGTGGCTGCACAGCCAGGAGTGCCATCTTCTGGTGCTCAGCCCAGTGATGGGCACAATCACAGAATCCCAATGAGGTTGGAAAAGTTMTCCAAGGCCACCAAATCCAGCCTGTGCCCCATCCCCACCTTGTCCCCAGCCCAGAGCACCGAGTGCCACCTCCAGGGATGGGGATCCAACCCTCCCTGGGCAATTCCAGTGCCTGAGCTCCCTTTCCATGGGGAAATTCCTGCTGATCCACCCTGAGCCTGCCCTGAGCACCCTTTCCATGGGGAGATTCCTGCTGTGCCCACCCTGAGCCTGCCCTGGCACAACCTGGGATGGTTTCCTCTCATTCTGGATGCCCACCCAGCTGTCCCCTCCTTTCAGGAGCTGTGCAGAGCCACAAGGGCCCCCTGAGCCCCTTTTCTGCAGCCCAAAGTCCCCACTCCGTGCAGAAGGAGGGACACATTCCAGGCAGTTCCTCTCCAGCTCTTCCCAGATATCCCCCTCCAGCCCCTCTCCTCCAGCTGCTTCTCTGCAGTCCCTCCTGCACTGCAGGATTTCCTGGCCCATCCCTGCAGGCTGTCAGCATTGAGTGTCTTTTCTTTTGCCACCCCTGACCCTCTTTCCCTGGATCCCTGCTCCTGGCTCATCCTGGGAGAACAAGTTCTTCCAGCCAGGAGCTGCAGGGAGCAAGCTCTGGGCTGAGCKCTGTGCCTGAAGCTTCTCCTCTGACAGATGTCCCCTGGCTGCTCCTTCCTGCTCACCTCTGGGGCCAGGAGCAGCTGCCCACTCCCTCACACGTACTGGGAGTGACTCCATGAAGAATGGAAAAACACTGGAGCAGGAGCAGATAGCTGAGCTGGGGGGAAAGTTTCCTCCCCACCTGCCTGGGACAAGCAAAAATACAAACCCAAAAGGTGTCCCTTGAGCCGCTGGTCTGGGATTTGGGGGTATTTAACAATGAAGGCGGTGGAAAGGAGGAGCTTTGGGCAAGTCTGTGGGTTCTGGGGGGAGATGAGGACAGGGCTGGATGAGGGAATAACAGAGAGGCAGAGAACATCCCCAGCTTGTGCTGAGGCCCAGTGTGGTCACTCTGGCTCTTCAACAGGGCTGTGTGTTCATCTGGCCCTAAATGTGCCTGGGAACAAGACATTGTCTGTGGTGCATCTCAGCCCTGCTCCGCTGGCCTGTGCAGGATTTCGGCTGGGAGAGCTTTGCCTCTGTGCTGCTCTGCAGAGGAGTGAGCTCAGCCCAGGCTCCCCAGCTCCCGCAGAGCTCCCAGAAGCCATTCAGGCTCCCCCATGCCTCCCTCCATTTGCAGGATAACAAGCTCAGTGCTGAGCACCCTCTGAGGGTGTGTTTGTGCAGGGCAGCCAGAACTCGCGGTGCCARCGCCTTCAGAACCTCAGGCTGCTCCACTGCAGCAATCTGCAGATGAAAACTGGAGATAGGGAAATGAGCTGCCAGGCCAGGATCCAGAAGGACATCTGAGAAATCAGGCAATTCTATTCCAAAGGCATAACTTTTTGTGTTCTCACAGCTACAAATATAGCTCCCAGAACAGGCTCTTCTCTGGCAGGGCTTGTCTATTTGGCTCATCGGAGTAGTAGCCAGGCAGAGGATAAAGATCTTTGCTATCAACCCTTTTAGCTAAGAAATGGAGTTTAAATGAACCTTTTATAGACAAACATCTGGAGAAGGGTGGATGGAGTGAAACTGTGCTGGGAATTCACTCCAGCACTTCAGCAATTCTCTCTCCAAGCATTCACAGTGTTCTTGCTCTTCTTCAGGGAACATAATTTACAGTTTCTCCCCTGAATTTCCCCAAAATTTTCTGAATGATTGCTCTGTAATAGGGCCACGAGGTTGATAAGGGAACTGGAGCATATTCCCTATGGAGACAGGCTGGAAAAGTTGGGGATGTTCAGCCTGGAGAAGAGAASAATGTGTGGACACCCCTCAGCCTCTTCTAGTACCTGAAGGGATTCCAAAGAAGCTGGAGAGGGACAATTCATCAGGAACTGGAGGAACAGGACAAGGGGAATGGCTTCACACTGAGAGAGGGGGAATTTAGGTTGGGTATGTGGAAGAAATTCTTTACTGTGGGGTTGGGGAGGCACATCTGATTAGGATTAGCAGGATCTTTGTTGTTTGTCAAGCAATTTATCTTCCTGATTTATTTCCTARGTCCAGTGCAATGCAAGGTAAGCAAGATCTTGCACCAGGAGGTCCCTCAGCTGTCCAGACCCTCTGTTGTGACTTCCTTGTGCAGTAAAAGCAGTGTCTGTTTGCACATTTGAAATGTGCTGTTGCCTAAAACATTGAAATGCAGCCTTGGGATTGCTGCMTTTTCTCCCCTATTCATCTGTTTTCCCTTTAAACATCCCATGCATGAAACCTCCTCAGAGTGGAACCTTTTGTGAGCTCCCAGCCTGAYGAAGCAGCTCTGTCCATCTGAAGCCATTCCACCTCGCCCTGTCAGCCCAGGCCCTTGGAAATAATCTCTCTCCATCTTCCCTGTAGCTCCTTCAGGCCACAGCTAAGTCACCCCAAAGCTCCTTTCCTCCAGGCTGAACAATCCCARCTCTCCCAGGTCTAATCCCCAGTTTCATCTCAGGCAAATTKTAGGGCCAAAGCTTTCGATTTTGCCACCCTGAGGTTCTCTGAGCCAATTTAGTGGCAGTCCTTGTCTGTGGCTTGGCTCCTTCRCCCTTTATAGCTACAAAGCAAACTGTCCTTTCTTGGCCTTTAGCCCAAACTTTGATGCCTTTCCAAGAGCTTTTCAACTGTGTTTTCATTTATGGACAGCTAAAACTTTCCCAGTGAAGATAAAGGGGGTTTTTTGTCAGTGTCACATCTGTGGTTTGCTGTGAGGAATGTGTGAAAGTGCCTTTCTCAGCAACCCTTGTGGGTCCCAGTGACCTGCAGGCATCGCCCTGAAAACTTCCTCTGCTGCATGAACAGAGCAGGAGGGAGCACGACTGGAGGTGTCACATGAAACTTCATGCCTTGCCCTGAAAATCAAATGACAACCATGGTTTCTTCCCGTGTTAAATCTGCAAAGTTGTGAATTGATTTAACACCCCATGGATGTCCAGGGAAACACTCCCAGCTCATCAAGCCAGCCTGGCCAGCCACTGAACCAGGGCTTGAACTGTTCACAGCACTTCTTCCTTGGGTCACTTCAGTTTGGGACAGGTTCTTCATCTTTACCACTTGCAAAGAATATCCTGAAAAGTCCAATTTGGTGCCAAATAAACAATCTCATTTTTGGTTTCTATTTGAGTTACCAGTGTGATTTCCTGAGATCTGGCTGTGCTTGGGCTGGATTTCATGTTCAACAYGATGCTTGACCTTAACAAATTCTCAAACCTTGCCAGCTCTTCACTGTTTATTTTCTTTTTCGCCCTTCTTGCCTCCCATTCCCCCATGGATGGAATTCCGTGAGAACACCCTGCCTTCTCCACTTGGATTTTGGGAGTTTCTCCCCTGTCCCTCCATCATTGTGACCTCTCCTTTGAGGGCAGAACTATTCCTGGGGAAGGACCTTTCCATGACAATGGATGTGACTGAGCCATGAAGAAGCACAGGGCAAAGGAAGATCAGRAATTATTTTGATGTATAAATAATGTGCTTTTTTTGGGGTGTTCTAAGGTAAACAGGCAGGGTCTCTGTTGGCCTTATCACTATTGAAACACATCACTGTGGGATAATCAATTTGTCCTAAATTTAATCTTTTCATTGCTGCCAGGTCTAGAGGAGCTCTTTAATCAGAGAGTCCTCAAGGAGCCAGGACTCCCTGGTTTATTCCTTCAGAATACGGGAGGAATAAACACCCAGTGGTGGCTATTCCTCTCCCAAACTGCTTTTCTGGAATGCCAGGACCCTGGGGGAACTGCAGACCTGCACAGTAGGTGCAGGCTGAGCAAAAACAAGAACCTCAGCTTTCCATCCTTGCTCCTCCTTTTTTCCCAAACCTTTCCWTGTGAGTCCAGACCTTGGAGGAGAAGCTGCTCTGAAGCCAGACCAAGCTGAGCCCCGTGGGGAGGGTCCTGAGGTGGGGAGCAGAGAGGGAGCAGTGCTCCCAGAAAAAGGTCACTTTGCTGCCATTCCACCTCCGTGCTCCATGGGAGCAGGGCAGGTTGGCACCTGCAAGGAACATTTCACTCTGCTTTTCCATTTATCTGCCAAATAAAGCCCAGATCCCTTTCTCTACCTTTAATCACCGCCTTTCGAGAGAATTTCCCAGTGAATACACACAGCCACTTATTGGCTCTGTCTCCTCCTCAGCTGGAGTTAATTCAGAGAATAATGAAGGAACTTTATCTATTAATTAAAAATAATGACTTTATAAACTGGCAGATGTGTTAAAATTCAAAAGACCTGCATTGAAGCCAATAGGAACAGGCAATTTACAAGCTGGGATAATAAAGGAAATTGCCTTGGAATGGGTTTATCCTGCAAGATGAAAACCTCTCCAGCCATTAGAAACTGCAAAGGGAATGATTGTGGCTGGTAGTCCTTAGATTAACCACGTTTACCACCCTATTTCAGAGCTGTGGACACTTCTCTTGTASCAGGAAAAGCTGGGAAAGGACATTTTCCCCTCGAAGGTAAATCCACAAGAATCCATTGCAGTGACTCCCATTCGTTTTCCTCCCAATTGTTTCCAGATTGTGCCTGCTCATTTTGCAAACAGAAGGAGTCCAGCTGGATGTTTCATGCTCCTCACATCCCCAACAGCAATAAAAGCTCTGCTACCTYTAATGTCACAGCAGAGAGCCAGCAAAGCCACACTTGGCTGCCCAGAGTGGTCATGGGTGGTTACAGAGCCCCAGCAGAGCTCTGGAGACGCTCAAAACCTGGGAATGGGCACTAAATCCTGGAAAGATTTGCTTTAAGTATCTGAAAGACCTAAAAGTATTGGAGAGCACCCAAATGAGAGRCAYGAGGGGRGTGGGGAAGGGTCTGGAGGGGCAGCTGGAGGAGGCTGAGGGGTGGCKTCATCCTATCACAGGGGGTCCATGCTGGTGGCTCCTTCTCACAAAACTCTCAAACATTCTTGATGCTTTTTCGTGGGCAGCTCCTCAGAGCACTGACTCTTCTCCTTCACAAAATAACCAGCTGGCTCCAGTTCCCTTCCCAACCAGCCACCCCACTCTTTATAGCATCTTCTTCTCATTGCTTACAGCTGCGGCCTGGTAAAGTCAGGCCTGTTCCTAATCGTTGATAATTGTCCCAGCTGCAGCTCCTTAGGGGTGAGATTACTTTCTACACCATCTTTATTTTCTCATGTTCTATCTCCCTGCAGAGGGGAGACTCCTTGGGGTCTGCAGCTCCTCCTGAGGGGCAGCTCCGATCTCTGGGACAGGGACAGGAGCCAGGGCAGGGCTGGGGCTGGGCCAGGGGAGGCTCAGGGTGGRTTTTGGGAAAGGTTCTTCCCCCAGAGGGTGCTGGCACTGCCCAGGCTCCCCAGGGATGGGCACAGCCYGAGGCTGCCAGAGCTCCAGGAGGGTTTGGACACCCAGGCTGGGATTTTGGGKCTGGGCAGGGCCAGGAGCTGGGCTGGATGATCCTGTGGGTCCCCTCCAGCTCAGGATATTGTGGGATTCTCTGATTTTCAGATGGGTGACACAGACGAGCCCCAGAGCTGCCTGCAGCCCTCCAGGTGTCCTTCCCCCATGGGGAATAGAGAGGACACCCCCAAGGTTTGGGGTTTGGAGGGACGGCACAGCTGTGCTGGGCAGAGCTCTCACTGCTCACTGTCTCTGGTTAAAACAGAAGCATTGACAYGGATTAGACAGCAAAACCATGGGGTGAGATGTTTTCTTCCCACTCCCAAGCACAAGGAATGGCCAATATTGACTCCAGTCTCATCAGGGCTCCAGCAGTGCAGAGGAAAGTGCAGCCTGTGCTCTGGGGCTGGGGGTGACAGCCTCCATGACTGTGCCCCAGGCTGGTGGCTGCAGGGACACAGAGTGTTCACAGCTCCTGGCTGCTGTGGCTGCTCTCAGGGCTGCCCCAAACGTGTCCCAGGAGCCAGGGACCTGTCCTGGCTCCCCAGGTGTCCGTGTGGAAGCTGCTGCACACCTGTGAGGAGCGGGCTGGCAGCGTGTTCCTGGCCCTCCTCCTCCTTSCCAGCTGCCACTGAAATTAAAAGGAGCTAAAAATACCCAAATACTCTCCTGGTAGCATTCTCCATGCAAGCAGGACAGGGATGCTCTGCAGGCTTGAATGAGTTTGTATTTGGGTTGTGTTTGTTTGGGCAATGAGGGAAATCTGGATTTCTYGCCCCTGCAATGAGTTCAGGAAGGTCTTTGAGGATTTTTTCAGCTGGGGATGCAGCAGGCATCCAAACAAATAAATATCAGAGCATGGAGAGCCCAGCCAGGCCCTGTGCCCACCATGGCAGGGACACCAGGACAGCACAGGAGCCTGGCCAGCGTGGTGCAGCAAGGCCTGACTGCTCAGATCTGCGTGTTCCACCCTCCTGACAGCTTTACAGCACGAACTCCCTCCCATAAACCTGGCAAAGAACTCAGCTGGTGTTTGCTGCAGCCTCTCCACCTCCTGCTCTCGTGATTTTAGGAGTGTGAGTTCAGAGCAGGGAGGATCGAGCCCAGGGATGGGAGCCAGCTCAGGAAAAAGCATCAGCATCTTTGCAAATCTGTCCAATTTGGGATCAGAGGAGAGCAAAGAAACCCTCAGGTTTCTTTTCTAACCCACACCCCTACARGAGGCACCTTTCCCCTCTCCTTAGAGAAATCTGTATTTGTCTGGAGAGCTTTAGGCCAGGCTTAAAGGGGTTTTGTGCTGCACACCTGCACTGGGGAGAGCTCACTGCTTCCAGCTGTGAAAGGAGGTGGAAATACCTCTGTGAAGGAAAAAAAAACCAGCTGGAATGTCCCCCAGGATTTGTGGCAGGCTCCCTGTGGCACCTTTGCATCAGCCCTGCTGTGAAATCCATGTTCTCCACATGGAAACCCCAGCCAAAGCCCCTGGCTGCTACAAACCCGTGTGGGTGATTTAGGTGTGATTTGGTGGGAGAATAAAGCAGATGCTCAAAGCGTTTTGCTCTTCCGAGAGCCAAAATTTCTCACTAAGCCACAGATGTTGGGCGGAAAGAGAAGGAACAAGAATTCCTCCTCAGAAAAGCAGCAGTTCAGAATAGAAATGGGGGAGCCTTGCTCTTCAAAGTCCCACAGATTGTGACAGAAAAGTCCTAAAGCAGATGGGGAAAATACTTAAAAATCCCAAAGCAGATGGGGAAAATGTGGGTACCGGTCACCCTCAGCCTCCCAACACCTTCCCACCAAGGCCTTGGTCCTGCCCCAGTGCAACCCAGCGGATCCAGTTGGGAAGTTTGTTTGTGTGCCTGGAGGAGGGCCCAGCACCTTCAGGAATGGTCAGGAATGGAAAGATATCAAATGCCCCCCCCAAAATAGCAGCTATTCCACAGCCCAGGGCTTGGAGGTCCTGTGTGGATAACAGCAGGAGGGAACAGCAGCATATGGCGAGGTGCCTGATGCCAAGCGGAATTTTTCCAGGCATGTTTGAGGACCTCAGGTTGAAGTGCTGCTCCCCAGGCCTCCCTCAGAGCCTATATTTAACCAGGCTGCATTTGCTGGCAGCCAGGGTGGGGTGGGCAGCACCCAGCACATCACCCCTCTCCCAGGAAAAGCTCTTTAAAGCGCTGCAAGAGGAGTCTGGTGCAAAGGCAAGGGATGGTAAGGAAAAAGGGAAGCTCAAACGTGCTTTCCTTCTTACAGTGGATGTCACACCCCAGGGAGCTTCAGGTGCCTCCAGCAGCCCTCCCAGACATCCACAAGCTATTCCTTGGTAAATCTAAAATATTTTTTCTTTTCTTTTCCCTCGGAGCCCTTCCCCAGGGCAGGAATCCCACGGAGGGCACAGCCCTGGCTGATCACCTCAGTCCCAGTGGGAAGAACACCCAGCTCATCCCGGGAGCATCCCCGGGCTCCCAGCCCCATCCCAGCCCTGCAGGGAGACCSCTGCCGTCCCCCTGGCCTGCCAGGAGGCTTTGGGGTGCGTGCAGGGCCGGCACAGGGCTGGGAAGGGCTGCCTGGATCGCCAGGCTTTGAGCACCATCTCCTGTCCTGCTGGCTCTGCTCCATGCAGGTGCCGGGAAAAACTCCGAGGAGCAGATTCCTCTGCTGGCCATAAATCCCACAGCCATGGGGCACATCATGCTTCCCAGGCCTGGATAAAGAGCCTTTGGGGCTTCTGAACTCCTGAGCCTCCTCCCACAGCGGCTCCCACAGGGAGGCAGATGGAGCTCCAGGGCTCTGTCGGGAGCTGCTCGCTTCGCCCAGCTCGGAAGTTTGCTCTTGTCTCTCCTCTGAAGGAGCTCTGAGCTGTTTTCCTTTCAGCTCTCTGGAGTGATCCAGTCCCCAGGAGCCCTGGCATGTTTGGCAGCAGTGAGAGCTTCAGGGAGGCATTTTCCTGGAGCTAAAAGCTCCTGCCTGTAAGGGGACACTGGGCGCTGGCGGGGTCACTCTTGACGTCAATGGCACTCGTTGGCTCCGGGCCTGGGGGATATCGATGCACAGGCACCCCTTGCCCTCACTTCCCCCCTGCCTGGGAGCAGGAGGCACCTCCCTGCAGGCCCATGTGCCATCTGCCACCACCCTGGCTCCTGCTCAGGCTGCCCAGGGACATCCAGCKGGTGAATATTCCCAAATTCACATCCCTGCCCATCTCCACCACCACCAGGATCTGCCCCCAATACAAGCGTCCCRAGGGCTCAGCTTTGGCCACTCTGATCGAACCCCACAGAGTCTGGAGACTCTTCTCCCCCACCAACAGCAAATTCTGTCCCTGGGGGTGCCCCTCAATGCCTGGCAGCAATGCCAGCACTGGAACCACAGAGCTGCTGGGCACAGCTGGATGGGAGGGGGCACAGCTGGATGGGACAGGGCACAGCTGGATGGGACAGGGCACAGCTGGACTGGAAGCAGGGCTGGAGCTGCAGCTGCAGCAGAGCACGGGCAGGGCGCTGGGACAGCCCTGCTGAACATTTATTTTAGTGCTTCCCTCACTCCCTCAGGCAGAACAACTCATCCCGTGGTGCTTTTACACCATCACAMCTTGCTGAGACACCGAGTTCCCCTGCACTGGGTTTGTTTCCAGCCTCCCAAATTGGGAATAATGGTGCAATTGTCCCCACAGTCCCATGTGGTCTTGTACTCCTTTCCATAAATATTTTTCTGCTTTTCCAAGACTTTCCATAAATATTTTTCTGCTTTTCCAAAGCTGGGGCTGTTTGGTGATGTTGAAAGGGATCAGAGCTAAACATGTTGATAGGGGTGATGTGTGTTGGGAAGCACACATTCCCTGGAGAAACCCACTCTAATCCTGGGGAAAACCACTCAGCACTGCTATAAATGAAGCAAAATCTGCTGCTGTTTTTATTTTGAAAAGAAAAAAAAAAWTACAGCTTACAGAGCAAATTATTTTGGGGAGTAATAATTGCATAATCRGGGCTAAAAGTGGATATTCTAAAAAGAAATGTGCGGGGTAATGTTGATCATTACTGGAAAAAAATAGCAGCACATGCTTGGGGAGCTCAAGCAGGGGAAAACAGAGAGCCCCCAAAATAGCAGCTATGAACCAGGTTGTATTTTAAACCTCCTGGGAGGCAGAGCAGAGGGCCTGGAGCCAGGGCCACGTGGGGTGGGCGCTCTGCAGGTCTGGGCTGAGCTCCCCACTCGCAGCAGCTCCCGGGAGCCCGGGCTGGCAGCAGATGTTGTCCCTGGCAGGGCTGCTGAGCCAGCAGAGCCCCTCTGCGTGCCCACTGCAGCCCTGTTTACCAGCAGGGAGCCAGGCAGGGTCAGCAGCATGGGACAGAGGACACCTGGTCTGAGACACAGGAAAAAAAGGGGAGAAATATGAGCCAGGGATTTTTCACCCCCTCCTGATTTGGAAACGCCGCGTGAYTCCCAATGGCCCACTGCAAGTTATTCCCAATCCCCTCCGCAGGCAGAGGGGGAAYGAGGAGGAAGGGGCTCAGTTTTACTTCACTTTAAGGACCTAAAGCTCATCCTGTTCCACCCCCTGCCATGGCAGGGACACTCTGCACTGTCCCAGGCTGCTCCAACCCCATCCAGCCTGCCCTTGGCACTGCCAGGGATCCAGGGGCAGCCACAGCTGCTCTGGGCACCTGTGCCAGGGCCTC
>JACDOX010000051.1:277318-297911 GCA_014549065.1 Cardinalis cardinalis
CAGAAATAATAAATATAAATAATATAATAACTAATAAATAAAAATTAATATATAAATAATACAATAACCAATAAATAAAAATATAACTATATAAAAACCATAACTAATATAATCTATAAATAATATAAATCATATATAATTAAATAGAAATAAATAATCTAATAAATAATAAATAAAAATAAAAATAAAAATAATCTAATAAATAAAAATAATTTAATAAAAGAAATAATAATATTTTAATTAAAATAATATAAATATAAAGTTTATAATCACTTTTAAACTGTTTTTAATACAGTATATATATACTATATATATACTATATATATACTATATGTAGTATACTGTGTAGTATATATAGTATATATACATCGTATATTAAATTTGATACAGTATATTTGATATTGTTTTCTGGGCTTGGAAGAGCACAAAGAGGGGGAAATCTGGGAGTGTTTAATGCCTGTGTGAGCCCCAGAGCCCTGCTTGTCCGTGTGCTGGTGCTGCACACAAATATTTGCCAGGCTGGTTTCAGACGGTTTCAGGAAGTTCTTCCTTAAACAAGAGAGCCCTGCTGCTCTCTGCCACGTTTTCTGCTGCAAACACTCAGAGATTTTCTGCTCTGAGAGTCACTGCAGACCACCAAGATGGAAGAGTGAGGAGGAAGTGGCACTGGTTTATTTCATTTTATTTTGAAGACTTTGGAAATCATCTCATCCCACCCCTGCCATGGCAGGGACACCTTTCATTGTCCCAGGTGCTCCCAGCCCTGTCCAGCCTGGCCTTGGCACTGCCAGGGATCCAGGGGCAGCCCCAGCTCCTCTGTGCCAGGGCCTGCCACCCTCACAGGGGAGAATTTATTCCTAATATCCCCCCTAAACCCACTCTCCGCCAGTTTGAATCCATTCCCCTTGTCCTGGCACTCCATCCCCTGTAAATCCTCTCTCTCCATTTTCCTGCAGCTCCTTCAGGCACTGCAAGGCCACAATTGTGTCCCCCCAAAGCTTCTCCTGYCCAGGTGAACAACCCCAGCTCTGCCAGCGGAGCTGCTCCAGCCCTCTGATCACCTTTTGTTTTTTGGGGTTTTTTGGGTGCTTTTGTTTTTTGGGTTTTTTTCCCCCCCYGGCATATCTAATGTGGTATTAGAGAGCTCCCCGGCCACAGAAAATCACCTTGAAATTGAAAAGAAATAAATAAAATATAATAATAATAGTAAATATAAGTAAATAAATAAAAATAAATAAAAATTTATAAATAAATGAATATCAATGTAGCTCCTTGAGAGCCTCAGGGCAAGAACTGGGTGATGCTGGAACCTCATAAAGGCAGAATTCCCAAAGCATTTGCAGGATCTGGCACAGATGGATCCAGATTTCCCAGGCAGAGAATCCTCCCCTGGCCTGTTGAGCGGAGCAGCTCGGCCCTGAGCCTCCGGGCAGAAGCTCTGAGCACAAATTTGGATAAAAATTTTGATTTCTTTGCTCTGAATCTCCCGATCTGAGCTGTGGTTCCCATTTCAGGCAGCACAAGTGRGCATTGACTTTAGTCTGGCTCTCTCTAGTGGTCTGAAGCTTAATGAGATGGAAGTCCTGCTCTGTAATTACTTTGGGTGATTTAAATATGAACAAAAMGACATCCAGTCACTTTGGAGCAGTTAAATTAAAAGCAAACTGGATTGAGCTACCTGGGGTGTGTTTCCAGGTGATAAATGCTTTCTCACAAATCTCATAAACCTTCCTCTTTCTGCTGCACTGAACTGGGATTTTAATGGATATTTTTAATAGTGCCTCAAATAATTTCATCAGCATAAAGTCTCCTCCTGGATGGAAATTCAATAAAAAGCTGAATTGTTCAGAAAGGGATGAGCTTGATCTCCTCTTGCCCTTGTAAATGTATTCCTGACAGGGTGGCAGTTAATAATTAATAAATGAAATTAACTCCTTGGAAATTGCAAGCTGACACCGGGCTCTCCCCTCCTGCCTGCCCAATGGTAATTCACACTTTGTTTTTTCAGTCAGTTGCCCCTGTGATCCAGATGAAGCACCCAAGTTAAGATGTGGAACATCCCAGCTCAGGGTTCAGAGTCAGGATCTCTCATTTCACATTTCAATGTGAGTTTGCTGGGTTCAAGCCAGCAAAAGTGAGCCCAAATACAGATGCAGAGAATTCCTGGTGTTCTTCGGAGCTCGTGGCATGGAGCAGGAATTATCCCCTGAACCAGTGGGTCCCCAGCCCAGCTCTGTGCTGGGATTCTCCAGCTCCTTCTCCAAGTCCCACCTGTGAATTCTGAGCTGCCAGAAATCCTTGGCTGCAGCTCCAAATCCTTCTGTGGCTCCCAGGCATCCCCTTGATGCCTTGGAAAGGCTGAGCCAGAACAGAGGCCAGACAGAGCTAAAGAATAAAGCAGGGATTCATTAAAAGGATCTCCTCCATGGATCCACCTTGGGCAGCACAAGAGCCCAGCCAGGGCTGCACCCAAGATGAACCAAAATGGCCCCAAAATGAACCAAAATGGTCCCAAAATGCACCCAAGATGAACCAAAATGGCCCCAAAATGAACCCAAGATGAACCAAAATGGCCCCAAAATGCACGGCCGGGCACGAGGTCTGTCACTGGGATCAGTTCTGCTCCATTTGCACCTTGCAGTTCATTGTCCCATTCCAGCTCCAGCCCCTGCAGTCCCACCCTGCTTGTTTTTCTCTCTCCAGCCCACGGTGTTTGTGCTCCTGGGCTGAGATTTGGATCATTTGTCCTTGGTGCCCAGCTGGAGCAGGAATTGTTTTGTCTCCCTGCTCTGTGCACAGAGCTCAGCATCCCCTGATGTGAACCCAGCCCCACACACTAAAGCAGCACAGAAGGTGAAAAATAGAAAAGCCAAACCTGAGGCATCACCCTCAGACCAGTTTGGGTCCATAACCAACATCTCAGGGAGCTTCTGGAGCCTCCTGCCCCCTCRGCACCCTGACAAGGGTGGTTGGGAGCTCAGAGGAGCGCCAGGAAACCATCCCTGTCCCAGAGACAATTCCTGCAAAACCACAGCCTCATTTTCCCTGCAGATCTCTGCAGAGGCACCATTCCTGTGATGTGGAGGCCAAAATTTCCCAGCTCCTTGCACATCACTCTCCTGTCCTTGTGTGGGCTCTGTTTTGGAGAAAATCTGCTTTGTTCCATCGTTTTCCCTTACCTGGTGCTAGAAAGGAGCTGAAGCCAGGCTGGAAWACACCCATGGAAATGTGTGGGTGTCCTGAAATCAGCAGAGGTGATGGAATTCATCCCAGAGCACTTGGGAACCATCCAAGGGAATTTCTGAGGCATTAGTGAGGATCTCTGAGAAGGTGGTGGCAGGAGGAATGAACACTACCCTGGCTTTGAAAAAGGAGGAAAAGAAACCCCAGGAGTGATCCTTCAGCTGCTCAACTCCATTTCTTGGAAAGATCCTGGGACAAATGATGAAATAATCAATATAAACACCTAGAAGGTAATAAAATTACAGAGGWAATAAAAATAAAATAACCAGCATGGATTTCTCAGGAACAAATCGCATCAAATCAATCTGATTTTCTCCCCTGACAGAGTAACAGCCTGATGGACAGGGGAGAAGCAGATGTGAGATATCCTRGATGTAAAAATCTGTGTACTCAGGGTTGCATGGCAGCCTCGTGAGCAAATCAGGGCCATGGGAGCAAAATAGAAACATGAACAAAGCTCTGTAATTTCAGTGCCTGGGCAGGAGAAAATGCAGCTCCCAATTCAGGTGGGGCCAGAGCTGCTTGTTCTGCTCATGCCCATTAATAAGTGATTTGTCTGATAGCAGAGATAATGCAGCTTTATGAGCTGGGAGGTGTTGGAACAACACAGAGAGCAGCTCCTGAATTCAGATTGATCTGGATAATGGGATGAGATCCGTGGGCTGAAACTCGCCGAGGACAAAGGCAGAATCCCCGGCTCAGGCAGGAAAAATCAAATGTACAGATGCAAAACGAGAGATAAGGGACAGAGCCTCGCTGGGAGGATGGGGACRCAAATGATTTCATCTCTTCTGCCTGAGCTCAGAGGGTTTCTTTTCTGGTTTCAACGTGTGCAGATGCTTTTGACACTGACAGATGGTGGAAGTTCTGAGATTATTTCTTCTTATCATTCTTTTTGACAAAGAACGTGTATTTTTCCAGGGTTTATGCAATAAAAAGTAATGTTTTAGGGGAGAGCTGGAGTGGTGAGGTCACACCTTGAGTGCTGTGTCCAGTTCTGGCCCTCAGGGCAAGATGGGCATGGAGGGGCTGGAGCGTGTCCAGGGAAGGGAAAGGAGCTGGGAAGGGGCTGGAGAATCCCTGAGGGAGCTGGGAAAGGGCTCAGTCTGGAGAAAAGGAGGCTCAGGGGGCCCTTGTGGCTCTGCACAGCTCCTGACAGGAGGGGACAGCCAGGGGGGCATCCAGGATGAGAGGGAACGGCCTCAGGCTGGGCCAGGGCAGGCTCAGGGTGGGCACAGCAGGAATTTCCCCATGGAAAGGGTGCTCAGGGCAGGCTCAGGGTGGGCACAGCAGGAATTTCCCCATGGAAAGGGAGCTCAGGGCAGGCTCAGGGTGGGCACAGCAGGAATTTCCCCATGGAAAGGGGGCTCAGGCACTGGARCTGCCCRGGGATGGGCACTGTTGGAGCGCCMATCCCTGGAGGTGGCACTGGGTGCTCTGGGCTGAGGACAGGGKGGGGATCAGGGTGGACTCCATGACCTGGGAGGGCTTTTGCAGCCTCAGTGATCCTGGGATCCTGTGACATCAGCCAGGCCCRGGAGCTGGCATGGAACGCTGGTGACACCAAACGACAAAGGGCACCTCAGGAATGGCCACTCACAGCTCCCATCCCCGAAAACTGGGGTGTTTCAGAGCCAGCAGCAAGGGGCCTGAAGCACTGATTTAAGAAGTCTTGAATTTTTCCACAGGCAGGAATAGGATGCCCTCATGTTATAAATGCCAATATTTAAACATTTTCTCATCTCTTCAGGTGCTTCCTGCCATGGGTTTCTCTGATCAGCACATTGCAGGTGGGGTGGGAGCTGTCCCAAATCCAGGCTTCCTTGTCAACCACAGAGGGAATTTTCCTGCAGGAGCACTGGAGATCCCTCCTTAGCACCACTTCTGAGCTGTCTCACTTTGAGGTTCCCAGGGTCACTGCAGTCCCTGCATCCCTTCAGTTTAAATCGCTGGCAGTATTTTGCAGAGTGTTAAAATGAAAATTAAAGTTCAAGTGATGTTCATCCTGTGAATCCGTGGATTCCCAGACTTGGCTCTGTCCCCTCACACGCCCTGGAGGTCACGTCCCCAGCAGGGCTGGCCCAGAGGATCCCTCACACCAAGCCCTKTCTCACACAGACTTCATTTTCCCCCACTCACACAAAGACCATCTCATCAGGCACGAGGGGAATCTGCCTCTTTGTTTATTGGGAACACAACAATAGGATCCTGTTCCACACCCAGAGGGACAAACAACACTGCTCACAGCCAGGATCTCTCCTTCTCATTATTGGTTTTGATGTTTAATATCACAATCCAAAGTTCCCAACAGATTCTGATCCAAGTTTAGCATCCCTGATGCAATTCCACCACTCAGCAGAGGCACAGCACACATGCAATGAGCTCTTCAGAGACACGAGTGATAGGAAGAGATAAGATTTTGATGTCCAGCCAGGTGAAATCATCCAACTGCTCGTTGTGAATGTGTCCAGCCATGCTGGGGGTTGTTCAGGTTGGGATTTTGGGGCGTTTCCCCCATTTCCATGCAAAGCTCAGTCCTATAAAAGTGAATCATTCACAAAAKAATTCAGCTCTGAACACTGCCTGTCAGGGTTAGGAACTAAGAGCTGGGAAGGATTCCTGGTTTTCTCTAGGTGGAGAGGAACTGCTGCAGGGACAGGATGGCAGGTGCTGGTCCCTGACAGTGTCTCTGCTTGGGTGTCCCCAAAACCACGGAGCAGGGAGCTCCTGGCAGTGACAGTGGCCCTGCCCTGCCCTGCAGCCAGACCTTGCTCCTTTCCCTGGCTCCATTGCCCTTCCTGCTCCTTTCCCTGGCTCCATTTCTGTCCGTGCTCCTTTCCTCATCTCCATTTCTGTTCCTGCTCCTTTTCCCAGCTCCATTTCTGTTCCTGCTCCTTTTCCCATCTCCATTTCTTTTCCTGCTCCTTTCCCTGTCTCCATTTCTGTTCCTTCCCCTTTTTCTATCTCCATTTCCCTTCCTTCTCCTTTTCCCATCTCCATTTCCCTTCCTGCTCCTTTCCCTGGCTCCATTTCCCTTCCTGCTCCTTTTCCCATCTCCATTTCCCTTCCTGCTCCTTTTCCCATCTCCATTTCCCTTCCTGCTCCTTTTCCCATCTCCATTTCCATCCCTGCTCCTTTTCCCATCTCCATTTCTGTCCCTGCTCCTTTTCCCATCTCCATTTCCCTTCCTGCTCCTTTCCCTGGCTCCATTTCCCTTCCTGCTCCCTTTCCCGGCTCCATTTCCCTTCCTGCTCCCTTTCCCATCTCCATTTCCCTTCCTGCTCCTTTCCCTGGCTCCATTTCCCTTCCTGCTCCCTTTCCCATCTCCATTTCCCTTCCTGCTCCCTTTCCCATCTCCATTTCCCCTCTGGCTGAGCCCCTGCCCTCAGCACCAGGCAGGGAGCAGAGCAGGAGCTCAGCCAGCTGAGGACAGAGGGAAGGAATGAATATCCCACCAAAGCACAACTGSAGTCCAGGCAAACCCTTCCTGAGCACAGGAATCTTCTTCCAGCTCCCCAGCCTGGGAGAATGCTCAAGATCCAAAGCTAAAATATTTGGAATATTAACATCTATCAGTTTCACACTCTCTTAAAGCAGCATATTCCTTGCCTGATTGATCCTGCCATATGGGAACATTAGCCTGTACCATCACCATCTGCTGCAGCTTTAATTTTATCAAAAGCATTATGACAGGAGGGAGAATGTTTCTTTTTCCACCCTTCCTTCTCCTCCCGCCAAAACCTGGCTGATTTCTCCTCAGATGAACCCARTTTCCAGTCCTGAGTGAGAAGGCTGTCTGGATACTCTGTCTAGGAATAGCTCTTTGATTTCAAACACTTCACTTTTGGGAAGCTGAGTTAAAATCCAGGAACAAGGCAACTCACAAACTTCTCTCCCAGAGAAATTTTTGGTATTCATGAGCTCAAAGCTGAAAAAGAAGCGTGGCTTGGGTGTTGCACATTTCTTCCACTCTCTGCTCAGAATCCCTGAATTATTCAGGTTGGAAAAGCCCTCCCAGGTCATGGAGTCCAACCTGATCCCCACCTTGTCCCCAGCCCAGAGCACTGAGTGCCACCTTCAGGGATGGGGATCCAAACCTCCCTGGGCAGCTCCAGTGCCTGAGCCCCCTTTCCATGGGGAAATTCCTGCTGTGCCCACCCTGAGCCTGCCCTGAGCACCCTTTCCATGGGGAAATTCCTGCTGTGCCCACCCTGAGCCTGCCCTGAGCTCCCTTTCCATGGGGAAATCCCTGCTGTGCCCACCCTGAGCCTGCCCTGAGCTCCCTTTCCATGCAGAAATTCCTGCTGTGCCCACCCTGAGCCTGCCCTGGCCCAGCCTGAGGCTCTTCCCTCTCCTTCTGTTTTTGGTTGTCTCAGACAATAAAACATATTGTACTTTACTCATCCCTGATTTAGCCTGTCACCACTGATTGTGTATCCTTTCAGAAGGGGAAAAAAAGGAATTCCAAATTTTTATGCCTTATTTCTTCTCACTTATTCATGACCACAGGTATTTTTATGATGTCCCTGCTGTGTTCCTTTCCTACAGCAAACCATAAACTAAACATAAACTTCAGTATCAWGAAATCAGAGAATGGTTTGGGCTGGARAGGACCTTAAAGATCGTCCAACTGCAACCCCTGGCCATGGGCAGGGACACCTTCCACTGCCCCAGCTTGCTCAGAGCTCCCTCCAGCCTGGCCTTGGGCACTTCAGTGGAGATGTGAGCTCCCAAATGAGCCTCCAGACACTGATAAAATATTCACACGACACAGAATGAATACAATAATAGAAGGAAAAGCAGAAATGGCAGCAGCACGGGCCAGGTGTGGCTGTGCCCTGTGCTGCCTCAGTGACCCAGCTCCAGGTGGAGACGCGAGCTCCCAAATGAGCCTCCAGACATTAATAAAATATTTATACAGCACCAAAYGAATACAAGAACAGCAGGAAAGGCAGAAATGGCAGCAGCACGGGCCAGGTGTGGCTGTGCCCTGCGCTGCCTCAGTGACCCAGCTCCAAAGCAGCTCCTGCTGCTCCGGGGATGTGCAAAGGCTTGGGAGCCCCATCCTCGTGCGCTCCCTTTGTGCCCCCCAGCCCCTCCGTTATGTAGTGACACAGAACACTCCCGCGGCCAGCCAGGCACGGAATCCGCTCCAAGGCGGCCGAAAGGGGAGAGAACTCGGCCACAAAGAGCGGCTCGGGACGGGAGGAGGCTCTCGGGGCTTCCAGCCCGGCGGAGCAGCAGGGGCTGGGCTCGGCGTTGTGCTCTGGAAACGTCAGCCCAGGGCTGTGACAATGACAGCGGGGTGTGAGCGACTGCCTGGCTGCAAGCGCATCAGAATAAYGATAATAATTTTTTWWAAATCGCGTTAAAAGCGCCGTTTCTTGCAGCGTCTTGCTGTGCAATCAGGGAGGTCACCACAGGAGGGAAGCAGCGTTTCACTTTTGTTGCTTTAGCAGCCAAGGTTCTTTTTTTTTTTTTTCTTTAATGTATATTTCGATTAGTAAAACCTGCCTGATGTGACAAAGCCATAAATCACAGAATCATGGGATGGTTTGGGTTGGAAGGGACCTTAAGGATCACCTCATCCCACCCCTGCCAAGGGCAGGGACACCTTCCAGYATCCCAAGGTGCTCCCAGCCCCATCCAGCCTGGTTCTTGCAGTGGAATCCACCCCTTCCAGAGATTCCTACCACCCCTGCTGATGCTGCACATTAAAAGGGATTTTTAGCCTTGTCAGTGACCCCTTTTCTCCAGCCRTTGAAATCAAAACCTCAGAGCTTTGCAGAAGCATTTAGAGCAAGGGGAATCATGACTTTCCCTCCTGCTATGGACAGAGAGAGATATAGAACCCTAGCAGGCCCCAGGAGTGACTGTGGGGCTTTGCAGAGATCAGGAGAGAAACTCAACATTGCTCTTCACAGCAATARTCTGAGGGTGGGAATTCCCTCAGGAGCTCCAGCTTCCCGTGCTGGCATCCCTGCAGCAGAGGTGTGTGCCAGGGCTCCAGGAGCGGGCTTGTGCTCCTGGAGGACACACAGAGCCCTCACTCTGCTCATTCCTGGCCAGCTGGGGATGTTCTGGTGTCTGCTGGGGCTCCTCAGCCACAGGAATTCCTCAGTGCAGTTTTCTCTCTTTGGCCACTCCAGGGAAACAAGCCCTGCCTGGTTTCACAGCAYTTTGACACAGCTTTGCTGCCTCTGGGTGGTGGAGATTGCTACCAGCCACTTTGGGAAGGGATGGATTAGATGGGATTGGAATCAGCCTGAAAGCTGCTGGTGGAAAGTTTGGAATGGGAGCCAGCATTCCTAAAAACCACATCTGAACAGAAATGCTGTGCAGGGAAACCTCCAGCCTGTGAAAATGAGGCTACAGCCTCAGCAGCTTCCAGGAAGAGCCAKGGGGAAATAAATCTGAAAATAGCAAATTGCTGAATCTCTTCAGAGCCTCTGAGGAGGAAAATGAGCCGCTGGACCCCACGGTTCTTTCCTGCTCCTGCTTCCTGTGGGACCTTTGGTTGATAACCTCATCAGCCCCTCTCCCTTTCCCA
Organism: Cardinalis cardinalis; assembly: GCA_014549065.1. Taxonomy (NCBI): domain Eukaryota; kingdom Metazoa; phylum Chordata; class Aves; order Passeriformes; family Cardinalidae; genus Cardinalis; species Cardinalis cardinalis. Next base: position 287,112 of record JACDOX010000051.1, read on the forward strand.
TCCGTCAAAAGCAGAAATCTGGGAAGACTTTCACTTCCAATGGGAAGACTTTGATAGTGCTGTCCTGAGCAGCACGGCTAAAAATCAAACTGTGCATGCCTGAGAGAGAAGTTTCAGTGCTGATGCAATTTGTCAGCGTCTCATCCTTGTTCCCACACAGAGCTGAATCATCAGAGAACAGGGATTTGTCACTCTGGATCATCATGTGATGGCAGAGCCCACCACCACCACCACCMCTGAGAGCAAACGGAGAGAGCCCAGCTGGGAGAAAAGCTGGCCAAGTGCAGAAAATATTTCATTATATAGGGTTATATAGGATTATAGAGGGTTATATAGGGTTATAGAGGGTTATATAGGATTATATAGGGTTATAGAGGGTTATAGAGGATTATATAGGGTTATTGAGGGTTATATAGGGTCATAGAGGGTTGTATAGGGAATAACCTGACAATCACAGGGACATGGAATGGCCTGGGTTGGAAGGGACTTTAAAGATCATCCAGTTCCCATTCCTTTGCCATGGGCAGGGACACCTTCCACTGTCCCAGGTGCTCCCAGCCCTGTCCAGCCTGGCCTTGGGCACTGCCAGGGATCCAGGGGCAGCCCCAGCTGCTCTGGGCACCCTGTGCCAGGGCCTGCCCACTCTCACAATTTCTTCCCAACATCCCATCCATCCCTGCCCTCTGTCAGTTTGAATCCATTCCCCTTGTCTTGGCACTCCATCCCTTGCAAATCCTGTCTCTCCATCTTTCCTGCAGCTCCTTCAGGCACTGCAAGGCCACAATTGTGTCCCTCCCAAAGCTTCTCCTGCCCAGGTGAAAAGTCTCCCAGAGCTGCTCCATCCCTCTGCTCCAACACAGCGCACGTGGAGATCTCCTCAGGGACTTTTACACAAACCCCCTCCCTCTGGTGCTCCCAGGACAGCACAGCCCAGCAGGATTTGTGCCACAATAAAATCCTCCAGCTGTTGGCACTGCAGGGTTTGTGACCCCCCCAAATGATCCCAACCACACAGGGCAGTGGTACCTCCATGGCACAGTGCATCCGTGACACCCTTTAATTGTGAAAAGTCACTTTTGATGTTCAAAGTTTTACATCCCACGCATTGCAGGCAGTTAGGAAGCCATAAAGAGCAAGAATTAATTAATCCTGGCCATACCCCCAAGAGATGCACAGACAGACACTGAGCTACTGACAGAAACACAGCAGCCAAGGTTACTGACTTCTCCAAGCCACAGTGGGTGTTGGAGCAGAGCTGAGATTGAGGGGCAGAAACTGATTGCAAAGCTCAGGRAAACTGATTGTGAGGAGGAATAACCTTCAAAATAAACAATCGTTTAGAAAAATGTTTGTTTTTAATTCAGCACTTTGTTAGCACAATGCAAGTACATCCTGATCYGTGGGGTCAGGCTGTAAATATTCACTTTGGCCCATCCTGAGGGCTTGTATGCACACAAACATGTCTATATGTGCTCCGTACCCTGTGGGAGAGAAGAGCGAGGTGTCCAGTGAAAGGGATCAGTCCCAAACAGGCAGAATAACAAGCTCTGGTGTGTTTTTCCAAGGCTCCACCAGCAGACTTTCCCACGCCAGCCCACAGCCCTGCAGCCACCCTGCTCTGGAACAGAGTCACGCTGGGTTCCACCAGCTTTGGGATCTCGCTGGGCAGCAATATCCAGACATCCTCCCAAGGGAGTGTGCCCCCCAAATCCATGATTTCCTGCAGAGCTATGTGGAAAATACTCACAGCAACACCTACTTCTAGGAAAATGTGCRACTGCCTTCCAAATTTCTTACAGTTTGGAATAAATAATATTGAATCCCTCCCCCTCAGCCTGACATATCTCAGGAATGGGAGGCTCAGGGAGGTTTGGAGCRCCCATCCCTGGAGGTGGCACCTGGAGGTGGCACTCAGTGCTCTGGGCACTGGGCACAGGGGGCACTCTGAGGTCTTGGAGCGCTTTTCCAACCAAAATGATTTTGGGATTCTGCAATATCTCTGATCATACAGTGGATATATGGGCAAACTCCCTCSTGGCCCTCAGATAAAATCTGAAAGTAAAACAACTGAGCTCTGTGGGGCTTCTTGATCTGCACAGACAAGGAGTTTGTGCTTTTGTTGTAATTAGTGGGCATGTGCTCMGACTCTAATCATTGTTCTTAAGGCTTTCTTACCAGGCCTGACCTTCCCATTTGGACCCAATAAAGCAGATGAGCTCTGTGCCTTTTTGTTCTCAGATGACAAAGTGCTCGGCATTTGGCACTCAGCTTATCTCATCCGTTTGGGATTTTAATTATCAACACAAGAGCCTTCCCAAAGGCTGGCTGGGCTTTGGGCATGAAGATTATGTAGGGAAATTAATGGCAGAAAAACGCCTTTGTCCATCAGTTCCTTTCACTGTGGCGACTAGAAACTCTACAAACAGCTACGCTATTTTAATTCCAAAAAACACATTTGCAATGTCATCTCTATGGAGGAAAAATATGCTCAGCTTGAGTTTTGTTTTGTGCTGCTCTGTGTACAAGAACATGGAGCTGCCGTGTTTGCAGAGCGTGTGGGGAACCCAGAGCACAGTCTGTTACCAGGCTTTATTTTTTGCACTGTCTGCTCCCATTTTTTCAGTGCTCTGACTTATTGCTGATTGCTCCAAGGCGATCCAGTGCATCTGATAGTGTAGGAACTGTAACTCCTCAATCCCAGGCTGGGATGGCTGCTGAAACGAGATAACCCAGCCAGGCATTGAGAGCACAAGAGTTGAACTTTTCTTCTCAGGGAACYGAAGCCTGCTTGGTCAGATTGACCAAAAAGCACTGTGTTTGCTTAGTTTTCATTTCAAACCGGCACTGTGATAACACGGGGGTGGGTGGCTGGGTAGTGGGGCAGGGATTTATCTGAGTGTGGCCTTTCTCTTCATGTGCAGAGAAAAGTCACAGACTCACAGAACAGTTTGGGTTGGGAGGGACCTYGTGGATCCTCTTGTTTCCTGGACAGACACCTTTCACTACCGGGATGCTCAGAGCTCCATCCTTGAACACCTCGGGGATGGGGCAGAGCACAGCAGGGCACGGGGGAGCCGCGGGCTGTACAGAGAGAGGGGAATGAACAGCGAGAGGGGAATAAACACAGCGAGAGGGGAATAAACACAGCGAGAGGGGAATAAACACAGCCCGGCACCCAGGGCCGCGGGACCCGCCCGGGCTGGGGTCTCGGGGTGGTCCCGCATCCCGGGGCCGGCGCTGGGCTGGTCCCGCGGGCGGTGTCAGTGCGGTGCCAGCGCCGGTGCCGGTGCCGGTGCCAGTGCTGGGCTGGTCCCGCGGGCGGTGTCAGCGCGGTGCCGGTGCCAGTGCTGGGCTGGTCCCGCGGGCGGTGTCAGTGCGGTGCCAGCGCCGGTGTGGTGCCGGTGCCAGGGCGATGCCAGGGCGGTCCCGCGGGCCGGAGGCGGTGCCAGTATCGGTGCCGGTATCGGTGCCGGTCTCGGTCCCATGCCAGTGTCGGGCACAGTCCCGGTCCATGCCGGTGCCGGTCTCGGGGCCGGTCCCGGGGTGGTGCCGGTCTCGGTGCCGGTCCCGGGGTGGTGCCGGTCTCGGTGCCGGTCCCAGTCCCGGTCCATGCCAGTGACGGGGGCGGTCCCGGGCCGGTCTCGGTGCCGGTGCCGGTCCCAGTCCCGGTGCCGGTGCTGGTCCCAGTCCCAGTGTCGGTGCCGGCGACGGTGCCGGTCCCGGTCTCGGTCCTAGTCCCAGTCCTGATCCCAGACCCAGTCCCGGTCCCAGTCCCGGTGCCGGTGCCGGTCCCAGTCCCAGTGTCGGTGCCGGCGACGGTGCCGGTCCCGGTCTCGGTCCCAGTCCCAGTCCCAGTCCCAGTCCCGGTCTCGGTCCCAGTCCCAGTCCCGGTCCCGGTCTCGGTCCCAGTCCTGGTCCCGGTCCCAGTCCCAGTCCCGGTCCCAGTCCCGGTGCCAGTCCCAGTCCCAGTCCCGGTCTCAGTCCCGGTGCCGGTGCCGGTGCCGGGGCGGTCCCGGGGCGGTGCCAGGGCCGGGCGCAGGCCGCGCCCCGGGGGCGGCGTTGCGGAGCGGGGAGGCGGCTCCGGAGCCATCGCGCCTGCCCGGCCGGCGGCGGAGCTCGGTGCAGGGGAGGGGGGCGGGGGGCGGCTCGGCGGCGGGTCTGCGGGCCCCATGGGCGGGTGTGTGGGCTCCCACCACGACTCCTCGGGCAGCCTCAACGAGAACTCGGACGGCACCGGAGGTGAGCGCTGCGGGCCGGCCCGGGGGGCCCGCGGGGGGACCCCGGGGCGGGCGCTACGGGCCGGGGCCTGCGGCGGGCGGGGGAGCCGCGTCCGGCCGCCGGCCCGGATCGTGCCCCGGGCCGTCCCCCGGCTTCTCTCCCTCGTTCGCCCGAAGTTTGCCGGGGCGGCGGGGCCGGCGGCGCTCGGTAGGCGCTGCCCCAGGGCGCAGCCCCCGCCCCGCTCCGCGGCCCCGGCGTGCGGGGCTCTACCGGGGCTCTACCGGGGATGGCCCGGGCTGTGCCCACCGGGGCCGTGCCGGGGCTGTGCCGGGCTCTACCGGGGCTCCGCCGCGGCTCCGTGGCCGGGCCGTAGGGGAGCGGTGTCGGGGCTGTCCCGCCGGGCAGTGCCGGGGGCTCAGGGACGCGGTCCCTGCTGAATTAAAGCCCGGCTGGGGAAAGGCCCTGCCCGGGGCTCCCGAAGTTTGTTTTCCTCGGGCTCCGCTCCTTGCGGTGTGCGGGCAATGATTCCTCGGCTCGCTGAGATCCTGGCAGTGCTGCGGGGCCCGGGTTTGTTTTCCAGCCGGGAGAGGTGCCTGGCTCCAGCCTCAGCCGCCCGTGAGACCGGAGCGGTCGGCGGCGGCTGGAGATGCTGCATGGATGCATGGATGGATGGATGGATGGATGGAGCAGCGAGGTCCCTGCGAGCACAGCCCGACCTGGGCAGCAAAGCCAGCGTGCAAACGCTGCTGCAGTGTCAGCAGCCTTTCACCGGCGGGTTTCTCTCCAGCTAAATGCCTGAATGATTGCTTTTTCAACCCTCTCAGGTTTGTGGACCCCTGATGTTCTCCAGCTGAGCTGTGTGTGTTTTATAGTCATTTAAAGTCAGCCTACCGACAGGACACTTGACTTATAGGTAGTCCTCACACATGCAGGGTCCACAGATTTCAGGAGGAGAATTGCTGATCTAGGTCTCTGTTTTTCCCTGTGTTTTACAGAATGTTATTTATCAGTCTGGTTTTTATTTCGGATGTCCCAGCTGATGGGTGTTCTTTCCATCAGTGGCTTTAATGTCATTTCATAATGTAAAAATATGCAGCACTTGGTGTTGTATCTGAACCAACCATCTGCTGGTTCATGCCAGATACAGAGTTCATGGAAATACCAGAATTCCAGCTGCTGAGAGCTGGTGGGATTTCACAGAATCCCAGAATAGTTGGGGTTGGGGAMCCCAATAGTTGGGCAGTGACCTCTGGAGATCATCCAGACCAGCCCCCCTACTGAGGCAGGGTCATCCAGAGCAGGTGACACAGGGACACATCCAGGTGGGTTTGGAATGTCTGCAGAGAGGGAGGCTCCACAACCTCCTGTGGATTTAATCCCATTAGTGTCATTGAAAGGAATTTTATAGCTTTGAGTAGTGTGAGTCTTCCTTACTCTATTAGTAAAAAGAGAAGGAGTGGGTTACCTAAGATGCATCTGTACTGAGCACATTTACCAACCAGTAAAAACCTGCAGGTGTGCTGAGCAGAATGGACCAGTCRAAAGAAAAGAACAGCAGGAATCATCTCATACCCCAAAATCTTGACCAAAAAATAGCATTAAAAGCTCCACTGGTGCTTGTCCTGAGATGTGCTTTGGTGTTATGAGGTGAGATCATGTCACAGAAATAGGCTGGGTTTAATTTCCTTGCTCTTATCTCACCTGTGATACCGAATGAATGAGATAGGAGAAGAACAYGATCAGGCTTTGGGTGATATTGTAAAACAGATTCCACGCCCCAGAGCAGCGTGTGAGGTGGGCAGGCTCCATCCCGGCTCTCTGTGTCYCTGCCTGGTGCTCCCAGGGCACGGCACTCTGCTGCTCTGGGGTTAAATAACCCATTGTGCCTGCTGCATTACAACAGCAGCTGGGCTTTCAAGATGTAAGAGATGTGAAATTCGTGTCAGCTGGCTCGTGTTGATTCATGCTCTCAGGGTAATGTTCCTTAAGGTTGTCTCGCCGAAGTGAGAAGCGCTGAAATTTCACTTGAATTATGAGCTTCTTAGGACTGTCTTAAACAATCAGCTCCAGTGTGCAATAGCCTGTTTTGTAATGCTACAGATCTGTTCCTGCCTCTGCACAAGGAGGAAAGGGGGGGTAGGTTAAGCTGGGGGAAGCTCTGAGTATCTCCCCTAAATGGGAGTCCCCAGGTGCCAAAGTCCAGCCCGTGCTGATTCCGAGCTTTACAGATTCTGCCAGCGTGCCCTCAGCMAGCCTGAGACCTGGCTTGCTCTCCCGAGGGAGCTTCTGTCTGGAGGCATCAGCCAGGGAACCAGCTGAAGCAGAAGTGAACACGGTTTGGAGTTGAGACCTGTGCACAGAGATGACTTTTTCCTGTTCCCCAAGTGAGGCTCATTTCCTCCAGCTCCGGGGTTGTGACCTCGCCCGCTACATTCGCTTTCAGATCGCTGTCGCTGAGCGGGGCCAGAACGTTTCGAAATCCTGGGAAGGTGTTTTGGAACGTGATGATTCTAGCTTGCCAGTGATGGACTTGTTTTGGAGAGGCTTTGTCTTTTCCCCAGAATGGAAAAGTTTCCTGGAGAACTGCGGCCGCCCAAGAGCTTGATTAGCCAGCAGCGGCTGTGTGCGATGCTGGGTGAAAGCACAGCCAGCTCTCGAGTCTGATTCATCCCAGTTTCAATTTATTCCAGGGCAGTGGGGAGTGGTAAAATCGTGCTCAATTGTGTTGTTGGAGTTGAGAGGAGGATTTGTCACATCCCTGTATTCTCCTCAGTGTTTYTGTCCGTGGCCAGCACTTCCCGTTGCTCGTGTGCAGCTTGGCAGAGCTGACGGCATGTCCTGGCCACGTGTGCTGCTTTTGTCTCTTCCTGTGGGCATTTTTCAAGGTCAGGATGTGCCTGTRTGTGTCAGGAGAGCTGGTGTGGATCCTCAGGTGTGCCTGCATGTGTGAGATGGAGCTAATCAAAAGCCCAGCTTATTGCACAGCTCTGTTTGCAGTGACCGGAGCAGGAGGAGGCTGTTCCTCACCAAGAATTTAACAGATGCTGCTCTGCCCATCGGGCTGGAAATGAAATGGGCTTTGCAGATTGGTACCAGCTGTTTCATTAGCGCTGCTCTTTTTAGCAGGTTTTCATTTCACCAGGACATTGTTTGGCATAGACAGGAAAAGTTCCTACCTCGATGCTCGATGTGTTGTAGCCCAGCAGCCCCAAATTGTGATGGATGTCCTGGGTGGATGTATTGGGGAGTTATTAAAGGACATCATTAATTGGGTTATAGACACAGGTTTTGCCCAGGTCATCCCTTTAGCTCAGCTGTCTCCCACCCAAGAGCCCAAGGTTTCAGGAGCTGAGCACTGCATCCCTTCCAGCTGTGCCCTGCCAAAGGTGCCCGAGTTCCTGCAGGATGGTGAGAGCAGGGGAGGAATAACTGCTCTGCAGCCACTCCCCAGGCTGTGTGACCTCTTCACTTGTGCTTCTGGCATTGCTTTGTGCTTGGAATGAACTGCTGGAGAACTCTGCCCYAGTGCCTGTGCATCAGGTGTGTTCAGTTGAACAAAGCCAGCAGAGCTGTGCCAGCTCCCGTCCCCACGGGCAAGTCCTTCTGGAGGGCTCCTCAATTTCTTTTTGAGAAGGAAAAGGAGGAACCTGTTCATTCTCTCCTGGCAGCTCTCACCTCTCTCAGAAGCTGCATGTTATTTTGTCTGACGTGGTGRAGTTCAGTGAGACAGTTACTTGTGTGGGGTGAGGGAAGAGCAGGGAATGCAGTGGCTGGAAGCAGGAGTCATTCCAGATTAGGGATTTTGGCTGCAGCTGTCTGATTGCTGCTGAGCTCTCCTTGACACGATGCTCTCCTGCCTGCTGCAGTTCTTGTCACCCTTCCTCGGGAGCAAAGATGCTGATTCCGTTTGAAATTTGTCTTCTTTCCTGCTGCCCCCATCACCCAGCAGTGAGAACRGGGCCAAGTGGAAATAAGGCTGCCAGAATGGGAGATTATTATTCAAACTCTCAATTCCTCCCGTGGAGTTTGATGCAGTGCTGGAGCTTCATTAACTCAGAGAAAGGCAAATATTGTGCTCCACCTCTGCTCTCAGCAACTGGACAACAGTTTCTTAAATATTTTCCTTGAGTGCTGTGCAGGGCTGCGTATCACATGGCTAATTGGAAGTCACAATAACTGCTTTCATGGTGCTTCTCTGCAAGACTGACCAGGGGAATTTGCATATTAAGCAGTGAGATTTGTGGCTCACAATTGCACTAATACAGCCGGGCTCTGCTTGGCTGGCACGGGGGGGTTAAACAAGCAGCTCATGACTGAGCACTTAAGAGCATTTGGTGCCTCCCTTTTGTGCTGGRGCACACAAAGAGTCTCCCAGAGGGATTTTTCAGTGGGTTGGAGCTGTTGGGTGCAGGCTGGGATGGTTTTTCACTGCTGTCTGAAAGAGGCACCTCTGGATTTCAGGTAGTTCCTGCTGGTCTGGAATACAGGGCTGGCAAAAATATTCAGAAATCAGAGCTGGCTTTTGCTGTTAGGTCCTACTGGAGGGTGTTTTGTGTGGTTTGTTTTCATTTTGGATTTTTTTTTTTAATGGAATAACCAAAAGCTTAGCATGACTGAAATTTGCTCCGAATCCTTCCTGCTCCATGCCTGGGTGTATTTAAAGGATGTGTAGATGGAGCACCTGGGGATGTGGTTTAGAGGGGGCAGGGATGGGTTAATGATGATCCTAAAGGTCTTTTCCAACCTAAAGGAGTCTCTGATTTCCACAAGGGGTTTTAAGTAGCCTTTAATAACTCTTATTTCCCAAGGGCTGGGCATCCACAGGCCCCTGGAGGGGATTAGGGTCTGGAAGTGGGTGCTGCCAACCCTGATAATTCAGCCCCAAGTGTTCCTCTCCTGGCTGTCACTCTGCTGCTCTGACACCTTTCATTTGTAAAATACAGGACTCGGTTTTGTTTTCCAGGTGATAACAAGGAGCTCTCAAAAACCCAAATAAAGTGTTATTTTTGCTGTTAATAAGGGCTGGCAAACGAAGCTGTTTGGTTTCCTTTTTGGCTGGTTCCTCCATGTAATTGTTTGTTTGGCTTCTAGATGAAGTGATTTATTTTAATTTCTCTGTTTGGGATTGCAGTGTTGAAAAYGACAACATCCTCCTTCACTGAATGTTAAATACAATAAATTGAACAGTCATTGTGCTTTGGAGACTTTTGATAAATGGAAAATATTATTAGTTGCCAGTTTGAATAAACTCTACAAAGCAACCATGCACTCTCGTTGCAGCAAGTAATGTGATAGCTATTATTTTTCATGTGAATGTTGAATAATATAATTTATGAGTCACAAATTATAATACAGTTGAAGCCTGAAATACAGATTTGTCTCGTGGTTAGGTTGCAAATTCCTGTGAGTCTTCTTGCAGGTACAAGGAAGGGTCAAGTTTGCCTTAATTGCTTTGGTTACCTCTAAAAAAGGAAGAATATAAAGATCTGGAAAGTTCATGAGCAAATGACCATGATTGAGAAGGGAATATAACTCCTCCTTATATTTTAGAGTGTGAKGTAACAATCTTCATCCTCTTTTCTAGACAGACACTGTGTGTAAATGTCTGATACATTTTTAAACAAATTGTGCTGTTCTGTGGAGGAATAGCGAAGCTGGAATCAGTACCTGACTGTAAAATAAAACACTTTTCTTGCACTCTGAGGTTTTGAGTTAGTTTCAGCTGCTGCTTCTGTGTTTGGCAAATTTAGAGTTGACAAAACAGAAATGCGCAACTGCTTAGGAAGTAAATGAACTTGTCAGTTTTGTTAAGGGTTTTCAGAGTTTGGTTTGTTTTCTTGTTTTTTAAGAAAACAAAAAGGTTTCCCCTCCCGTGGGGGTCGTGTTTGYGGTGTAATTCAGTGTTTCAGACTGAGTTATCCGTGGCAGAGAGGTGGTGATGGATCCAAAGCCTCCTGCATCCCAAAGCAGCAGGAGTGCTGGTGGCACTGAGTGTGGAAAGCGCCTCCAGCRCAGGATGTGTTTGACCTGGGTGCAGGAAAAACGCCTCTTGTGGTTTATTTAAGGTTCAGCTGGAGCCTGAATTTTGCATTTGCTGCCTTGTGCTGGCCCTGGCACACTCAGATTTAATGCAAGTGAGAGCTGGACAAAAGATGGCACACGGCAAACTGCAGGAAGTGGTTTTGTTCTGGTCCCCGTTGTAGGAGTAAATTAAAAACTGTCTCAAATGCTGAATGAGGCTTTCTTAGACTACCTTAAATATTTAAAATACCATCAGTCTCATCCTGAGGCTCCCCAGCACTGGGAAATGCAAGGGCACTGCAGGTAATAAATGCAGGAGCAGTTATTGGATGCTCTCAATTTGCAGGAGCTGCTCCACATCCACTTGACCTCTCAGGCCTGATGGAAAACATTTGGAAATTGTCMTTCCCAAAGCAGAAACGCTGCTGGGGTTGTGGATTAGAGCAGTTTTAGCAGCTCCTCCCTTCAGCCCTTTCTCAGTGTCCTTTTCCCTGCCCATCTCCCCCTCTCCTCAGTGAAGAGGATTTAAAAAGGAAAATTCAAAGCCCTGCTTGAAAGCCA
>JACDOX010000051.1:297993-322916 GCA_014549065.1 Cardinalis cardinalis
TTTTGCTTCTGGAGAATCTCAGATGTGCTGGAGGATTTTCTGTGTGCCTGTCTATCTGTGTGTGTATAAAGACATCCTTGTGCTGCTGATGAGGTGGAAGGGAGGGGATTTGGGGAGTTTCTGCATGATCTGTCATGTGGTTTTTTTCCCCCACATTCTCAACCATGAAAGCAGAGGCACTTCACAAACGGGAGTGGAAAATGCTTCAGTAGTTTGCAGCAAGAACAGGTAGTGCCCAGGGGGAAAAGATTAGAGGCTAAAATGGGAAAATGTGTCACACAGAGCATGGTAGCTCTGCACATGTTTAACAGGGAAAGTTTACTCTTAAAACATATATATTCAGTCTAGCATTACCACCACTTTTCTATAAATAAATTACTTTTCATCCCCTACATTGATAAACATTTTATAGCTCATAACAGCTTCCAGTTTATAATAATGTATAATAAATGTAGCAACTATAAATAATTCTCTTAGTTCAGACAACAGATTCTGGAGGGAGGCATTTTTCACCTTTTCCCAGAGGAGCTGTGTGCTCTTTGAGWGCACTCCCAGGGCCTGAAATGGCATCGGAAGCAGAGCACAGCACTTTGGGATTGGAAGCTTGTTACCTTTCTATTTTTAAAATCCAGTCATGGAGCTGCAGCTCTGCTCCCATGCTGTGATGAAGGGCACTGTGGATTCAGCAGAAGAATCTCTCCGTGGCATTTACTTTGTTGCTTTATTTCCCTGCCACAGAGCTCTCATCTCCTGTGATTCCTGCCTGCCTGGGTAAATACAGACTCTGTAAAAGAGCACCTACAGAACAGCACAGGCTGCCTGCAGCTGCCAAATGCCGTTTTCTCCTCTCTGCCAATTGTTTGGGGTTTTTTTTGGGGAGCACCTGAGCCTGCAGCAGAGCACCAGCAAGCACAGGATAATGGCTGGCTGGAGCATTTAAGGGAAAGTTGTTAATTCCCCTGCAGTGGCTGCACAAAGCATTTCCTGGAGAAGCTGTCACCGAGCCCTGCCTGTGTTACCCATGCTGGATTTGTGCCTTCACAGTGGGTTTGGGTGTGGTTTTCTCCCTCTCAGGTGCACACAGAAGCTGGGTATGTCAAAAGAGTGTCTTTAGTGCAGAATATTGAGCTTTCAAATGCTGCTGAGCCATTGCACTGCATCCCTGTCCCTCAGAGGGGACGTGCCCTGAGTGGGAAGGGGACACCCAAATCTTGGAACGTGCAATTGTGTTTTAGATGGTTTGTAGTGCAGGTGCAAATCCCATTCCTACCTAGCATGGCTGTGGCTGCTTCCAGCTTGTTACCCCTCCCCAGGGTGAGAAGACAGGGGAAGGAGCAGTTGGGAAGTGTTTTGGGAAGCACCATGGTCACACAAAGGTTGGATGCAGTCTCCCTGGCTGGGTGAATTCCCAGGTGGGATGAATTTGGTGGCAGTGACGCCTTGGGAAGGCTGAGCTAGAGCAGAGACCAGACAGAGTTAAAAAATAAAGCAGGGATTTAATAAAAGCCTCCAGGGGTGCACCTTGGGCAGCACAAGAGCCCAGCCAGGGCTGCACCCAAGATGAACCAAAATGGCCCCAAAATGAGCCCAAGATGAACCAAAATGGCCCCAAAATGCACGAGCAGGCATGGGGTCTCTCCCTGGGATCAGTTCTGCTCCATTTGCGCCTTGCAGTTCATTGTCCCATTCCAGCTTTAGCCCCTGCAGTCCCACCCTGCTTGTTTTTCTCTCTSCAGCCCACGGTGTTTGTGCTCTTGGGCTGAGATTTGGATCATTTGTCCTTGGTGCCCAGCTGGAGCAGGAATTGYTTTGTCTCCCTGCTCTGTGCACAGAGCTCTCCATCCCCTCATGTGAACCCAGCCCCACACACTAAAGCAGCACAGAATCTGCTGCTGATGCCTCAGGTTTTAGCTTTTCTACTTTTCAGAGTCAAGCAYGTTCAGCTGAGCCCTCCACTTCCAAGGAGCAGCAGTCCCAGATTTGCCAGTGCCCCCATGGCTGAGGCTGAGCCAAAATCTCCCTTTCCCTGTGCATTGCCACCCTCCCAGTGCCTGCAATGACCAAACCTGCTCTGGAAACTGGGAAATCACAGCTCCCAGCTGAGGGGGAGCACTGGGAGGGCTGCAGGAGAGGAAAGCTGTCACAGAGCTATTTAAACTTTATTTTTYTTGAGAGTTAGATTTCACTCATGAGTTGCATGTTGATGACTTGGCTCGGTGAAGCACGTAGCAGACTGATTTTTCTTTTTGTGATTTTTTTTTTGCTCTGTGCCCACATAAGTTCTTTAAAAGCACATGGGTTGCTATAAATATGAGTGTTTTTAGAACAAAAATACCTTCTGTGAAGTGCTGATCAATATTGGATATTATCCTGAGACAGGTTGAAATGCTCATTTGAGATGAGTTCTCACTCTTTTGTGTGTTTTTCACATCCACAGATCTCCATTGTCTGTTTATCCAGATCTMAAAGTAGTTCTGGTGCCAAAAAAGCTCGAGTTTCAACAGAAAACCACATGATTATTGCTTGACTGAAGTCACACACTTCCAGTCACTCTCAGATTGGATGGCCCCACGTGGATGTTACAGCAAAATCCCATTTTTTGCTGCCTTCGTGCATCCTAACAAATCACATTCCTTGTGTGTATCCAGGGCTCTCCTTTTAATACAACACTAAAATAACTCCAAAAATCCTCCAGGCACGGGTTTGGCTTTATCTGAAACTCCTGCAAAATAGAGCAGGGAATACAAGATTTCAGTCTGGCAGCTGGGAATAAAAAAGGAGCAGCAGCAGTGTCAGATTGTTGTGGTTTGGTGTTACAAGGCAGTACCAGAAGAAAAATCCTTTAGTTGTAAATAAGCTTTTAGTTCTTGAGCTCTGCCTTGGAATGGAGACTTTCTAATTGAGTGTAGACTGAGAATATTTTCTGTAAACCTCTGAAAACACTTGGATTTGGGGTTTTTATTCTCCTAAATAACACAAACCTTTAGAAACCACAACAGGTTCTTCTCAGCTGTTGTTAGAGGTGAATCTCAAGGGCTCTGTGTGCTCTGCCTCCCTGGGAAGTGTTGTGCCCTTTCTAATTCTCCTAAATATTGGTGTTGTAGGAATTAGGTTTAAGTTGAGGAGGAGAAGTCGTGGCTTTTGATTAAATTATCACTCTGGCAGCTTGAAAATGGAAATTTTAGCTTGAAAATTGAAATAATCTGCTGGGTTTTGGAGTGTTGGAGTGCTCAGCAGTGGGGAAAACACAATCACTCACTTAAACAGGAACCCAAAATTCTCTTTTTTTATCTTGAACATGACAGGAGTGGGATGGCTCCAAACACTCCCCAATCCCAGCCTTCCTCCATCCCAGGATCAGTCATGATCAATTCTCAGGGAGCAAATTTCCCCAAGAATTTTTAATTTAAACGTATTGAAATTGATGCTCACCACAGCTTCTTCACAATACTGCTTTGGGAAATCAACATGTTCCTTTATAAATTATTATTTCCTGCTTTATCCATCCCAAATAAAGTGTTTTATCTTAGGAATGCCGCTGCTGTTCTTTCTGACTCTGATCATGTTTTTCCTGATGATTGGTGTGCTGCAGGAACCACATTAGCATTTTATCTTATTGTGCTGGGAAACTTATTACCAAGAGTTAATAATTTGCATTGAGCTCACATTAGTTAGGAAAATATTGCAGATATTTCGGGGTGGGGGAGGAAGTGTTTTGGTTGCTGCCAGTGCCCTGCTTTAACATCTCTTGGCAACTCTGTCCAGAGGGATGCTAAGCTGATAATTGAGCCTGTTCAAAATCCRTTTTATTAACTAAAAAATCCATTTTATTAAGTATTAAGTAGTGACAATTCAGCTTAAAACAAATTTCTGCAAAGTCCAAGATGGCAAAGGCTTCTGTATCTCTGCTTCAGTGCTGTGTCAAACAGAATATTCTGCCTTAGAAATTCAACCAACTGATCTAATCTTGTCTTGAAACTCTTTCCAGGTTTGCCTGCTCAAGGATTCTGTCGCTATCTGATTGCTCTGCCTGCCAAATTTCCAGGCTGCGTTCATCTGCCATTGATGAAGTGCATTTCTCTCTGCTCACTGCATTCACCCTTCCTTCTTTCACACGTCTCCTTTGGTTATTATGAATTCATCAGGGCATTTTTTCCAGCTGAGGGGACTCTTGCCGTGCAATTCAGCTTTAGGGACCTGCACCATTTCTCTTCTTGTGTTTTGGAACTTTCCAACTTTCRCTGGTTTCTGTTGAAGGTTGATAAATTAGGAGCTCTTTTTCTCACAGAGCATTTTTCTATCAAGTTATTTCAGGGATTAAYGTTTGTTAAAGGCAGTTTTGATGCTAATAACAGGGAGCTGTGTGGATGCTGCTCAATWTTTAATGCATTTTTCTCCTGCTCATCCTCAGGTCTGAAAGTGGCCCCAGTTCTGCTGCTCTGGGCTTTGAGATGCCTTTGTTCAGAGCTGTGGAATCAGCACTTCCTGGGCATGGTTTGCTCATTAGAGCACAGTAATTAGTGAGTTTGTCATGGACTTGCATGCAGCCATTCTTAGGAATCCTTTCCACTGCTGCAGTGAAATCACGTTTGGGTGTTGGGGTTTGATTTTCCCAACGCTTTCAGCAGTTCCTTTCCCTAAACCAGATAATCCCACCTGAGGAACTGTGGGAGAGGTGGGCTCCTGTTTTCAGGTGGCTGAAATARGAATCTCTTTTTAATAATGCATTCTCATTGCCAGGCAAACTTCTCATCCTTAATTTGAAACTATTTTCCCTTGCAGAARGGGCAGCAGGGGTGAGAAGAGGATCTGTGTAATAATGGAGAGTTCTGCTTGAGCTCAGAACTTTTCTTGCAGACACTTCAGGGCCCAGCATCTTCACACATTTATTTAACCTGTTATTACATCAATTATGCCTTAAATAATGGGGAAAAGTAGGAAAAGTGCATCTGTGCTAACAAAGAGCTCTGCTCTTGCTTTGCAGTGATGCCACAGGAGAAATGAGCTCCTGGAGCACTATGGTGAGGAGCTTTTTAGAAAAGACAAGCACAGCCCATGGCCGAGCCCTGCTTCAGCTCTTGCTGGCTATGGAGCAACAGAGAGCATTGCCAGCACCATCCCTGGGCTGCCAGTTTGGAGCCTGCCCTGAGCTGTGRAGAATTAAATGCGGTTTCAATCAAATTCTGTGATCCCTGCCTTTGAAATGAAGTTCCTCAAGGGCTGCGTGTCCGTAGGAAACACTGAGCAAGCACTACTCAGGCCATTAATAGAGCTAAAGCCTGGTGTGCTCAGGGACTTCTCAAAGAGATCAGATTAATTTGCTAAAGGTGGAAAGGCTCTGGCTGCTTTAATCTCGCTTCATTTCAGCAATTGAAACGAAGAGGACAGGTTCTGTGCCTCCTCCAAGGTCCTTCCAGCTCACAAGGTGCTCCCTGTGCTTGGCGTTGCTGAGAGGAGGAGGAGGCCTTGATTCACCTCCTGATTTTGGGGGGATTTTTAGGTGCTCAGGGTTGGATTCACTGRGTGCCCAGGGCAGCTGTGGCTGCCCCTGGATCCCTGGCCAGGCTGGATGGAGCACCTGGGACAGTGGCAGTGTCCTTGCCCGTGGCAGGGGCTGGCACTGGGTGTCCCTCAAGGTCCCTTCCAGCCCAAACCATKCTCTGATTACATCAATAATCCTTGAGGCTCTAACAGGGCTATTTTTTCCCCCAAGGACATCCACAGGGGGATAAAAGGGCCTTGAAAGGATGGAGTTTTAAGGCTGCTTTGTTCACGTGGTCCCATTTACAGGATTGGGTTGCTTTGGGGTTTTTTTTTCCCCCTGGATGTACAAGACATCCAGGTATTTATACAAGTTGCAACAAAGGCTTGCACGTTTTTTCATTTTAGCTTAGATTGCTTTCTAATTATCTGAGCAATCCACTGATGTCCTTATCTGTTTTTACTTGCCTCTAACTCAGGGATAAATGTGGATTTYTTAACAAGATGTGAACTTGAAGGGTAGGAATTCCTTATGGCCAGGAGGTTGCTCATGTGTTCTACACTAAATTCTGAGCATTATCCAGGATGGGTACTGGAGTTTCCTGGGGGGTGACTGCCCAGGAGAACAGAGAGGAGTTGACTTCCAAAATTAAATGTGAAGTATTAACTTCACTATGGAAAAGTGCCCTCTGAAATAGGGCTGAATAAAGCAGTAAGTATCATTCTGAGAAATCCAATTTCTTAGATGAAATCTGTCAATGTTTGTGTGACTTTCACTTTCACTTTTCTTGAAACCAAGCAATCACCTTTCAGTTTTCCTCAGGCACCTGAGGAACATAATATGGGAGTGTAAAATGAAATCATTAAGATAATGTATGTTTGGGATGTGTGTCAGGTAAGATTCCTATTTTCAGCTTACACTGAGCTCTTAATTAACTGATGAGCTTAAGCAGCTGAGATACAGTAATAGTGCATTTAGTTAATTGGCTCATGTGAAACTTTATCCCTGCCAATAACTGTGACACTGGAATAAATTCAAGACATGGTGTTAGATCCTTTAACTAAGCTAATTTAATTGTTGGTCATTGTAAAAACAGCCACCAACTTGGAGGCTTTTTTTTGGTCATTCCCTGCTGGAATTTGTGACTGCTGTGCTGGCAGCAGTGACATGGCAAGCGTGGCACGTTCAGCCAAAAAATCCTTGGGAAATGGAGTTGGCCATCTGTCCTGAGCATTGTACCTTGAATTACCCAGATTTCAGAGTGTGCTGGAGGGGTTTCATGCAGCAAAGCCAGATTTTGGCTGTGCTGGGATGGGGTGTGAGCACTCTGCTGCGTGCTGAGCAGTTTCACCTGAGGGAAAAACCTGAGAAAGGTGGAGAGGGAATTCTACAAGAGCCTGGAGGGACAGGACAAGGGGAATGGGTTCACACTGACAGAGATGGATACTGGGGAGGAATCCTTGCCTGTGAAGGTGGGGAGGCCCTGGAATGGAATTCCCAGAGAAGCTGTGGCTGCCCCATCCCTGGAAATGTCCAGAGTTGGGGCTTGGAGCAGTGTGGGATGGTGGAAACTGTCCTTGCCCATGGCAAAGGCTGGCACTGGGTGAGATTTAAGATCCCTTCAAACCCAAACCATCCAATGACTTTATGAATTTTGGGTTTACTTGAAGTAAATGAAATTCCCTGGTGGCACCATCCAGAAGGTTCAGCCCCACATTTAAACACCAGCAAAGGCTGGCACTGGATGAGATTTAAGATCCCCTCAAACCCAGACCATCCAATGACTTTATGAACTTCGGGTTTACCTGTAGTAAATGAAATTCCCTGGTGGCACCATCCAGAAGGTTCAGCCCCACATTTAAACACCAGCAAAGGCTGGCACTGGATGAGATTTAAGATCCCTTCAAACCCAAACAATCCAATGACTTTATGAACTTTGGGTTTACTTGTAGTAAATGAAATTCCTTGGTGGCACCATCCAGAAGGTTCAGCCCCACATTTAAACACCCTCTGCACAAGGTCCTGCTGAGCAGGGTGTCCTGGCTGCTTTCAGCACCATCACACCTCATCAGGGATTGAAGAAATCCTCAGCCAAATCTTTTTTGTCATTCTGGCAGGGTGAAAGATAGGGCTGCCTTGGATTATTTTTCTTTTCCCCTTGAAAATGCTGCTGATGTTGGAAGCCCTGGTGGTGTGTTAGCACAGCCCAGATGTCCAGCAGATGGTCCTGTGTCRCTTGCCCAGCTCAGGATTCCTGGTGGCCTCGTGTGGCCTGGCTGTGGCTGTGTGACAGACACCGCTCCCCTGGCTCAGCCCAGAGAAAAGCCAGGCTTTGTTTGAAACCCTGCTGAGCCAAACCCCGCCTTGGCCTTGCTCAAAGCACACAGAACTCAGCTGGGTGAAGATTTACAAGCCACGAGAGTTTGAGTAGAATGATGGTGAATTTGTCACAGGGTGAAAAAGTAGAATTTTGGGGTTTTAGAATGGAGGTTCAAGAGGCAAGATGGAGG
This sequence comes from Cardinalis cardinalis, assembly GCA_014549065.1. Lineage (NCBI taxonomy): Eukaryota > Metazoa > Chordata > Aves > Passeriformes > Cardinalidae > Cardinalis > Cardinalis cardinalis. Next base: position 305,986 of record JACDOX010000051.1, read on the forward strand.
AATCTGGGTGGGTTCTGTCCTTCTTCTCCTTCTTCTTGCCCTCCATCTTCTGCTGCGATGGTGACACTTCTGGATTGGTTTAGAGTAGAGACAGAGTGTCTAACATAGAGGATAGGTATTGGAGCATTATTGTAAATAAAGTACCCATAGTTCTTAGTATAAAAAGGGCATTCCCTGTGCCACTGTCAGTGTGTGGGGAGGCACTTGGCACTGGGAGAGTTTTGGTGCTGCTCCTTTTYCCTGGAGGTGCCCAAGGAAGGGCTGGAGGTGGCACTCAGGGCTCTGGGCTGGTGACAAGGTGGACATTGGGCACAGCTTGGTGATCTTGGAGGGCTTTTCCAACCTCAGTGGTTCTGTGGTGTCAGCCCCCAGTGAACTTYAAATCACTTTTTTAGCAGTTGATGCTTGTTATGCAGGGGTCAGAGGGAGAGCAGTCTCAAGGAGGAAGGGAATTAGTGAGCTGAGCTGTTCCTCTGCAGAACTGGACATTCCCTGGTGTTCAATCCATGCTGCCCATGAGCCTGGAGCAGCGGGCAGTGCCCTGGCCCAGCACAGGTTGTCCAGGCAGGAATTTGTGCTTTTATCTGATGTGTCTAAAGTTTCCCTGGGAACTGAAGGGACAGGAGACACAAAAGGCTTTTAGTGCTTTAAAAGTGAAGTTGCTGAGTTGCATTCTTCCTCATGCTGAGATACACAAAGCTCTGGGGTGGGTTTTTTTCGTTGTGTTTTTTGGGTTTTTTTTTGCAGATAAGCTCTGTGCAGCTCCCCAGTGCATTCCCAGAGCTCTCCCTGCTCTGAGCTGCTCTTGTTCTGGGTGTGGGGCTGCCCTGGTGCCAAGCTCAGCTGCAACTGAGCTGCACTTTAAGCCACAGGCTGCAGAAGTCACARCAAACGTGTGCTCTGTGCAGCCTGCCTCAGACAGAATATTTTTCATGTTGCTGACAGCTTCCTTAATGGTTCTTGTCACAGCTTTTAAAAAAGGTGGCCCAGTTGTGCGCTGTAGATGGTGCAGATTGAAGCTCTTGGTGCTTGCACACTGTGGGTTGGGGATGGGGAAATCTTTATCCTCTGCTGTATCCAGCTGGAAACATTCATCTGCCAGAGATAGGAGCAGTTTAAATTCCAGTGTAAACAGTGCTGACAGGTAATTGTGTTGATAATGTCTGTCCCCTGGAGCTGCTTCACCTCCCTGAACTTCCCTGCGAGGCTGGGGCTGACTCTGAGCCGGGTTTTACAGCTCCTGCTGTCGGACCTGAGTTCAGGCAAGCTGAGTTTGGGGCTCCAGAGACACATGGGCATCCCTTGGGCTGTGCCCTGCCTGGCAGCCTGCCTTCCTCACCCCTGCTCAGCCCTGACACAGGCTCTGAGGATGTGGGGACTCCACAAAGGTGTTCCCTCCCTGAGACATCTGTCTGTCCACTGGAGCTGTTGTGCCATGAGTTTAATCAAGATGATTGAGAATGGAGAATCAGGATGACTGAGAATGGAGAATGAGATTGAGAGTTGAGAGTCGGGATGATTGAGAGTGGAGAATGAGATTGAGAACTGAGGATCGGGATGATTGAGGATGGAGAATGAGATTGAGAGTTGAGAATTGGGATGATTGAGAGTGGAGAATGAGATTGAGAGTTGAGAATTGGGATGATTGAGAATGGAGAATGAGATTGAGAGTTGAGAATCGGGACGATTGAGAGTGGAGAATGAGGTTGAGAGTTGGGATGATTGAGAATGGAGAATGAGGTTGAGAGTTGAGGATCAGGATGATTGAGGATGGAGAATGAAATTGAGAGTTGAGGATCGGGATGATTGGGAGTGGAGAATGAGATTGAGAGTCGGGATGACTGAGGATGGAGAATGAGATTGAGAGTTGAGAATCCTCTGCTTGTGCTTCCAGCAGGAGGCTGGGTGGGCAGGCAGGACTCAGCAGTGTCCACAGAGCTTTTGGAAATAATAATCCTGGAAAGAAAGGATGGTTTGGGTTGGAAGGGRCCTTAAAAATCRTCTTGTTCMGGGCAGGGACACCTCCCACTGTCCCAGGTTGCTCCAAGCCCGTCCAGCCTGGCCTTGGGCACTGCCAGGGATCCAGGGACAGCCACAGCACCCTCCCAGGGAAACATTTATTCCCAATATCCAGTCTCAGTTCCCCCTTGCCAGCTGGCTCTGGGCTGGGGATGCCCCTCAGGTCAGATAAAATGCCCTGCCCTGGTTTTGTTCTGTTCAGGACATGCCAGGGCTGTGGTCACCTGGGCAGGTCCTGCCTGGGCTGGGATGAGCTGGGATCTCTGGAATACCACAGGGAGAGCAAAGATTCAGATTTCCAAAGATGAAGCTTTTATTTCTTGCTGCAGCACTGCTGGCTCCTTTGAGGGGTGATGAGTGATGAGCTGCCTGGAAATCTCCTGATTTCTTCTGCACTTTCTGCTGAAAATGATGGGAGAAATGGAAAATACGGTGGAATAGCTGCTAATTAGAGTCAGTTTTTCTCTTTGTCCAGCTCATTCATACACCCTCATCCTCTCATGTTTTATCTCCCATGCTGAGAAGCCTCTGGATTGATTTGGGGAAGGTTTAATGTGTAGACAAAGGCAGATAAGCTGTCCAGAGCTGCCTGGAATTACCAGAGGAACTTGCATTTTACTCCCTGCAGCCTCTTCTGGGCAGTTTTCTCTGTTGGGTAAGAACTGAGGAGGAGCAGGGAAGGATTCCCTGCCCAGCAGTGTGTGCCAGGCTGGGGGCACTGGGTGGCACCAGTGATGGATTGTCCCCCTTGTCCCCAGAGGCAGCACATCCATCACTCAGCAGCAGCACATGGTGTCTGGCACAGCACCAGCCTGCTTTAGTGCTGCTGCTCCTTCCCCTCTCCAGCTGAATTTTTTGTGTTTATTTTCTTCCTTTCTTCACCTCCTTTCAGGTGGGAGAAAGGGGAAATTGCTCAGGGCTTGGCTGGGGGGTTTATTTCTGTGTGCTGGTGTGTCTCTGCTGGGTTTGCTGCTCTGAAAAGCTTCACAGTTTGTGACTTGGCTCAGAATTAATACCTTTGGCTCAGAATTAATACCTTTGCCTACACTTTTATAACATTGCTTTGAGTCTGCAGCCTGGTGTTTTGGTACACAACTATTTCAAGATATAACCTGAATTTCTACCAGGGAAGTAGTGTTCATTTTACCCTCCTAAAAACCCATAAAACTTGACTTAGTTTCAAGCATTATCTTTCTGTCTATCTGTATTTATTTGGAAAGTTGACACAGGCTCCCTAGAAATGTTAATTCCTTTCCTTGTTAGGAAAGCTTAATTGTCCTAATATTTCACTTTTAAGTCTTTGCCACTGTCCAGTGCCACTTCTGTTCCARAATCCTCCTCTTGCCTTGGAAGAATGTAACCACCTTAAGAAGAAAATGGCTGAAAATCAGCAATAAACAGATCAAATTCTGCCATTTTCCCGTTGTTGGGTGCAATTTGTGCTATTTGATGTAATTTAAATTGTGTAAGCCTGTGTTGCTTAATGTAATTCAAATTGTCTGCTGCTTAAATGCAATGAATTTTCCCTTTCTCTCTCCCTGTTTTCCCTGGGTTTTTGCACTTTTCCTTTGTCCTGGCTCTTCCAGCACCGTTGTAATTCACGATTACACTGGAGAACAACACAAAGAAAATGTTTRGGATGAACTGTGTGATAGTGATACCAAATTACAAGGTACCTCATGAGGAAATTGGAGCAAAATGGGTTTCAAATGGGACTCATTTGATTAAGTAGAGGAGTGCTGGGTGATTGTGGGGAGAGGAGCCCTTGGGACTATTCCTGACAGAAACTTTCTGGGTAGCAAACTGTTATTTGCATTTCATTTCTGAAATAGAAAAATACTTTGTTAGCAGCTGAGCCTCAACAGGGAAGCAATCTGGGCAAGAAAATAGTTTTGATCATGGGTTCAATTTGTAAAACATTTCCTCAGCTTCTGCTGGCCGCCTTCAGGTCACTGCTGAGGTTTCTCCAGGGTGGGCACCCCCTGTCCCGCTGGGGCTGGGGGTGTTGGRAGAGACTCCTCAAACCCTGGTGCTCCTCCCCTCTGCCTCTGCAGCCCTGGGGCTGTGCTGCTCCTCCTCAGCATTTCATGGCCAGCCCYCCCATCCCTCTTTTCCACCCCCAGCAGCTCCTGAATGTGGCGTTCCCATTCTGACACTTGTGGTCTTTCATCCTTCCCTTGGGCATTGCTGCTCCTCTCCTCRCAGGGCACTCCAAACCTTTTTCACCTCTCACCACTTAAGCAGTTGGCTTCATCTCTTGGATATTTTCTTAATCAAGACAAAGGAAAAAAAAAATACTATATTTTCTTTTATTTATTATATATTCTAATAAATAAATAATATTAAATAAATAATGTAAAACAAACAATATTATAAATAATATATTTATTATTATATTTTATATATAAAATAGATAGTGCCAGATTTATTTTATATATAAAATATAATAATAATATAAATAATATAAAAGAAACAATGTTATAAATAATATATTTATTATTATATTTTATGTATCAAATAGATCATGTCAGATTTATTTTATATAWAAAATATAATAATAAWATAAATAATWYAAAATAAGTAATATAAAATAAATAATATAAAAGRAACAATATKATAAATAATATATTTATTATTATATTTTATATATAAAATAGGTCGATCCAGATTTATTTTATATAAAAATAATATAAATAATATAAAATAAGTAATATAAAAGAAACAATATTATAAATAATATATTCATTTTATATATAAAATATAAGAATTATATAAATAATATAAAATAAAAATAATATAAAATAAAWAATAATTTAAATTATACATTTATTATTATATTTTATATATAAAATAAATCTTGCCAGATCTCCTATTGCAACATTTCACCATTTTGATCTTGGAATGTTTGCCTGTATCTGCTCTTAACTTGTGTTCACTGATGGGCTGTCCCTCCCTGGTGCTTTCTGGCTGTGTGTCCRTCTTCCCCCACATCTGCAGGGGTTGGGAAGCACAGCCAGGCCCTGTTCCTGTAACTCCAGCTGCTGATGAACCTGGAGATCACCAGCCTGAGGTGGAACGTGTCCAATCCAGGTGGCTCCTCCTGGCTTTTCCATGCCCTGGGTGGGTTCTGTGTGCCTGGAAACTTTTCCACCACCAGACTGAACCAGTTTTCCCCTGTTTTTTACAAAAGCTCTAAAAGACTAATGCTGCAAGCAACATATGCTTGTGTTTCCAAGGGAAAGGAGGAAATTCACTGTGGAGCACTTGCAGGGATGGAACAGCCAAATTTGGTCCTAATTTTATTTTTAGGAATAGGTGAAAGATGTTTGAAGGATGGGGTGGGAGGGAGAACTCGCGTAAGGCTGATGGCAGCAGAGGTGTTTCCACAGATAATTAAAATTTGAGCTCAGCTGCTTCAGGGCTGTTCCAGGTCTCATCCAGGGTTACCTGGCAGGTCAGAGAGTGGGGAGGAGGAAGCTCCAGGTCACACCTGAAGCAGGAGAAGTTCTGCCCTTCCCCAGAGCTCTGAGCTGTCCCCTGGCCCRGCTTGGCCACGTTTGATTTGACACAAAACCCTCTGGGGCTGAGATATTCCCAGTTGGATGATGGAGTGCTGTAATTCGGGTGGTATAAATTAGAAATTCTGGATTGTGTAGCTGGATATTGGCTTTTAATACAAGAATCCTGTGGTAGCAGCTGCTGCTGCTCATCTGGTCCCCCTCAGAAGAGGCACCAGTGATATCCACAGTGATATCCACAGTGATAGCGACATAACAAACACACCAGCTGCTCCAAAGAACTTCCACAGAGACATTTCTTGACATCCTGTTAAGAAACTGATTTAAATATCTGGGTTTATCTGCATAAGGAGCAGAGATAACCTTCCAGATTCATTGCTTTGATGGGAAGCTGCGGGGAAGGGAAATAAATTTACAATTCAGGTGATAAAACAATCTGCAAGGATTGGAGAAATACATTTTTTCCTTCTGAAAAATAAGACTTTGCAGCCTGCCAGGAGTTCAGTGGGGCAGACAGGAGCAGCTGCCTCGAGGATSCAGGGTAGCAGTGTGCCTGTGAAGGGCAAACAGATAATGCTGCTAAATCCTGCAGGAAGAGCTCGTGTGTGCCACTGGTTTGGGGCACTTTGAGGCATTGAACAGAATCATTAGGATTGGAAAACAGAATCATTAGGGCAAACAATACTGCTAAATCCTGCAGGAACAGCTCGTGTGTGCTGCTGCTTTGGGGCACTTTGAGGCATTGAACAGAATCATTGGGGCAAACAGGTAATGCTGCTAAATCCCACAGGAACAGCCCATGGCTTGTGTGCCACTGCTTTGGGGCACTTTGAGGCATTGAGCAGAATCAGTAGGATTGGAAAACAGAATCATTAGGGCAAACAGTTAATGCTGCTGAATCCTGCAGGAACAGCCCATGTGTGCTACTGGTTTGGGGCATTTTAAGGCATTAAACAGAATTATTAGGATTGGAAAACAGAATCATTAGGGCAAACAGGTAATGCTGCTAAATCCCACAGGAACAGCCCATGGCTTGTGTGCCACTGCTTTGGGGCACTTTGAGGCATTAAACAGAATTATTAGAATTGGAAAAGAACTTTCAGAAGAGTTTGTGTCCGGTCTTTGATCCATCAGCACCTTTCCAAGCAGATGTGAAGGGAGGTTTGGATCCCCATCCCTGCAGGTGCCCAGGGAATTCCTGGAGGTGGCACTCGGTGCTCTGGGCTGGGGACAAGGTGGGGATGGGGCACAGGCTGGATTTGATGGGCTGGGAGGGCTTTTCCAGCCTAAACTCTGTGCATTTCTTACCCTCTTTGGGATGCACAGCCCCACCTGCACACCTGAGCTGTTGGAACAACAACCTAGCTCATTTTGGAGCATGGCTGCTGATATTTCACTTTTTGGAAAGTAGACCAGTGCTGATTTCCATATTCCCTTCTAAATAAATCCCTTGCCAAAAAACATCAACCATTGGCCTCTGCTGAGAGGGTGACCTGGAGCATTGCTTCAGAGAGAACCTGCCTCCTTCTTGGCATTTGGAAAACAATTCCTGCTTTCCAGCAGGGTATTAATAATTTCTTACTCGTGTTGAAGTGATGTAAGATGAAAAATTAATGTGCATGCTGCTTTCTCTTCTGGATCCTGCAAGCTGCTGGTGCCTGTGATGGGTATGGTCTGAAATGAAGTCAGGGTTTCCTTTTGAGCTCTGATTTCCTTCCAAAGTGAGGAACAGAAAGCTGACACTGTAAATACTTTTAAGTGGTTCAGACTGTTGATGTTTGTTTCTTTATCTGCCTTGTTAACAGAAAAGGGAAAGTGCTTTGATGTGGTCCGAAAGTTTGATTGTAGAAATTCGCATGTTTTGCTTTAGTGACTAAAACATGGGCTGGAAACAGAAATATTTGGGCATTTTTGCACGTTATTTTTTTAAATGGCATAAGTTTCTCTCTTCCTTTCTGCCCCATCTATCCACAGAGCTAAATAATGAATATTTCTTCAGGGCAGACATAAAGCTTTTTGGGGATCCTTGAAGCACTTTTATTAAACGATAAACACACCAAAGATCTTTTTAAATACTGGCTTGTGCTGAAGCCAAGTTGTGTTTARAGGCTCAGTACTGGGATGGATGGCTTGTTAGAGTGGATTTGGCTTTTGAGCCRTTTGGAGAGTCCCTTTCTTCCACCACTCTTCCTTCCAACTCAGAAAAAAAAAGAATTTATCGCTGGGTTTGTGATCACTGCTGTCTGTGTGGGAAGGATGGGATCTCCAGGGAGGAGCTATTGGAGGCTGTGAGGATCTGAGCCTCTGCTGGAGTGGGGATAAATCAATTTTTAATAAATCTGGGTGCAGTCTGGGGCAGAGTGGGAAGCAGGGAGAGGGGTGGGCTGCTGGGTTTGTGGAGGGGCTGCGGGAAGTGCCTTTAACCTGCTTCCATAATTGATGGCTGGGGACAAGGAGAGGGCCCTGTGGGACAAATCAGCATCCATTGAGTGGATGCAGACAGATGTGAGCTAAAGTGGAATGGAAAAAAAAGCTATCCACTGACCCAAATTTCTTGCAGTGTGTCCTGTTCTGTCTGGCTGAAAATGTCATGCTCTGGCTGCTAATCCTTAATAAGGAAACAATTCCTCGTTGGAGTGTTTTCCCACATATGTTTTTAGAATTTTAGCATGTACAGGGTTTAATGCACAGCCCCGTTGCTTGAGGCTGCCCCAGCATCATCTTCCAGGCTTGCTCAGCTGAGCCTTGGACTGGGAAAGGCTGGGCTCTGCCAGGAAACTTGGTGTTTTGTAAACACTGGGGCTTGCTGCTCTGCAATCTGCTAAATGGTCAGCGCTGCTTTGCAAAGCAAATGGAAGCAGTCCCATGGAAGCAATCCCGTGGAAACAAAAAGCAATAAATGCTTGTGGTCACTTGAAAGGATTGAAAAGTTTATTATTGTTGTGTTCTGCGTGGGACACGAGGAGCAGCTGGAGTCGGTGGATGTGGGCCATGCAATTGTCCTTTGCTACTTTTAATTAGGAGCTGACTTTGTTTCTGTGCAAATGTAGGAGGCCACCAGGGTGGGAGGGATGGAGCAGCTCTGCTGGGAGAGCTGGGATTGCTCAGCTGCAGAGGAGAGGCCTTGGGGTGACACARTTGTCTGAAGGAGCTGCAGATGGAGAGAAAGGAAAAGATGGAGAGAGAGGATTTCCAAGGGATGGAGGGACAGGACGCTGGGAATGGCTTCACACTGACTGGGAATGGGTTTACATTGCATATGGGGAAGAAATTCTTGGCTGTRTGCCCCATCCCTGGCAGTGTCCAAGGGCAGCTTGGACAGGGTTGGAGCACCCTGTCCCTGCCATGGCAGGATGTGGAATTAAATGGTCTTTAGGGTTCCTTCCAACCCAACCCATTCTCCCATGTTTTTTAATCCACAGAAAGCTCATTTGTCTAGCTGGCAATGTCAGCTCACCAGCAGGAATCCTTTTTAAACTCCTCTTTTCCGTGACTTACACTTCAGGTTCATGGACGTGTCTGTCAGCCTGAGCTACCAAAGGAAGCTGATCATTCTTTGCTCCTATGGGGTCAGATTGAATAAAGGCTTTACCTCCTGTTAGGGGTTTTGGTCTCCTGAAAACCTCTGTGAACTTGGAATCTCCTGCTGCAGCAGCAGGYGCTGATGGGGATGAGAGCAGAGAGTTTTAATCTGTCAACTTTTATACCTGTGTGATAACCTCAAAGKGGCTATCACACAAAAATAGCTGTAGTTAAAGGGAAACAAATGGGCTTGTGTTTATTGAGAAGGAGGAAAATGCTCTTTAAACCTTGATGGATTCCTGGATTTCCAGGGGAAATCAGCAAGCAGGAGGATGCATTTGCACAGAAACAAAGTCAGCTCCTAGTTAAAAGTAGCAAATAACAATTGCATGGCCCACATCCTTATCACCTCCCTTCTCCTGAGCTCCACCGTGCTTTGACCTCCTGGGGAGATTGAGGAGACTCTGGGTCTGGTTTTGACCATACARGACTGGTAAAAACATAATTCTCTCAAGAAATGAGGATCTGAACCATGAGCAGTATATGAATAACACCCCTCTCACTGCATCACCTGGGAGGTGATGAACAAAAAAGGACCAGGCTTGAAAATTCAGCTCTGGGGATGCCTTGAGCAGGCTGAGCCAGAGCAGAGGCTGGACAGAGCTAAAGAATAAAGCAGGGATTTATTCAAAGGATCTCCTCCATGGATSCACCTTGGGCAGCACAAGAGCCCAGCCAGGGCTGCACCCAAGATGAACCAAAATSGTCCCAAAATGCAYGAGCGGGCACRGGGTCTGTCCCTGGGATCAGTTCTGCTCCATTTGCACCTTGCAGTTCATTGTCCAATTCAGCTGGATGAAGCCCCATCCTTYTTCTTTTTCTCTTGTTTGTGCTCCTGGGCTGAGATTTGGATCATTTGTCCTTGGTGCCCAGCTGGAGCAGGAATTGTTTYRTCTCCCTGCTCTGTGCACAGAGCTCWSCATCCCCTGATGTGAACCCAGACCCACACACTAAAGCAGCACAGAATSTGAAAAATAGAAAAGCCAAACCTGAGGCATCACTGTRAATCCAAAACAGAGCAACYAAAGGGAATTTTGGGGTGTTATTTTGATGATTTCCCTTTTGTCTTTGTCCCCCACAGTGGCTCTTGGTCGTAACCAGCCCCTGAAGAAGGAGAAGCCCAAATGGAAGAGCGATTACCCCATGACGGACGGGCAGCTCCGCAGTAAGAGGGATGAGTTTTGGGACACAGCCCCGGCCTTTGAGGGCAGGAAGGAGATTTGGGATGCCCTCAAGGCTGCTGCCCACGCCTTTGAGAGCAACGACCACGAACTGGCACAAGCAATCATTGATGGTGCAAACATAACACTACCCCATGGTAGGTGCAGCTCACAGGAGGTGGCCTCTCCAAAAGGTGACGGGTTAAAATCCTGATGGTTTTACCCCAAAAATCAGTGATGGAATGGTTTAAAATATCTGGGTTTTATTGTGAGTATGCTCCTGTTCGGAGTTTCCATGCAAAATGGTGTTAATATATAGAAGGACCAAGAAAAYCTGCTTTTTTTGGTAGTTCCTGCAGTGGAATGGGTGATGAGGCCCATGGGAATACTCRGCTTGGGTCTGATCTTTCCAGGCAGCACTTGGGACTTTCTGTAATCTCTTGGAACACCTGGATGCTCCAAGGCACCATTTTCATAACTTTTTTCCCAGCTTCTCTTTGTAAGGAAGTCGATTATTTTTCCCTCCTGATTTTATGAGTTTCTTTGGCACTTGAGCTGTTGGGTTTTTTTTTAAACTTTCTCTTCTGAAGAGCCTGAAAAAATTTCCCAAAAATTTGGGGCTGGCAATCTGCTGTTAGATCCTGTGTGAGATAAACTGCAAGCTCTTATTTTGGGTACTTTCCCCTTTGTTTTGTTCTTCTGAATCTTGCTGGGTGGGATTTTTTTTTTCCCAAATAATGTTTCCCTTACTCCACAATTCTGAAATAAATCACTTCCCTATATTCCTAACAGAAATACACTGAGAGGGGGCTGGCAACAAATTACTGATCAAGTCACCATTCAGATAAATGGAAATAATAACTCAGAAATGCATTTTTGCAGACCTAAGGGAGTTGCTGCATTGTTTTTAATTGCTAAAATACCAATTGTGGATGTCAGGAAAACTCAATTTATACACRGGGAAGGTGGAATAAAATCCAGGTTACCTTTCACTGTGGTGTCTCCATCACATCAGGCTGCAGCCCTCAAAAATTGTCTTTAATGTGGGAAAGTTCCTCTCTGTGAGGCTCCGAGTCTGTTTGACCATACAAAAGCCTGGTAAAAACATAATTATCTCAACAAATGAGAATTTGGAGGCAGGAGCAGCGAGTGGGATATTGTTTCAGTAATGAATTTGATGAGCCCCCATGGATGAGCTGTTTTGGCAGCACTGGGCTGTGCATTCAGCTGAGATGTTGCACGAGGGCAGATGAGCAGCACTTCAGGGGAAAGCACTCAATTTATGGCACCAATCCCTGCAGAGAAGGTGCTTGGCACGTTGGGGCTGTGCTGCCTCTYGTTAGAGCGGCACAACAGCGCGTGGCTGGGAGGGAGGAGTTGGAGAAACCCAAAGCTGAAGCAGTTTGATCCTGCCTGGAAGGCTCAGTCTGGCTTTGGGGGCACAGGGCAGTCCCTGGTGTGGCTCAGGAAAACAGAGGATGGCTCATGTGCGCTTTCAAGGCTCCCAGATTTGGGAAAAAAATGAATGTGAGCTCTTAAATCTGTTTTTCCAGCAGTTTGCTTCTAGTCCTGCCTACTGCTGGCAGGTTATAATCTGCTTTTTAAGGCCCGCATGCAGAATATTCAGAGTATCTCAGAAATAGCTCAGAAATCAAAGCTGTACCAGAGGCTCTGCTGCCCAAGGCAGGCCTGGCTTGAGGCCGAATTCCAAACACAGAGAATATTTACAATTTTTATCCAGGATGGGGATTTTCCTACCCACAGAATTGCATTATTTATTTTCATTCAGCTTTCTGGCACGTTTGGGCATCAGCTGTTGGCAGAGTTCTCTGTGCAGTGCGACCTCCCCAGTCCAGRGAAAACTGCTGCTTCCAGAAATCCAAATATTCCATTGTCAGTGCCATGGGTGAGGAGATTATGGATCAGATCCTCTCATTGTTTTGAGCAGAATTAGGGAATAGGAGGAATAGCTGTGCAGAAATCCAGCTGTGGTGTCTGCAGCAGGATCCTGTGATCCTCTGGAGGTTCCTCACATTCCCCATGGAGCTGCTGGGCTCTGCCTGCATGGGCACCACTGGCACTGCTGAAATTCATCTTTTAGCCCCTTTTTTGGGCTTTTTTGTGGGGGCTTTTTTTTTTTTGTTTCGGGTTTGGATTTGGGTTTTTTGGGGATTTTTGTTTGGTTTGGTATTTTGTTGTTGTTTTTTGGTTTTTTGAGGATTTTTTTGGGTTTTTTTTGTTTTGTTTTGGGGTTTTTGTTGGGTTTTTTTTGTTTGTTGGGTTTTTTGTTTTGTTTTGGGGGTTTTTGTTATGTTTTTCTTTGTTGGGTTTTTGGTTTTTTTGTTTGGTTTGGTTTGGTTCGGGTTTTGGGGTTTTTTTGTTTCTTATTTTGTTTTTTTTTTCCTCTGGAGCTCTTTACCTGCCCACGCTCTGTCTTCTGTAAAAAAGTTTGGATGAAAACTAAGCCTCAGGCTGGGCCAGGGCAGGCTCAGGGTGGCACAGCAGGAATTTCCCCATGGAAAGGGAGCTCAGGGCAGGCTCAGGGTGGGCACAGCAGGAATTTCCCCATGGAAAGGGAGCTCAGGGCAGGCTCAGGGTGGGCACAGCAGGAATTTCCCCATGGAAAGGGTGCTCAGGCACTGGAACTGCCCAGGGAGGTTTGGATCCCCATCCCTGGAGATGCCCCTCTGTATTCCTGGTGTAAATCTAAATATTTCCCCAGGAAAACCCAACATTTGTTGGATAAATTCCTTTAAATCTATGAAAAAAATTGAAAGATTTCTCACTAATTTTTTCTTCAGCAAAATGCTGCAATGGCAGGGGCTGTGGTGTTTCATTTATTATCTGTGTGTACAACAAGAGGCTTTAAAAAAACAAAACAAACCCCAAGGCAAGCCCCACATCCACATCTGCCTGTCCCTGTGTTCAAGCCAGGGGTTCCTGAGAAAACAAAACCTTGCAGGAAGGGGAGGAGGGAGAGGAGGAGGCTGGGCAGTGAGGAAGGCAAWTCTGTGAAAATACAGATTTTGCACCCAGAGACTCGGCCTGAGCTGATGCTGCAAAAATAAAATTGCTTTTTTATGCCAGAATCCTACAGGATTCTGATCCTGCAGGAAAGGGACAGGGAAAAAATGAAAAAATCTCTTGTGAGGCTGCTTTCAGGCAGATGTGTCACTCCTCTGCTCTGAGGAAGACTCTCACAGTGTAATTTTTCTAATGGATGCCTTTCCTGGCTTCTGCTGTTAAAAATAGCGTGTAAGAAGTATTAAATAAATAAATAAGCTTGTGGGATGGGCTTAGCACTTCTCATCTATCTTGGGTGACTCTGTGGGATGGGTTTAAAAATAGAAATAACGTTATCACCAATTTATACTTCTTTTTTCTCCTCCTCCTGTCTTAAAGTAGCACATCCTCCCTATTTTATTAATGAGTCCATTTCAGTTTCATGCAGAAGAGTTTTCCATACTTCTCAGCCATCAAACAGGAAATCTTGGAGTGTGTAGTATTTTATAATAATCTTAATGTTGAGCTGAACTTGGCCTGCAAGTCATTAATATTAATTGCAATCTGGCTGGGGTTAAGTGGAGTTTTTAAATTCYAGGCTGGACACTTCATGAGCTGCAGCAGAGTTCCCAAGGTATTTGGGTTAAATATCAGAGATTGCATCTTTGCAGCCCTTGCATTGTTTTGTTTTGTTGCTAAAATACAAATTGGAGATGGCTGAAAAACTCAATTTATACAGGGGGAAGTTGGAATGAAATGCAGGTTACCTTTGATAGGTAATAAAATACAGGTCACCTTTAATAGGTGATAAAATACAATACATAAAATTTACCAAAAAATTTACCAAAAATTACAATWAAAAAATTACCAAAAATAAATACAATAAAATAAAATTTACCCTTAAAGCCACTCCACCATCAGCTTTGGGCTGGGCTGTTTTYAACCCTTATTAGGCAGTCAGTTCCAAGATGGACTTTTCACCTCAGGGTATTGGGGTTCAGCTCCTTTTGTGCTCTTGGAGTGATGAAAGGGTCTGTCTGCTGAGTTTTCAGCTTTTCTGGGCCTCCAGACACAGCTCCTGTGGCTGCCTTTTCCTGGGAGCAGCTCTGGCTCTTTATTTGCTGAGATCCCCAAAAGTGGGATGGGAATATTTCCCTGAAATGTTGGRGAGAAATAAAGAACATCACTGAGATATTCCCACTCTGAATAGAGCATTTTCTTCTCCTTGGGGTGAAATATGGATTAGAAAAGCATAAAAAAGTCCTAAATATCAACAAGGAAAGCCCTCCAAGCCAAGAGCAGCAGTGTGGGGAAGGCATGGGAATCCCCACAAATTCCTGATTCCAGCAAAACTCTGCTAATTCAATCACRCACAATCCCAGCATTATTTAGGTTGGAAGAGATTTCCAAGATGCAGTCCAGCTTGTGACCAGCAGATCTCTCAGTGCCAGATTTAYCAGTGCCACAGGTGAGTSCAGTATTGCCTTCRAACAAAAAGCAGAATYACAGAATGGCAGCTCTGGAGCTGCCTGATTTCCAGGAGGAACACACAGCTCTGGAATCTGCTCCCWGGACASCTCCAGGGACGGGCACCCCACCAGCAGCTTTGGGCTGGGGGTGTTTTTAACATTTATCACTGGTACTCAATATACAAAAATGCCCTTTGCTATGTTGAAAGCTCCCTTTTTATTGAYGTTGATGAAAATCTCCATTTATTGAGTCCATTTATTCTATTTTATGTTGATGGCAAACTGAGCTGTCAGTGTGTGCTCACAGCCCAGCAAGCCAAGCATTAGGATTGAAATTTGCACAGCRACTCAGAAATATCTGCCACAAAATGCTATAAAGTGTAGGAGGCTTTTAACACTGACCATTCCATGGATGGTTCCTGTGAATTAAAGAGCTCCAGAAGTGGAGCTCTGTCCTTCTGCAGAGCTTTTTGTGTGGTGGCAGTGTTGGAGTTACCTGCTGTACTGATGAATTTGTGATGGAGTCAATCTGTACAGTGAATTTTGCTGTGGAACCTTTAGCATTTAAATTGAATCCCCTGTGAGCTGCTGCCCTTAAAACCACCAGCTCCTTGTGGTTTTTCTTCCTCTTGTCCTTGAAAATTTCTGTATCCATTGCTGGGAATTAAAGCTGCAGGAATTGCTTGCTTGTCTGAAGAGGCTTTTTAATTATCATTCARAATCATGTTTTTGATGGATTACATTCTCTCTAAACATGTAAAACATTGCTGGACAATGTGTTTTTCTGKGAGGATACCAAATACTCGCTCAGGTTTCTCTAATGCCCCTTTAAAATGATATTTTGGTGACTGTGGCTGTCTAATTTTAGATTCCAGCAGAGTTATGAAAGCTTTGGGAGGTCTGACTATCAAAGCCTGTCTGTCAATATGATCAGCAGTAGCACTGAGAGGAAAATACAGCCCATGAAAGTTAAGCAAACTCTAAAATCTGTAGTGAATATCATAAAATTTACAGCTGAGCCTCCTGCTTTGTTGCTTTGGGGGTTTTTTTGACTAAACTCTGCTCAGGAGACAGCAGTTATTAGTTCCAGGGAAGCTTTTCCTGGTTTGTTTTTACTTCAGTTTAAAAAAARCCCAAAAGGCAAAGGATTAAAACCCAAAATTGCTGCTGTCTTGTGAGGAAGCAGACAAGCTGCTGCTGGCACTGAGGCTGTGTGTGCATTAGGAGAGTGCTTTTATTTTGCTTTTTCTTCTACACATCCACGTCTATTTTTAAGGGTTCTTGACGTCAGGTCCCCTCTGTAGGCTGGGAGGCTGAAATGGGGAGTGAATGCTTTGGGAATTTCATAAATCCTGAATCCCTTCTGCCTCCCAGCACACCCAGGCATCCTCTGGGGAAGGGCTGGGAGCTGCATCCCAGTTTTGGGTGTTCCAGCCCCATCCCTGCCTGCTCTGCAGCACAGGCTCAGCACGGGGCAGGGGTGACCAAACGGCTCTGCTGGCTCTGCTCCTGCTCCTCTGGGCTCCTGCTGAGCCCTGGGGCAGCCCAGACCACCCCAAAATCCATCTCCCTGAGCTGGGGAGCCCAGACCACCCCAAAATCCATCTCCCAGAGCTGGGGAGCCCAGATCACCCCAAAATCCATCTCCCAGAGCTGGGGAGCTCAGCTTATCCCAAAATCCATCTCCCACAGTGGGGCAGCCCAGCTTATCCCAAAATCCATCTCCCAGAGCTGGGGAGCCCAGATCACCCCAAAATCCATCTCCCAGAGCTGGGGAGCCCAACTTACCCCAAAATCCATCTCCCAGAGCTGGGGAGCCCAGATCACCCCAAAATCCAATTCCCAGAGCTGGGGAGCCCAGATCACCCCAAAATCCAATTCCCAGAGCTGGGAAGCCCAGCTCATCCCCAAACGCCATTTTTTGGAGTGTGGGACCCCAGCTGATTCCAAAATCCAATTCCCAGCTTATCCCAAAATCCATTTCCCAGAGCTGGGGAGCCCAGCTAATCCCCAAAATCCAATTCCCAGCTCATCCCCAGAATCTAATTCCCAGCTCATTCCAAAAGCCAATTCCCAGCTCATCCCAAAATCCATTTCCCAGAGTGAGGGAGCCCAGCTCATCCCCAAACTCCATTTTTTTGGAGTGTGGGAGCCCAGCTCATCCCCAAAATCCMAKTYCC
>JACDOX010000051.1:332379-344569 GCA_014549065.1 Cardinalis cardinalis
TTTCAGTTAGACCATCAATTTTAGGACATGTTCTCTAGTTGGGGTATTTGATTTTCTGTGATTTTCAGTTAGACCATCAATTTTAGGACACGTTCTCTAGTTGGGGTATTTGATTTTCTGTGATTTTCATTTAGAACAGCAATGCTAGGAAGTGTTCTCTAGTTGGGATATTTGATTTTTTTTGGTGATTTTCAGTTAGAACAGCCATGTTGGGATGTCTGGGGACTTGGGACAGGGGACATTTCCACCAGGGTGAATGGAAGACTGGGATTACTGGTGAGATTTAATGACCTGTTCTACATTAACAGTTTGGTAGAAACCATTTCTCAGTCTGGGATGGGCCTGTGGGGCTTTATTGGCAAGAGCTTTCCTCTGCTGTGTCTCTTTCTATTTATTTATTTTTTTTTAGCTGCAGACCTCCAAGCTAGCTGCTGTTTGAGAGGATTTGTTTTAATATTGCTTATCTGATGATGATTAAGGAATCCAGTGTTTATAGCATCAGCTTTGACCTCCATGTTAGTTCAGCTGGGCAACCCGATAGATGATGAAGGAATTCCTCAGCAAGCTCCCCATGTTATTTAAAATTAACTCTTCGAGGAGCTCTTCTAAAGCTGATGCATTCTTTTAAAAGAAATGGATTTTAAAGAAATTTTAGCTGCATTGAAAGGCTGTTGAGGTTTGGATTTTGGCTTGGTTTTAGCAGCAGATTTGTTTCTGTGACTGGAATTTAGTCCTGTGACATTTAGCAAATAGATGAGGAGGGAGATGAACGTTGTAAAACAAAACTGAGGTGTGGGAACTCCAGGCTTGGGTCTGTAAATGGCAAAGAACCATAAAAGGGTTTGGGTCCAGCACAGCTTTGATAAAAGTTGGTTTGCTCTGAAATTCATGGTAAAACACTGTAATGAGTGGATGTAATTAGATCATTTTATTTCCTTTTGTTTTGTTCTCTGATAAATCTCAGGGCACAGATGCCTGTACAAACAGAAAGCCTAAACCATTGATCTTTTGAATTATTTCCTCTGTGTGTTTTTGCAACCACAAATTATCCTTAAAAAAAGAGGATTTCTGTCCAAAAGACTTCCAGAAGAAGACGTTGGTGTTACATTGGGCTGGTTGACACCACATATCCCTGAGTTARAATTTTATATTGTGGTCATTTTGCTGATCAAACAGCAAAGTTTAAGACAACTCAGTGTCAGCATGAAAAAAAACATCCAAATAAAAAACCCCTTAGTTTCCAACAAGGAGCACTTGGCTGYTGTGTGCAGAACAGAGTCAAAGAGTTGTTTAATATTCTGTAGCTCAAGGACTTGGCTCCTCTTCAAGCATTCCCAGCTCCACAAGGATGGGGAATYTGGCAAGTGACTGTGCCCCTCTAGGGGCAAAAATGTGGAAATTGGTTCTACAGGTAAATTCAGAGCAGGGCAGAGGGGCTTTAACCACAGTGAGAAGGGATTCCTGCTTTTGGGATGCAGCTTCCTCAGTTTCCCAGGCTCTGCTTTCAGCCTTCTCTGCCTTGGAGTCTTAAAACAGCACTGAAAATGTGCTGCTGCTTTTCTAGGGTRGCACTTGCAATCTATTTTAGAAAGTAAAATCTTTATTTTATAAAGTTACACTGTGAAAAACTCAGCCTGCATTTGATACTTCAGCATGTGGTAGAATTCCTGAGCACCCAGGTTATCTGGGTGACCCCAAGGGAGTTTGGGGAAATAAAAATCCCTCCTGGCACTCCAGGGTTTGGATGTGGGCTCAGAGATGCTGTGGAAACCCAAAATCCGTGCTGGGTGTTGTTCTGTGGTGCTGATGGAGCCACAGACTTGGGTGGCCGTGTTTGTTTGTCCTGGCAGTGCTCACTAAAACACCAGGCCTGCAAGAACCATCCCAGCAATTTGGGGATGTTTGAGAAGTTACAAAATCCTCCTTTCACGGAGCCCTCCTGCATTTTCACAGCTCGGGCTCAGCCTGCTGGAATTGCTCCAAGTGGAATTTTTGTGTCCTGAACCTTGGCCCTGCTGAAATGAGACATGGGGGCACATCCTCATCCCTCCTGCTGCCTGGGGACTTTATCCTGCTTTATCTGGGTGTTTGGCTTTATCCAGGGACTTTATCCTGCTTTATCTGGGTGTTTGGCTTTCAGGGGGTGCTTTTGCTCAACCCCAAGTTTCAAACAAGGTGGGGGATTGATGATTTTTGTTTTTATGCAAACGAGGTAGGGCATTGATGATTTTTGTCTTTATGCAGACAAGGTGGGCAGTGATGATTTTTGTCTTTATGCAAACAAGGTGGGCATTGATGATTTTTGTTTTTATATGAACAAGGTAGGGCATTGATGATTTTTGTCTGGTCCTTTAAAGCCTGAATTCCAACCTCACCTCTTGGGTGGTTGAAGAGCAGGGTAAAACTTCCAGAGTGACCACTGCAGTGTGAGATGTGCCAGGAATTCCCAGAGTGACCAGTGCAGTGTGAAATGTGCAGTGCAGAATTCCCACTCATTTCCAGAGTGACAGAGTGACTGGTGCAGTTTGAGATGTGCCAGCAATTCCCACTCATTCCCTGAGTGACCACTGCAGTGTGAAATGGGCCAGGAATCCCCAGAGTGACCAGTGCAGTGTGAGATGTGCCAAGAATTCCCACTCATTCCCAGAGTGACCCCTGCAGTGTGAAATGTGCAGTGTAGAATTCCCACTCACTCCCAGACAGAGTGAGCACTGCAGTGTGAGATGTGCCAGTGAAATGTGCAGTGTGAAATGTTCCACTCCTTCCCAGAGTGACCCCTGCAGTGTGAGATGTGTGCCAGGAATTCCCAGAGTGACCCCTGCAGTGTGAAATGTGCCAGGAATTCCCAGAGTGGGCACTGCAGTGTGAGATCTGCCAGCAAAATGTGCAGTGTGAAATGTTCCACTCATTCCCAGAGTGACCCCTGCAGTGTGAAATGTGCAGTGTGGAATTCCCACTCCTTCCCAGAGTGACCAGTGCAGTGTGAGATGTGCCAGCAATCTCCAGAGTGACCAGTGCAGTGTGAGATGTGCCAATTCCCACTCACTTTCCCTTTTCTCTCCTCAAGGTGCTCTTACCGAGTGTTACGATGAACTGGGCAACCGCTACCAGCTCCCTGTCTACTGCCTCGCCCCACCCATCAACATGATCGAGGAGAAGGGTGACCTGGAGACTCTGGACATCCCTGAGCCCCCTCCCAACTCTGGGCACGAGTGCCAGCTGCGCCTGCGCCTGTCCACGGGCAAGGACCTGCGGCTGCTGGTGCGCAGCATGGACACCGTGTACCACATGAAGCGGCGGCTGCACGCCGTGGAGGGAGTGGAGCCGGGCAGCCAGCGCTGGTTCTTCTCTGGGAGACCCCTGGCAGACAAAATGAAACTGGAGGAGCTGAAAATCCCAAAGGATTACGTGGTGCAAGTCATCGTGAGCCAGCCCTTAGCAAACCCCACCCCGGTGGAGAACTGAGCGCTGCTCTCGTTTGGTTCTTCTCTGCTGCGTCTCTGCTCTGGGGTTTGGGTTTGCTGCCCTCTCTTCTTTTATGGGGTTGTCCTGCTCGTGGATGGGTTGCAAGGAATGACCAGCAAAAAAAAAAAAATTCCATCTGTGATGGAGATCTGCAAAAATGTACAAATGTGACCTGGGCTCTGGGGTCTGCCCGATCTCGTATTGAACACGACAGCAACGGGGCAGGGCAAAGGAAGGGAAGGGAGAAGAGGGAGGGAAGAGATTGTTCTTCATTCATGCAGATATGTCATGGTCCTGGAACTGTCAGTGGTGTCCTGATCCACGAGGCTGGAGCAGCAGAGAGCACTTTCATTTAACAACCCAACTTCAGACGGAATCAATGTTTCCAGTTCCATATCAGCAGCACACACAGTTCCTGCAGGAAGGAGCTCACGGGGATCCCTGGGGGTGTGCCCGGGCTCTGCTGAGGCACAGCCAGCCCTGGGCACTGCAGCTGGGCTGGGCTTTGCTCTCTGGCAGCTCCTGGTGATGCTCAGAGCCAGCAATTGTACATTCCAAGGTGGCAGTGCAGCCCTGTGCCACTGCCCCAGGCAATAACAGCCCTGTCTGCTCTGCACTGTAATTCACCTGCTCCAACACTCAGCTCCTGCCTCGTGGGCACCTGAGTCTGTGCCTGCTGAATTCCTGTGCTCAGATCCCAGAGGCTGTGCTGGGGTGAGCGCTGCTCTGTGATCCGCCCCTGGGCCAGGTGACCCTGCTGTCCCTGCCAGGGGGGATGGATTGAATCCTGCCAGGGGGGATGGATTGAATCCTGCCAGGGGGGATGGATTGAATCCTGCAGCTCCCCTGGAGGCCTCCACACCTGGAGATGCTGAGGGAGCAGCAGCACACAGTTAGGAGCTTTTGGGGTGTCCCTGGGAGCCAGCCCTGGCGCTGGGGTGGCTCTCCAGGACAGCCTGGTGGCCTCAGCAGCACAGGGCCTGTCCCCAGCCAGTGCTGGCCCTGCAGATGTACCAGGGGCCCTGCAGCAGGTGACAARTCCTTCTGCAGTCTCAGAGACCGCRCTGGGCTCGGGGAGTGCAGTTTGTTSCCCTGCTGGAGCTGCTCTGCACCCCTGCCTGTGCTGGACATCAAGGCCCTGCTCTTTTAATCATCATTTTTCTGTTTGCTTGGGGTTTAAGCCATCATTGAAATCACTTCTTCCAAAGTCAAATGTGCTCTTAATATGGGAATAGCAGATTATTTTTTTCCCCCCTGGTTTCTGTCTTCCCTCTGTGAATYAAGTGAAGCTGGGGATTCCCTTGACAATTTTAGACTTCTGCTTCTTCAGTAATTCCATAGAAATCAAATTTCTGGCGCTCACAAACTCCAAGGGAGTTCCTGTACCAGGGACATCCCAGCAGGTGGAAGCAGAATTTCATTGATGGTTGGGAAACAGAGCCACGTTTTCTTTGCATTTCCCACCCCACCCCACCCAACTACAGCTTTTTCTGGTCCTCATTTTGTGTCAAACCTGAGGGTTCCTGACAGCTCCACTTGGTCCAGGATGCCTGAAATGCAGAGGCAGAGCTGTAGGAAGGAAAATGAGTTCCCTGTTCTCATAATCACCAAAGTGACTTGCTTTGCTTTTCTTTTCTCTTCTTTTTTTTTTTTCCCTTTATTTTTAAAGGTGAAAGTGAGCTGATCAATACTAACCTAGAACAAGTTTTCTATTGTGGAGGTTTTTTTAAAGCAAATTTGATTTACTGTACTTGAGGTTTTTTGCAGCCAAATCTTTTGCATTCCAGGGGAGGGGGAAATATTTGCTACATAAACAAGTCAAAAAATCTCTCTTGGGTTTTCTCTGGGCAAAGGATGGGCTCATGCCAGGAAGACACTACTTGTCTTATAAGGCATAATTTATATGTCTGGATAAATGCTCTTTATGGTGTCACTTCCCTGCAGTCCCTCCTGGAAMAGGGGGAAAATTCTGATGGATTGAGGAGGAGTAAACCTGGAGCTGTGAACACTAAAACACCACTTCTTTTATTTTTCTAGGATCCCTTTTTTAATATTATTTTTTCTATTTTCATTCAGGCAGTTTGTCACCAGGTGCTGGTTTTGAGATGCTGGGGCTGGGATTGCTCCTTCTTTGCCCCCTGTGAGCTGGAAAAGGCTCAGTTTTGTGAAACTGTTCCACATGATCATGGTTTGTATTAATTGCTTTTATGGCAGGGAGGAAAGGTGATGCTCTGAAGGCCGTGTTGTGAGTGGGTTCTGAGTAGAACAGAGATTTTGTTCATGAAAATTCTCTTTAACAGCCTCCCCCTCCCTAATCACGTATCAAAACCTGAAAGAATTCAATGGTGAAATGCTTTTAGAGGTGACAGTGAAAAGTTTGACCCTCTCTGTATAAAGTGACAGCACTACTGAGCACACACCCTGCAGAAACACAATTTTACAGGATTTCTATTAGGAAAGAACTTTAAAATCTCAAAATATCTGTTWAAAATATCAGCAACAAGCTGTAAAGGCACATGGCTGACAGGGCCACGTACAGAACTGGAAATTGTGACATAACAGAGAACATTTGTGTCTCAAGTGATTGAGTTTGCCCTAAAAGTTGGGTTTTGGTGCAGATTCCAGTGCAGGGGAGAAGGCTGAGAGTGTGGGGTGAGTTTTGGGGCAGAGGGGGTGTCCCCTGAGGGAGGGAAATTTATTTGAGTGACTGAAGTGGCAGTGATCAGGGGCTCTCCTGTCAGTGGGGCTGCTGGGGAGGGGATGGAGAATCCCAGGGGAGGGTGGAGAGCCCCAGGAGGGGATGGAGAGCCCCAGGAGGGGATGGAGAGCCCCAAGAGGGGATGGAGAGCCCCAGGAGGGGATGGAGAACTCCAGGAGGAGATGGAGAACTCCAGGAGGGGATGGAGAACCCCAGGAGGGGATGGAGAACCCCAGGAGAGGATGGAGAACCCCAGGAGGGGATGGAGAATCCCAGGAGAGGATGGAGAGCCCCAGCAGGGGATGGAGAATCCCAGGAGGGGATGGAGAATCCCAGGAGAGGATGGAGAATCCCAGGAGAGGATGGAGAACCCCTGGAGGGGATGGAGAATCCCTGGAGGGGATGGAGAGCCCCAGGAGGGGATGGAGAACCCCAGGAGGGGATGGAGAATCCCAGGAGGGGATGGAGAACCCCAGGAGGGGATGGAGAACACCAAGAGGGGATGGAGAACCCAGGAGGGGATGGAGAATCCCAGGAGGGGATGGAGAACACCAAGAGGGGATGGAGAACCCCAGGAGGGGATGGAGAGCCCCAGGAGGGGGATGGAGAACTCCAGGAGGAGATGGAGAACCCCAGGAGGGGATGGAGAACCCCAGGAGGGGATGGAGAGCCCCAAGAGGGGATGGAGAATCCCAAGAGGGGATGGAGAACCTCAGAAGAGGATGGAGAACTCCAGGAGAGGATGGAGAGCCCCAGGAGGGGATGGAGAATCCCAAGAGGGGATGGAGAATCCCTGGAGGGGATGGAGAGCCCCTGGGTTGCAGCAGCAGGGTGCTGGCAGCATGTCCTGGCTGGGTTTTGCCCCTGGGGTGCTGTCCCCCCCCTCAGGCCCTGGGGTGTAAATGCTGGGGCAGAATTTTAACGCACACAACCCAAGCAAGGAGGAATCAGTTTGGGGATTTTAAATTCCCCCCCTCAGCCCTCAGTGCCGTTCCTGCTCAGCTCTGGCTGGGAACTGATGCCAGGAGAGCCTTTTTTACCCCGTCAGCAACAGCTCTGTTGGACACAGCTCAGATTTTTCTGCTCTTTCTTGTCACTTCTGCCCGAGCCAGAAGTAACGCCCCAGTGAAAGTCACACTCCTGACGAGCCTGAAGGGCAGAGAGGCACAAAGCCCCGAGCCTGCCAGGGCCAGGGAGCCCCAAAACAGCCCCAGGAGTGCTGCAGGTCCATTTGGGGCACTGCAGAAGGATGCTCAGGGTCTTCTTCCCCACCCCAGGGACAGCTGCTCCTTCAGAGCCCCCCAGATGTGTTTTTGAGGTCCCCCACACAAAACACAGCTTGGGATGCATTTTCTGAAAGCCTTTGCTTCTCTGGAGCTGGGGAGTAGTTTGGAAAATGAATTGGTGGTGTGGTAAGTTGGGTTTGTAATAGACACCTTAAATTTGGGGGGTAACAACACCAAAAAACCTCAGCCCAGGAGCAACCAAACCAACCCCAGCTTTTCTTTGCCTTCCACAGARAGTTTGGGGAGGAAAGAGGGAATCTTTGGAGCAACTGTGCATAATGTTTGGTGAAGGTCAATGATAACTTGATAAAATATTGCTGTAGTGTGATGTGCTTCTGCATATATATCCATTGCTAGTAAATAATGTAAAATCTTTTTTCTTTTTTTTTTGGAAAGTATTAAAACTACAAAAATTCTCTTTGTTACAATGGTGGGATGCTTTTAGCCATGGAGTTCTGGAAGCATTTTTGCTGTGTAGGTGTTGACAAAGTGAATGCTGAACGTTTCTCCATGTCTGTGATGCTTCAGAAATGGAAGGGGCATTTCTGGCTCTGGAGCTCTCTCTTTTCCAAACTTTTCCATGTTCCTGTACAGACATCTGAGACCCTGCACCTTATGCAGAGAATGTTTACATTTAAAAAATAAGGAATTTTTCTTTTTTTTGGCTTTTTCCCTGTGCTGCTCAGATCCTGTTACTTTGAAATGAAAGCAGTCTCTGTTAGAAAAAGGGGCTTTTTTTTGAATTTTTATTTTTTTTTTTCCCTTCCCTGTAATCAAATCCCTCCTGGATTGTGGCTGGAAGCTCTGGGACAGCTTGGACTTTTCTGGAGTGGGATTAAAGGTGCTTGAGAAAGGTGTTTTTAACAAACCCTGCCTTGGCTGTGGGGATGAGCTTTGCCCACGCTGCAGCTTCCCTGGAAAGCAGCAAACCCTGCTCCAAAGCCCTGGGTGTGGTGGCTGCCTCGCAGATTCCCTGGGGTTGGAATTCCCAGCATCCACATTTGTGTTTCCTCCCCGGATGATGAATGTCCTGCTGTTCCCTCTGCGGCCACAAACACTTGTGGTGGTTTGGATGCACAGATCTGCTCCAGGATTTCCTTTCCCAGGAGTTGTTTGGGACTGCTGCGGGTGCCTCTCCTCTCCCAAATCCCTCCCGTGGGGATGGACTTGGAGCTCTCCTTCCCAAGGGGGACATTCACCGAGCCTACAGCAGGCAGGCAGCTGGAAAATKAGATATTTTAACCAAAAGGCTCCTTAAAGTGGACTTTGAGACTTTCACCCAACGTGTCTGCTGGATTTTCCATGGGAAATTTGCCCCGACCCTCGGAGCAGGGGGTCGGTCCAGGGGAGCTCTGGATTTGTGCATTTTCCACATGAAGACCACTCAGCCAGAGCCATGGGGCAAAGAGACAACTTCAGATCCTGACTCCTGCCTTAAAACCTCTCGTTCATCCTGAGCTCCAGAAGATCCTGCACCTGCTCACTCCCAGATCCCTTTTTCTTTTTCCGTCAGGAAATCGGAATCGGCTCCAAAGGCCGGAGACAACTCAAGGCAATGGAAAACACAAGGAATTGGAGCTGGTGGCTTTATGAAAACAGCAAACTGGCCTTGGCTTAAAACCCCTATTTGTGCCTCTCAAGTCCAGGGAATGTTTCAAAAGAGGTGGATTTGAGCAACGCCGGCCAGGACTGCGCTGGTGGCACTTGGTGACACCTGGTGGCACTTGGTGACACTTTGCTCCCGTGTGCTCTGAGCAAGGGACTGGGCTCTGTGTCCTCTCTGCCTCATGGGAATGGCTTTCAAAGATGGCTGGTACCATCAAATTTGTACTTCTTGAATAAATACCTTCATTTTTATGGTAAGAGCCCTGCTGCGTGTTTGTGCTCTGGGGTTTGGGGTGCTGTTCACAGGGGTCCCAGGAGCAGGGGAGAGATGAGAATCTTGACTCCGTGTCTCAGAAGGCTGATTCATTATTTTATGATATATATTATATTAAAAGAAAAYGATACATTAAAACTACGCTAAAGAATAGAAGAAAGGATTTCATCAGAAGGAATAGAAAGGAATGATAATAAAATCTTGTGRCTGACCAGAGAGTCCGAGACAGCTGGGCTGTGATTGGCCATTAATTAAAAACAACCACATGAGACCAATCMCAGATGCSCCTGTTGCATTCCACAGCAGCAGACAATCAATATTTACATTTCATTTCTGAGGCCTCTCAGCTTCTCAGGAGAAAARATCCCAACAAAAGGATTTTTCATAAAATGTGTCCGTGACAGGGATTGGGGTTCCTGTTCCTGGGATCTGCTGCTGCTYTGGGATTGCCCCAGGACGCACCCAGGATTCCAGGGATGCAGCTCTTCCTTTCCCCTCTAACTCCCAGGAACACTTAGAATCAAATAGTGGTGTCAAACAGGTTTCTGAATATTTTCCCCCTCACTGCTCAGGGAAGAATTCCAGAATTCCAATTTTATCCTGCTTTGAGCRCCAGGTAACGTCCAAAGTGCTTTTTGGGTTTTGATCTGGTATAATTTATATAACACCTCACAGGTTGTCTCCWGGCTGAGAAATTATTTCTTATCTAGGGAAGATCTTTTGCTGCTGAGAGCAAACCACCCTGAATTTCCAGTGGAAACACTGTGCAAATTTCCTGTATTTATAACAAAAAACCAAAAAAAATTACACTTTTCTTCCCCCTTATTTAAAAAATAAGAATAATCCTGGCCATGCCACACCTTAAGAAATACACTCTGTGTCCTTTTTCCTCCTGAAATTTCCTCAGTGGGGCTTTTGGCTGGGAGCTGCAATTCTCCAATTTCTCCGTTACCTCTGGTGCCCCTAAGGGAGAGGTTTTAATGTGGATTTGGGTGTGTGACAATGTTTTATCTCGCAGACAAGGTGTGAAATCCGTGGAGAATGCAGGGCCTGGAGATGTGCCTGGCTCTGGGGATCAGCTCCTTGCTGAACAAAAATAATGGATCTGGGTAATTGTCCTGTAATTACATTCCCTGACACTTTGTCTKAATTCAGGTCAGCACTTTTATAGTCTTGATTAACTACCAGAGGTGTCAGAGGAGTAGGAATCATTCTTCGTAGGCCACAACTAAATATTTCCATTTTTTAAATAAAATTCAAGGAATAAAAGTAATTTCASTGTAGAATTTGGGATGTGAGTTACAAACAAACAAGGGTGTGATTTTCCTGGAAATTTTCCCTTTACAGATGTAAAAATACATAATTTTTATTGCTTTTATATGGGAGTGTGTACATTTGGTGTCTTCAATTTATCACTATTGCTTTTTCTAATAGATATTCATAAAATTCAAGGTGCAAAGGCTTTGCAACTTTACAATTTTCTTGTAAACAAAATTTATAATTTTCTTTAATTTATCCACATTCCCCTTTTTAAGGGAATAGGGATAAAKTAAARAAAATTTAATTTAATTTACCCATAAAATTTAAATTAAAGAAAAATTAACTTAATTTACCCATATTCCCTTCTTGTTAAGAAAATTTRTAATTTTCTTTAATTTATCCGTATTTCCCTTAAAAATGGAACACGGGTAAATTAAAGAAAAATTATAAATCATGCAGCCTTTCTRTAAAATCACAGGATGCTTTGGGTTGGAGGGGACCTTAAAGAGCCTCTTGCTCCAGACTTTTTCCACRGGCAGGGACATTTTCCTCCATCCCAGGCTGCTCCAAGCCCAGACCCAGAGCAGTTGTGGGGTGGGGAGGCCCTTGGAGGTTGGAATTTTCTCCTTTAATTATTCCCTCATGCTGCAGCCATTTCYTCAGGGAAACTCCAGCATTTGGAGGGGGCTCTGTGGTGTCCTGGGCTGCGTGAGGGGGAATAAATCCAGGGCGGAGCAGTCAATATTCAGCTAAAAAATACAGAACTGCCTCTCCTGCCTTCTCCCCTTTAATGAGGTGGGTTCGTTAATGAGGCGTTTCCTGGTGTCGGGCTGTCCCTCAGCCTCCAGCAGGGATTTGGGGGATGCGGAGCCGGAGCTGCCCCTGGGGTGTCCCAGCCTTGGGGAGCGCCCAGTTTGCCCCAGTGACACCAGCGGGAGGGGCAGGGGACAGGAGGCGACACCAACATCAGCCCTGGGCAGGTGCAGCTGCAGCACCCCCTGCTCCTCACCCAGCGCGGGGAAACCAGGGGCTGCAGGGCAGCACTCTGCCATTTATTCACTTTATCATTGCCATTTATTCACTTTATCATTGCCATTTATTCACTTTATCATTGCCATTTGTTCACTTTGTAATTGCCATTTATTCACTTTATCATTGCCATTTGTTCACTTTATAATTGCCCTTTATTCACTTTATAAGTTGTTGCTATGCCCATGCGGCCAGGCAGGTGAGGCTGTGCGGTTCCCGGTGAAGGATTCCCAGGAGCTGCTCCTGCTCGGAGGCTCTCCAGGATCCCTCGGTTTGGGGTGGTTTGGGTGGGTTTTTTTGGGTTGGGTTTTGGGGTTTTTGTGGTTTTTTGTGTTTTGTTTTGGGTTTTGGGTGTTTTTTGTTTGTTTGTTTTTTGTTGTTGTTTTGGGGGAGGTTGGTTTTTTTGTTGTTGTTGTTGCTAGTTATGGTGATTTTTTTGTTTGTTTCGGGTTTTGGTTTTTTTGTTTTGGGTTTTCTTGTTTGGTTTTTTGTTGTTTTGGTTTGGTTTTGGGGTTTTTTTGTGTTTTATGTTTGTGATTGTTTTGGGTTTTTTTGTTGGGGTTTTTTTTGTGG
>JACDOX010000051.1:361076-372450 GCA_014549065.1 Cardinalis cardinalis
TGCGTTCTGTGCACCCCTGTTTCAGGGCTCCAGCCCGTCTCACACGATGTGGGGATGCAGAGGTGCCTCTGCCCTGGCCCGTGCCCAGGCGGGTGCAGGGGGCTCCCAGCTGTGCCCGGGCTGCTCCCCAGGGATGCAGCCACAGCAGTGAGCCGGGCCAGGCTGGGCTGCGCTCCCTCCCCACCGCAATGTGCAGCCCCTGAGCCCAGCCCAGCTCCCTGCTCTGCTCCTGGCTCTCCCCAGGTGCTGCAGGGCCCCAGCATCCTGCAGGGGCTGGGTTGGCAGGGCCCCTCCGGTGGAAGCGGAGCTCCAGGGGAAGCCCCACCTCTTCTCAAAATATTTACTTCCCCTCCTTGGAGCTCTCCCAGCTCTGGGAGTGCAGAGCAAACACAGTGGGGRCACTTCTGGCTCCTGTTTGGAAGGGCTGAGCTTCTCCCCGTGCTCCTTCCACGCTTCCCCCTGCCCTGCCCTCTGTGTGAGGGCATCTGCTGGTGCCTGGGTGAGAACCCAGCTGAGCTGAGCTAAAGAAAGCCCCTAATTCCTCCTGAAAGCAGCAGAGCTGCTGGCCCGAGGGTGGGCAGGGAGCCCAGATGGAAATGGATTTGTCCCCTGGGTAAGGACAGGGCTGTCCCTGCCAGCTCCTGGAATGCAGCAACGCTTCAAAACACAGCAGAGATCCCTCATGTTCCTCCCTCTGCTCGGTGATTTGCCCAACATTCCTTCCTGCCCTGCCCAGCTSTCCCTTGGCTCGTGGTGACAGTGTCACCCAAGCTGTGTGAAGCTGTTCAGAGGGGCTGGTGGCGTTTGCAGCAGGAATTTGTCCTCCTGTAAGCTCCCCTGAGGGTTTTCCAAACACAGAGATGTAAACTGCAGAGTGGGGAGAAAGGTCACGAGCAGAGCTCGGCCAGGGATTCCATCCACAGTGGGAGTTGTCCTGGGGAGGAGGTGGAGTGGTGTCAGTGGGGAGCAGGGGGTGAGCTGCTGGCTCAATGGGCTTCTGGCAATGTCTGGGTGCTCCTGAGTCAGCAGCTCCTGCCTCGCCCCCCTGCCACGTGTGACACATCTCCTGGTGTGTCTGGACTGTGGATTTTACAGCCACAGAATCAGTGGGGTTGGAAAAGGCKTTCAGCATCATCAGATCCAGGCTGTGCCCCATCCCCACCCAGTGCCGCCTCCAGCCCTTCCTTGGACGCTCCAGGGATGGGGATCCAGCCCTCCCTGGGCAGCTCCAGTGCCTGAGCCCCCTTTCCATGGGGAAATCCCTGCTGTGCCCACCCTGAGCCTGCCCTGAGCCCCCTTTCCATGGGGAAATTCCTGCTGTGCCCACCCTGAGCCCCCTTTCCATGGGGAAATCCCTGCTGTGCCCACCCTGAGCCCCCTTTCCATGGGGAAATCCCTGCTGTGCCCACCCTGAGCCTGCCCTGAGCTCCCTTTCCATGGGGAAATTCCTGCTGTGCCCACCCTGAGCCTGCCCTGGCCCAGCCTGAGCTGTTCCCTCTCCTCCTGTCCCTGTCCCTGGCAGCAGAGTGCCATCCCCACCTGGCTGCACCCTCAGATGGATCTTGGTTGGATTATCTGCATGTTCAGGATTTCTAATAATTCTAATAGTTTCTAATAATTCTAAGAACTTCTACACTTTGAGGTTTCCTTGCTTCCTTTTTTTCCCCCCCATGCTACAAACAACAGGCTGCATCTCCTTTCCTAAAAGTTTCCCTCTGCCTGTGATGGGAAGTGGTTTGGGCTTTGGAGCCTGCAGGGAGGAAGGAGGACCCAGCCACTCTGTGGGC
Source organism: Cardinalis cardinalis (assembly GCA_014549065.1). Classification (NCBI taxonomy): domain Eukaryota; kingdom Metazoa; phylum Chordata; class Aves; order Passeriformes; family Cardinalidae; genus Cardinalis; species Cardinalis cardinalis. The sequence continues at coordinate 362,864 of JACDOX010000051.1, forward strand.
AGCTTTGGGAAGCAGAAATGCCCCTGCAAGTTCCCCTCCTGGTGTGGTGATGGGGCCAGCCAAGCTGAGCAGGAATTGGAGCTCTTTAATTCACAGGAACCATCCATGGAATGGTCAGTGTTAAAAGCCTCCTACACTTTATAGCATTTTGTGGCAGATATTTCTGAGTTGCTGTGCAAATTTCAATCCTAATGCTTGGCTTGCTGGGCTGTGAGCACACACTGACAGCTCAGTTTGCCATCAACATAAAATAGAATAAATGGACTCAATAAATGGAGATTTTCATCAACRTCAATAAAAAGGGAGCTTTCAACATAGCAAAGGGCATTTTTGTATATTGAGTACCAGTGATAAATGTTAAAAACACCCCCAGCCCAAAGCTGCTGGTGGGGTGCCCGTCCCTGGAGCTGTCCAGGGAGCAGATTCCWGAGCTCAGGAATTTGGTGCTCCTCACTTTCTCCAGACTCACCCTGGCTTTTCCTTCCAGGCCAAGAACAAGGAAACAGGAGCTCTGGCAGCTGCCAAGGTCATCGAGACCAAGAGTGAGGATGAGCTGGAGGATTACATGGTGGAGATTGAGATCCTGGCCACCTGTGAGCACCCCCACATCGTCAAACTGCTGGGAGCCTTCTACTGGGATGGCAAGCTCTGGGTAAGGCTGGGCTGGCACATCCTCCCCTGCTCACAGGAAGGGGCTGAAATGGTGAACAAAACCCCTGTCTGGAGCTGCTTGAACATCAGAAATGAGTCACGAGCTCACTCATGCTCAGGGCCTGGATTTTCCCWGCTGTCCTCATCACCAAACTCTCTCCTAACTAAAGCTGCTGGTAAAAACCCAAGGGAGGGCCAAGGGAATTCACAGGGAAGTTGGAGTTTTGTTCTTTGCCACCATTAAGGGTTTGTAAAGGTAGAAAAAGCATCACCAATAAGTTCCCCTCCCTTTTGAAACACCAGCTGCAAGGGTGACTCTTGCAAGTGATTTTCTGGATTTGGGGCTGGTGTGGGGCTCAGCCCTTGCAGTACAGAGGCACCTGATAGCAAGAGCTCCATTGTGGAGCTGCAGGAACATGAAATGCAGTGCAGTGGGTTGGTGCAAGGCTGGAACAGCAGGTTCCTGCAGCTCTCCCCCAGCCCAGCAGGTTTATAGATKGCTTTTCATTTCCCCTGCCTGCTGTTCTCTCTGAGTGGTGAAWGCAGAGGAAGCTGAGTGTGAGAGGCAGCTCCTTCCTGTGCTCTGTGCAGGGCATGGAGGGGCTGGGGGAGTGCCCTTGGGTGCTCAGCTCTGTGCCTGGGTGAGGATTGTGGAAATSAGGTGAACAGGAGCATTTCCAAACCCGGCTCAGTTCATCTGCTCCTCCTTGAGCTGCAGGAAGTCAGGAGAGCGGCAGAGGGGGCGTTCAGCAGCTCTGCTGCTTCTTCCTTCCTGTTTTTGAGGTCTCAGATAGCTTTGTGGCCTGCCTGGGTAGATTTAATCGAGTTAAAGAGGAGATCTCAGCTTTTGGGGCGTGCCCTGGTGTGAGCTGAGCTGTTGGAGCTGCCAGTCCCTGCCTGAGGTGCCAAYCCCAGCCTGGCTCACTCCTGGCTCCAGCAGTGCAGGAGAGGGATGTTTCATTGGGCTGGTTCAGGAGGCACCTTCTGYATTGTCAGCACGTGTTTTCTCTCTTTAAAATCCACGGCTTAAGGCCCTGAGCTCTGTGGAACACCCAGCTTGGAGTGCTGGAGTGTTTCTGCTCTGTCTKCTGGTCTCGAGGGAGCTGAGTTGTCCCCTTGGCATTTTGGATGCATTCTGAGCCCTGGCTATGTTAAGAACAAGGTAAATATGTACTCTGTTAAGGGAAGGAAGRACAAACATCCCTCCTAGGATTGAGATTTGGATGGAGTGCAAGTGCAGCAGGATTAATCTGGGCTGAAGCAAAAAGGCAAACACAGCCTGAGCCGGGGTGAGAGCTGAGGCTGCTTCACCTGCCACCCTCTCCTGGCTTCGCCTCCTGCCCTGCCTGCACCTCCTGGTGGGCCCTGCCCTGCTSTGAAATGTCAGCCCCTCCCTGCCACGGGGAGCCTTGCCTTCCTTCCTTCCTGGAGGAAAAGGGCCTGCAGGGCTCCTTTGTGCAGGGAGGGCTTTGTGACCTGCTAAACTAAACCCTGCCACAGGAGCCTCCTGTCTGGGGCTGCCCACCAGGGCAGGGCCTGGGCTTCTGTCCAACCCACCCTGCAGCCCCAGCATTGTTCTGGGAGCAGGATCCTTCTCTTTATCTCATTTGTGGAGTGGCATTTGCATTTCAGTGCTCAGGCTGGTTTTATTAATGCTCCAGTGTTTTCCTGGCTTGGAGGGGAGTCATTAAGCCAGGCTGCTTTATTTCTGCAAGGCTTTTAGTCCCTACCAGATTCTCCCTGAAGTCAAAGCCTTCCTCTGCTCGGTGACCAGTGCTGCTGGGGAAAATTTGCATYCAAGTATAAACACCAGCTTCTATTGCTCTGCCCACATCCCATCCTCGTTTCTGTCTGTGCAGTTGTTTGAAGCAGCATTTGCCTGGATCGTTTGCCTGGTGGGTGCCTGGATTCTCAGAGTGGCTCTGGATAAAACCTCTGGGGGTGCCTGTCTGGTCAGGAACCCTCTGTGGCTTCCTGGCTCCTCACAGCCCAGCATGGAACGAGAATATTCCAAGTGAGCAGCTCCAGATGTGCCCAAGCTCCTGGGTGGCAGCAGCTTGAGTAACTCACAGTGCCACAGGCAGGCTCAGCCTGAGAGGGGCTCTTCCAAATCGCTCTGGCTGCTCTTTCCTTGGCTTCACAAGGGAAATGTGTGAGGAGCCCTCTGCTCCCCCTGAGCTGGGTCAGGTCCCCCTGGCTCTGCCAGGCTCCTCTTTGTGCTCCAGCAGCCAGGGGGGGACATGAAATGAAATATTTATGGAGCACAAGACCTTTCTGTGCCAGGGGAAAGTGGCTCATCCTCCTGCAGCTGCTCAGAAATCCACAGCACTGCATGGAAAGCACAAACCAGAGAGTTCCTCTGGGTTCTATACCTGCTTGGTGTTAAGTGTAGAAGGAGGAAAACCCCAGTTCTTGTGTGGGATGGAGCAAAGCCCACTGTGAGCAAGGGCTGGGAGAACCCCAGTGAGTTCCCAGGAATGAATCTGGTGGGAGAACAGCATCCAGCACGAACTTTCTTGGCATTTAAATCCTCTGCAGAGAGGCTGTGCCCTGCCAGCAGCTCCTATCTCGTTCCATCCCCCTCCACCTCCTTTTCTTTGCTCGTGGCAGAGGCCAAGAAATCTTGTGCTGCTTGAAAACAGCCCAGGGAAGCTGCAGAACTGCCCTGGTGGGAGCTTTCAGGATTTTATTTTATTTTTATTACAAGCCCCGTGGCACTTCATGTTCTTTTGCATAAATCCTGGCTGCTGGAAATGGGGGCACCGAATGAAAGCTGAGATTCTCATGCTTTCTTTTAAAGAGTTTGGTTTGAGTCCTCGTGGCTGGGGCACATTTTAAATTCTCTTTTCCTGCACTGTGATGCAGGACTTGGAAACACAGAAGCAAATCCCCCTCACCCAATATAACACAGCTTTTGAAATGGACTTTTTAAAGTTCTTTGTGGCTTAGGAATGGGGCTGAGAGGGGGTTTGCTTGCTTTGAACAGGATTTTCACTGATAATTATTACAGCATGGGAAAGGAACACAACAGCTCTTGTGTTTTGTGTCCCTCTCGAGGGCTGCGTGTTTGGGAGTCTTTTTTTCCCCCCTTGCAAAACAACAACAAAAAGCCAGGCTGAGACCTCAGAGGAAGGGAGGAACTTTTGATGTGCTGCTGCTGCTGCTGCCGGAGCCCTGTGCAGCTCCAGTGTCTCCTCCCGCAGCCGGAGCAGTGATAACACGCAGGGGAGGAGAGTTTGGTTGGTGTGAAGAGCCTGACCTTTCCTGCAGGAAACCTCTGCTCCCAGGGSATGCTGGCTGTGCCCAGCCAGCCCAGCAGGATGGCAGCAATCCCAGGGGCCTGGGGTGCTGCAGGAATCTCTAGGAATCCACTAGAATATCATCTGGCCCCAGGTGTTGGAGCGCTGTGCTGCTGGTGGTGGGACAGCTTTCCCAGGGAAGCCCTGGGGAGTTGTCTCCCCCTTTCCTGCTTCTCCCTGCCCCACGGTTGCCATGGCAAAAGGGGGTTTTGAATGAACAGCCTTTTCCTGGAGATCAAAGCAGGGATTGCTGCTCCGTGCAGGTAACCCTGCCTGCCTGGGCCTTTTGGGGAACGGCTCGTTTAATCAGCTTAGGGTTTCTCCTGTGTGGGTACAGACTCCCACAGCTGGCACAGACACTCCAGCTCTGTGCTGCTCTTTGTACTCACTTTGAAAAAGCCCTTTGCATTTGCTGTGGGCAGGCCCTGACCTGCTCAGCCAGGGACTTTTGGGATTGCTCCCCCTTTGATATGGATGTTGACTGGAGATTTGGGCATTCTTGAAAATCCTGTAGCATAAAGAAATGTTCATTATCCCATGCACTCGACTGACTGCTGGGCTATGTAAAGCATCTGCAGCCTCTGAGGCTGGCAATACCTTTTCTTTAAAACAAACAGAAAAGGGAGCTGGTAGCAGGCTCAGATTCCCCACAGCTTTCCTTAGCAGAGGGAGGTTATCACAACTTGCMGGGATGTCTTGCAGGGTGAGCAGCCTGAGCTTGGCTGGATGCCTGTGGGGATCTGTTTGTGTGAATGCTGGACCAGAGCAAGGCTCTCCAGGCTGCTCAGCCCTCAGTCCCTGAGGAATCCCGTGCCTCTTTGTGTCCCTTTAAAGCTCCACTTGGCAGCAGAGCTGCAGCCCTTCCTACTTGGCCTCYTGCTCCTGGAGCTTTGTACCAAACTTCCCCCAGAAGTTCTTGAACTTTGTTGTTTGAGCTGGCGGGACTCGAGCGCAGCTGAGGGAAAACCCAGGAAAACAGAGATCCCGAACTCTGCTAAACAGCTCACCAGAGGAACAACAATCCCTCCCCTTCCTCCCTGCCCCAGCTGCAGGAACGTAAACCCCAGTCCCTGTGGGATCCGGCGGGGCTGGGGAGCTGCTGCTGCAGGATCAGCCCCGCCGGGAGCAGCACTGTGCGGGTGGGGTTGGCTGGACCGGTTTCCAGATTCCTGCCAGCCCAGAATTCGGGCAGAACTGCAAAACACCCCCAGGAGCTCGAGCAGGGTGGGCAGGAGAGGAGCAGGTGTGGGCAGAGAGCAGCAGGGCACTGCCTGGCCCTGGGAATGCAGCAGGGACATCACAGGCTCCCCTCCCTGTCCCCTGGGCAGCTCCTCAGCTTGGCCAGAGCTGCAAAGTGGAAAAAGTGATGCAGCCCAGTGGCTTTTTGGCACTTTGCTGCTTGTGCAGGGTCAGCAGTTTGCTGTTCAGAGCAGCACAGTTGAAGTGGGTGGGCACTCCTGCTCCAGCTTTGGGGCCGTGTCTCTGCCAGCTGGGATGCTCTGGGTCAGAGCTTCGGGGGCATCCTCCTTCCCTTCCCTCTGCCTGGCTGTTCCCAAAGACCTGGAGGGAATGTTTTGGGTCAGATCTTCAGGGACATCCTCCTTCCCTTCCCTCTGCCTGGCTGTTCCCAAAAACCTGGAGGGAATGTTTTGGGTCAGAGCTTTGGGGACATCCTCCTTCCCTTCCCTCTGCCTGGCTGTTCCCAAAGACCTGGAGGGAATGTTTTGGGTCAGAGCTTTGGGGGCATCCTCCTTCCCTGCTCTCTGCCTGGCCGTTCCCAAAGACCTGGAGGGAATGTTTTGGGTCAGGTCTTCGGGGGCATCCTCCTTCCCTTCTCTCTGCCTTGCTGTTCCCAAAGACCTGGAGGTCTAAATCTTCTTCTGCTGGAAATCTGGGCAGCAGGTCCCACGAGCCCCCTCCACGCTGTGAMTGTGAGCTTCAGCGTTCAGCCTCCTGGCAAGTGACCCTAAATCCTATTCTGGGTAAAACTGGGGGGGTTTCCCTTAAAACAGAGGGAAACTGAAGGATTTTTAGCAACCCCCAAAATGATTTATGTATCAGGCAAATTGCCACAGCCCAGCTGAGTTCAGGAGTGCTCCTGCAGGTACCAACACGACAGCCCAAAGGAGAACAGAAACCTTTGTCTGCCACCCTTTGCACAGGATAACGTTGCATGGAGAGTTTATTGAGGTAATAATTCCTTGTGATTGCACAGCCTTGTCATCTGCACACCCTGGAAGGCTTCAGAAAAGGCCTGGTGTCATTATCCTGGCTCTGAGAGTGAAGGCACAGACAGGGATTTGCCTAAAGTCTCCCTGGGGGTAAATGGCACTTGGGAATAAGTGCTGGCTGCTGGGTCCCAGTGCAGGGCTGGAACGTGAGGCCAGAGCTTCATGAAAAGAAAAGCAGAGCAGACAAGAAGCCTTATAGGCAAATCAGTTTTCAAAGCACCTGAAAACTTTGTTTAAGGCTGAATTGCAATGAGCCACGTTCCCACTTGGCTGGATCTCCCAGGGAATGCTGAGGAGCAGGGTTTGCATAGAGGGGAATATTTATGAACTCCTCGTGGATAGGAGACAGTGCCTTGAAACCCAACTTCAGCAAGGAGGGATAGCTTGCAGGTTTAACCTTTATTCTGTTTCAGATATAGCCTGAAAGTTGTCATTTGCAGGGAGGGAGGGATGTCCTTTTGCAGACCTCGTGGCCTGGAGTGATCCATTGACTTCAAAGCCCTCACTGGAACTGTTAACCAGCAGCACTCRGGTTGTGTGGTGGAWCCAGGCACCCTGTGCTGGGAATTGGGGATGATCAGGACAAGTGGTTGTTGTTTCTAAAAAGCCCTGGAACTGTTAACCAGCAGCACTCAGGTTGTGTGGTGGATCCAGTCACCCTGTGCTGGGAATTTAGGGATGATTAGGACAAGGGGTTGCTGTTTCTAGGGAGATGCCAGGCAGGAGGGGAAAACTCATCAAGCCCTTTGCCAGCCCTTCAGTGCATTGTCCTCGTGGCCAGGYGAGGCTCTGGGGCTGTGCTGGAACTGCTGACTCCATAAAAGCCACCAGGAAACTTGTCCTGGGTCAAACTCCAGCTCTGCCAGTGAGCTTTGCCCTCCTGAGATGCATCATCTCTCTCAGATGCTGACACAGGGCACTTGGGGAATCTTCCCACTGAAGCAGCAACTTCTTCCTTTTTGCTGTTTATATCTGAAATGATTCTTGGAGTTTTGCTTCCCATCCCGTAACAAAGTGAACTCGGTGGCCTCCAAATGCTGATAACTTGGTGAGAAAAGGGATCCCACTCACAGCCCTCCAAGCAGCAAAAGGAGCTTTTTGCAACATCAAAACCATTTGGTTGARCTCAAAGGAGTTTCAATTTGTGCTGCCAAAATTGCAGTAGGGATGGGAAGATTTCTGCCATCCGTGGGGGGCAGTCCAAGGAAACATTTTGTCATCTTGCAGTGATTTAAATGTGCAGARCTCATCCCCAGTTTCCTTAAGAGCAGCAGGGAGCCCTGCACTTTGCCAGGAGTATTGACTTTGTTCTCCATAAAGTTTTCTTACTCTGAAACTCCCTAAACTCCGTGTTCCTTGTTTCCTGCCCTGCATCTTCTTCCCCCCCACCCCTTATGGGGACGGCCTTTTTTCATTTCTGATTTCAAATATTTTTCTCTGTAGGTTATTTTGTCCAGAAAAGGGGGGCAGAAAAGGTTTATTATATTTAAAGTCTCTGAATGGTGTCCTTGTCCATGAGGGAAAATTGGCAAGCTTGGAGCCTTCTCTTACAGAGAGGGAATTATTTCACTTCCACCTACAGCATACTTGCCGTGTCAGGCCAGCTTTTGACATTTGTGCTGCTCTGGGGCAGCCAAGAGGCTTTTGGTGGCTTCTGGATTGTTCTGTGCCCTCTCTGTGGCTGCTGGGGCTGGCTGCGGCTGGAGCTGGTGGCTTTTGCAGCTCCCAGTGGCCCTTGGGTGTTGTCCCCTTTTGTCTTGGTGCTGCTCTGGCCTCGTGGTGTCGCAGACATCTCTTATGAAAAATCCTTTCCTTAGGATTTTTCCTCCTGAGAAGCTGAGAGGCCTCAGGAACAAAATGYAAACAATGGTTATCTGCTGCTGTGGGATGCAACAGGTGCAGCTGGGATTGGTCTCATGTGGTTGTTTGTAATTAATGGCCAATCACAGCCCAGCTGGCTCGGACAGAGAGTCCAAGACAGAGCCTTTGTTATCATTCTTTGCTACTCCATTCTTAGCCAGCCTTCTGAGGAAATCCTTTCTTCTATTCTTTTAGTATAGTTTTAATATAATATATATCATAAAATAATCAATCAGCCTTCTGACACATGGRGTCAGCTCCTCGTCTCTTCCCTCATCCTGGGACCCCTGTGAGCACGGTCACATCGTGGGGCTCCAGGATTGGGCTTGGGAAGGATTTTGAGGTTCAGCCCCCAGCAGCRAGCAGGAGCAGCTCAGCCTGGCTCTGGGTGAGCCCGTCTGGTGGAGCAGTGATTCCCACCTGGGTGGTGTCCACATTGGAGCAGGGCATGGAAAAGGAGTGTCCCAGCTGGCCCCAGCCCTGCTGCACCGCAGGGACACCGCAGGGACACCGCAGGGACACCACAGGGACACCCCAGTGCTCCCTGGCATGCAGAGGAAGGAGCCAGATGTGCCCTCAAGGGTGCCCAGCAGGGCTTTCCTGGCATCACCACCCACTTACAGGAAAAGCAGCCAGGAATCCTTCACATTCAGCAAAACCACAGCAAAGGGAGAAGGGAAGGAGCCTGAGGAGCTGGGGGCCCTGGCTGCCTCAGCTGTGCTGGTGGGTGTGAGGGGCACAGAACAGGTACAGGAGCTCCCAGCTACAAAACCACCCTGCTCCTGGAGCTGTGGGCCAGCCCCACACTCTGGATGCAGGTAAGGTGGGCCAGGTGTGAGGGGTGGCAGAGAGGAACCTGCCACATTTCCTTCCCCAGCTCTCTCTGCGAGTGCAGCACGAGTGCAGCACAGTTTCCTTTATCAGATTTGGTTTTTCTTATCTCCGCAGCCCCTGTGTGCCAGCACAAGGCTGTGCTGGGGGTGCTTTCCACTGTGGGTGACAAGGACACCTCAGAGCTGGCCCAGAAACGTGGCAGAGCCACGTGGGTGCAGGGGTGGCCGTGGCAGCAGGATGCTGTGGCTTCCACACAAACAACAAGAGCCCCGCTGCTGCAGCCTGGGAGGAAATGGTGAGGGCTGGAGCTGTGCTCAGCTCCTGGGCCAGGCTGGGTGGGTCTGGGGGCATGGCAGGGCCCTGGGCCCACTGGGGGCTGCAGGTCTTGTCACGGTGTCACAGAATCACCTGAGGATACCCTGAGCTGGAAGGGACCCACCAGGACCATCAAAGTCCTGATCCTGCATTGGAGCCCACCAGAACCATCAAAGTCCTGATCCTGCATTGAGACCCACCAGGACCATCAAAGTCCAGCTCTGATCCTGCATTGGAGCCCACCAGGACCATCAAAGTCCTGATCCTGCATTGAGACCCACCATGACCATCAAAGTCCTGATCCTGCATTGGGACCCACCAGGACCATCAAAGTCCAGCTCTGATCCTGCATTGGAGCCCACCAGGACCATCAAAGTCCAGCTCTGACCCTGCATTG
>JACDOX010000051.1:385100-398791 GCA_014549065.1 Cardinalis cardinalis
AGTGATCCCAGTGCTGTGAGCACTGAGTGATCCCAGTGCTGTGAGCAGAGTGATCCCAGTGCTGTGAGCACTGAGTGATCCCAGCCCCATTCCAATTAAACCTCCTCCCTCCCAGGCTCTCTTTGCTCCCAGGGATCCTGCAACTGCTCCTGGTGACATTCTGTGGGCAGATGTCCTTGTCTAAATCCCACTGCTGATTTTTTTTGTGGGGGGAATTGCTGCCATAAAGCAGCTTTGGRGAGCACCTGAGGTTCAGTGTGCCCTGAACCTCAGCCCCAATGAATTCCTCTGGGGGTAAATCCCAGTGACWCTGCAAGGAGCCACCCCCTCATGTCTTTAAAAGCCCAAAGTCATCCTCGGGCTCCCAAGGTGTGCCTTTGGCCAGCTGACATTTTCCCTGTGCTTGGTTTTCAGCATCCCTTTGTCAGCAAGGTCACCAGCAACAGGGCCCTGCGGGAGCTGGTGGCCGAGGCCAAGGCTGAGGTGATGGAGGAGATCGAGGACAGTCGGGATGAAGCAGAGGAGGATGACTCCTCGGAGTCTGCCTCGGTGAGCAGCTGCACCACCGTGGCTGTGCTGGGGGAAAGAACCTGGTGGTTTTTTCAGCTTCCAAAAACTGTTTTGGGTCACATCAGGCGGAGGGGAAGTGGTTGATCAGCCAGGGAGGGGCTGGGTTTTGGTGGCTGCCAAGGGCATGGAGAAATAATGAGATGGTCCAGTGCCCACKCATAGGAGAGACTCATGAAAAGTGGTTAACAAACAAAAGGAAAAGGAAAAAAAAAAGGGAAGTAAGCCCTGATGCAGGCTGGAGAAACTGGAGGGGAAGCAAAGCTGGCAGCACGTGGAGGGAGCTGGGCAGAYCTGCCCCTGGGCTTGGCTCTTTGCTGGGAACATCTCAGAGCTCCTTGRGGACGTGTCTCAACCTCCCTCCTCTGTCACAAAGGGAAGTGGCTCATCCACAGTGGGGTTAGCCACGGGAAAATGAGTTTGATGTGCAAATTCCTCATCTGCCTCTTAAGCATGTGCAGRTTCTGGGGCTTTTTCATTGCTCCTCTTCCTTCCCCCAGGATCCTTGGGGCCACAAACCTGGGGAGGGATGGAAGCATCCCAGGGCAGATGTCCTAAAAGGGACATTCCCTCCCAGTTTAGTTCAGGGTGACCTTGCTGTGCCTCGTAGCCCTCACATTTGTGTTGAGTGGTGGTGCCAAACCCAACATCTGCCCTTGCCTGTCTTTGCAGCCCCCTGGGAAGCACAAGAGGGACCCCTCCGAGGTGAGCCAGCTGAGCTTTGATGGGGAGAAACCCCCGGACTCATCCTTGCCCAAAGCCCTGAACGGCTCCATGGGGACTGGCAAGGACACCACAGAGAGCCAGAGCCACAAAGCCTCAGATGAAGGGGTGAGCAGTGACAGTGACAGACTGGAGAGCAACCGCTCCACAAAACCCAGCTCGGCCTCCTCGGCCACYCAGGACAAGCCGGACATCATCCTGCAGCCAGGACATTTGGGAAACTCAGTGGAGGGGAACAAGCAGCCCAGGCCAGGCAGGGAGGACAGGAAGAGCATCGGGGAGGGGAAGAGCCTTGAGGAGAGGAAGAGCATCAGGGAAGGGAAGAACATTGAGGAGAGGAAGACCATTGAAGAGAGGAAGAGCATCGGGGAAGGGAAGAGCATCGGGGAAGGGAAGAACATCGAGGAGAGGAAGAGTCTTGGAGAGAGGAAGAGCATGGGGGAGAGGAAGAGCATGGTGGAGCGACCAGAGAGTGTTTTCCTGGAGAACTTCAGCAAGGAGAAGCTGGCCAATGGAAGCCTGGAGCCCCTGGGGCCATTCCCCCACTCCAAAAGGGACTCAGACTCTGGCAGCACTTCGGCCTCCGAGAGCATGGACCTCACCATCTCCTTGTCTGCTGACCTGTCCCTCAACAGGGAGAGCGGCTCCATCTCCCTCAAGGTGAGAGTGCTGCCAGAGGGTGCTGGAGAAGGTGCAGGAGGGAGGARCCCTTCCCCAGGGAAAGCTTTCCAGGGTTTGTTTCCCCGCTGTCTGTCCCAGCTGGGCTCAGGCCAGCACAGCATCCACAGCTGGGCTGAGCCGTGCCAGGGGGATGTGGCATGYCCTCAGGTGAAGGAGGAGCTCTTGGTGGAGCTGCTGAAGGTTCATGTGTCCTCTTCTGTGCCAGGCCACTGAAATTTAGGGGAAGTCTGATGTCYTGTGTCTATTTGGTGTGCAGTAACCGCACCACGAGTCTGACTTGTCCTTGCTCAAGGGTGAAACCCCAAACGGGGCTCCCTAAATTTTATCCATAGTCCATCAATGTGCTGCTCTTCCTCAGCACTCGTGACCCCAGGGAAAAGCTCATCTGGGCTTGTGCCTCTCAGTTTTCCCAACCTGCCCTGCATCTGGCCTGGTTTGTGTCAGCAGGGACTGCACAGAGACCTCCCAGGCTTCTTGGCTTTTGCTAAAACTTCCTGGAGGCTGGGAATGCTTGAYCTGGAGCTGCCCAGGTCAGCAGGGCTTCGAGGAAGAGGCAAAATAACTGGAATGGTATTWGCTGAGCTCCAGGAGAAGAAATGTTGTGACTTGAGGGGGCAGAGGGATGTGTTGCACAAGATCTTTGTCACATTGCCTGCATGAGTGAGAAGTTCCCGGCACAGAAACGTGCCTAAAAACCTTTCTTGGCAAAACCTTCCCCACCTCCTKCTGGGAGCTGGAGAGCCAACATCCCCCAGAGCAGCCTGCAGTCCCTAATGACTGGAAATGTGATGCTCTTGCACAGGAATTTCCTCCTCCTCCTCCTTTCCAGGACACCTGCAATCCTTGAGGAGGAGGAATATGATGCCACACAGAGATTTGCTCTTTGAGTGGGTCCTTTAGAAGGGGGAAAGGAGTTTTTTGGGTTTTTCAGGGAGTAAGCCATGTGAGGAAGGTGAGGAAGGGYCTTTGGGAGGTGGGTCAGGTTTCTTCAGGGTGGAAGTCCCTTGCTCCRTGCTTTGGTAGCCAGGCTGGATCTCCAAACTCACTGATGGTTTGTGCTCCATGTTGTGCTTCTGTATGTTCCTCATGAATACCAGAGCACTGAAACTGCTCTGAGGGCTCCAGTGCAGCTCTTGCAGCCCTGGGSAGCTGCTTCAGGGCCCCTCCTCTCCTCCTGCCCACCCCAGGACTCGCGGCTGCAGAAGAAGACCCTGAAACGCACCCGCAAGTTCGTGGTGGAYGGCGTGGAGGTGAGCGTCACCACCTCCAAGATCATCAGCGAGGACGAGAAGAAGGATGAAGAAATGAGGTTCCTCAGGCAAGTGGGGCACTGGGATGGAGGAAGAGCAGGGTTTTCCTCTCTGTGAGCTAATCCAGCTGAAGTCCTCTTTGTGTTCTTGGTCCCAGTTGGACGGGGGAAGGAGGGATTCAGCTCAAGATGCAGCAAGGCTGTGACAAGGGGAGGTTTGTTGTGGCTGGCTCTGTCCTCTGGGGATGACTGAATGTGTCCCCAGGGCTGCAGATGCCTGGCTCAGTGGAAATTAGCTGGGAAATCTTCTCAAGATGTTCCTCTCCCTTTTGTTCTCAAACCTCCTCAGACTTCATTAACAGAATGGCCAAGGGAGTTGTAAACTCCTGGAGCATTATTTAATATTCATGGGTGTATCCTCCCTGCTTGATKACTCCTTTGCAGATCTTAGAGCTTTCAAACCTCCCTGACTTWTCCTCAGAAAGAGGAGCTGCTGTTTCTAGCACTGAAATGAAAAGGCCCTTAAAATAATTAAAATACAAATTGTTTCATTTGATGCCCAATTCCAGGCTCCCTCGTGCTGCTCTCGGGGMCTCCCTGAGAGGATAATTTGTCCTAAACACTGTGTCCCTGTGGCTGCCTTGTTCCTCAGCCCCAATATCAGATTTATGTAAAAGCTCATTAGCAGAGCTCATTTACTGGTGAGCTGGATGAGGGGAAGGATGCAATGTCATCAGAGATGGGTCTGAATTTGGGAAAACTGCCCTTTTTGCCACCCAGGTGTGATTAACAATGCATACAGAGCACAGAGGCCAGGCCAGAGCAGTSCAGCTTGGGACTTGAGGAGCAGTGAGCACTAACCCAGCTGGCACAATGGGCATTTGGGCTGCTGGGGGACACCAGTGCCAGCAGAACCTCCTCAGGAGCTTTGCCAGGGCTCGTTTGAGAAGCTGTGAATGCCAAAGGGCCTTACCTGTGGAAGCTGTGAATGCTAAAGGGCCCTACCTGTGGGACCTGGAGGTTTTCCAGCAGTTCCCATGAGCAGCATCCTGCTCCCTGCAGTGTCCCAGCGCCTGGAGCACATCAGGCAGCTGGGATCTCCCTCCTGCCAGTGCTCACAGCAGCCCAGGGTGCTCAAAGCTGTGGGCTGCAGCTTCCACTCCCTGCTGGAACACTCTGCTCATGCATGTGCCCATCTCTGCCCATGACACCCCTCTGAGCCTGCATCTCTGTGTCCCTCTGCAGGCGCCAGGAGCTGCGGGAGCTGCGTCTGCTGCAGAAGGAGGAGCACAGGAACCAGGCCCAGCTGAACAGCAAACACCAGCTGCAGCAGGAGCAGATGCTGCGGCGCTTYGAGCAGGAGATGATGGTAGGAGGGCAGGGAGAGCCCTGGGAAYCAGCTGGGAGCCCAATTCAGGGATGCTCTCTGGGTTGCAACAGCCTTGGGCATCACAGGAACCCCTTTGGGATTTGAAGCATGGATGGAGGATGGAGGTTTTGTGGGCATTAATCACCCTGGGAAGCGCTGGCAGCCTCTGCCTGGCAGGGTGTAGCAGGGAAAGGGTTGTTCTGGACTTTCTCCCTTTAATGATCTTTTCTTTTATGTCTGTTCATGGCTACTGTGAGAAACAGTTTATAGTGCTGTTGTAATTCACAGGAAAAAAAAACCCCTTTAAATAAGAAAGCAGCACGGCCTGAGTGTGACAGCAGGAAATCTGGCAAGGCTTGGAGTGTAAATTGAATAAACTGGCCTCACACRCTTGGTCCCTTCTGTTGAAGCAAAATAATATTGTAGCTAATYACACAATGGTGTGGGTTGGAAGGGACCTTAAAGATCTTCTCCTTCCATGGTACAGGGGGAGTGTTGGAGCACAGAGCTCCAGACATTGTGAAATGTTGGTTGGCAGTTTCCCTTGTCTCTAAAGGGGCTCAATGTTGGAGCACAGAGCTCCAAAGGTTGTGAGGTGCTGGTTGGAAGTTTCCCTTGTCTCTAAAGGGGCTCAATGTTGGAGCACAGAGCTCCAAAGGTTGTGAGGTGCTGGTTGGAAGTTTCCCTCCTCTGTAAAGAGGCTCCATGTTGGAGCACAGAGCTCCGAATGTGAGGTTCTGTTTGGAAGTTTCCCTCCTCTGTAACGAGGCTCAACCCAAGCAAGAACACCCCCCTGCCCCCATTTMTTTTTTTCCTCTTTTCACTTTTCTTTTTAAACTTTCGGAAGGCAACGAGGCAGGAACCGTAAACCCTAACCCTAACCTTTCCTGGGCAGGCCAAGAAGAAGTTCTACGACACGGAGCTGGAGAACCTGGAGAGGCAGCAGAAGCAGCAGATCGAGAGGATGGAGCAGGAGCACGGGCTGCGGCGGCGCGAGGAGGCCAAGCGCATCCGCCTGGAGCAGGAGCGCGACCACGCGCGCTTCCTGGAGCAGCTCAAGCAGATGAAGAAGGAGGTGAAAATTGGGCATGGGAGGGAGGGAAAGTGATGTCCTGYGCCTCTTTGTGCCTGGGAAGTTCAGCATTTCTCATGGCAGGACTTGAGAGGAAAGCAGTTGGTGTTTTATGAGGAAAGTCTTGATGTTGGGTGGTTCCTGAGCTGCTTTGGGGTGGTTCCTGATGTGCTTTGGGTGGTTCCTGAGGTGCTCTTGGGTGATTCTTGAGAGCCTTTTGGATGATTCCTGAGGGCCTTTTGGGTGGTTCTTTAGGTGCTTTTGGGTGCTTCCTGAGGTTTTTTTGGTGATTCTTGAGGTGCTCTTGGGTGATTCCTGAGCTGTTTTGGGGTGATTCCTGTGGTCCTTTTGGATGATTCCTGAGGTTTTTTGGGTGACTCCTAAGGTCCTTTTGGATGATTCCTGAGGTTTTTCGGGTGATTCCTGAGGGCCTTTTGGGTGATTCCTGAGCTGTTCAGTGACTCGAGGTAGGGCTGTTCCTGGCCTAAAGTGCCCTGCAGGGAAGTTTAATTTCCTCCCCGCAGGTGAAGAACGAGGTTGAGAAGCTGCCAYGGCAGCAGCGCAAAGGGAACCTGAAGGCGAAGATGGACGACTTCACCCAGAAAAAACAAACCATGGTGAGACTCAGGGAACATGCCCCCAGCCCCAAGACTGGGAAATGTACAGCAGAATAAAGCATCCTTCCTGCTGCAGGGACTGGTTCTGGAACACCAGCAGCTGCTTCCCAAGCTGCAGCAGAGGGAGAGCTCATGGTGGCACTGCTGCTTTGTTAACAGGAACAGGAGTTTTTGGCCAAGCAGAAGGAGGACCTGGAGCAGGCCATGAAGAACATCATTGCCCAGAACAAAAGAGAGATCTGTGACAAGGAGCGTGAGTGCCTCAACAAGAAGCAGCAGCTGATGAGAGGTGGGTGGCAAAGGCTGGGAGGGAGGGGAGGGAGTGCTGCAGCCATGGCTTTATCCAGCCCTGGCTCTTCCCACGCAGCAGATGCTGTGACAGAGCTGCAAGCTGGCAGGATGGGGTGTGGAAAAAACCAGCCTTGCCAGGTCCTGTCTAAATGTTTAACAATAATAATACTTAGTGCTTTAATCTTCAAAGTGCTTTACAAATATGAACCAATTAGGCTTCATAATTGCAAGAAATCAGGTTCCAATATGGTTTGCAACCAAGTTCTCATGGAAAACAGGAGGTGAATGATCACCCCCAAGATCTGCTGTGCTGTTGGTGTGCACAGAGGTCTCTCGAGCTTGGGACACTTTGTGTGACCAGGATGGGAGGCCAGGGTGGGTGATCTCCTGCTCCTGATCCTCCCCACAGACCGGGAAGCTTCCATCTGGGATCTGGAGGAGCGTCAGCAGCAGGAGAAGCACCAGCTCATCAAGCAGCAGCTGAAGGACCAGTATTTCCTCCAGAGGCACGAGCTGCTCCGGAAGCACGAGAAGGTGAAGGCTTTGCACCCTCCCACGCTGGTGTGGGTCAGCAAAGTGTCCAGGTGTCCTTGGGTGTTTCCCTTCCAGGCTGAAAGGGGGGAAATCACCAAGGTTGTGTGTTCAATGTGGGCCATTCACTTGAGAGCTGGCCTCAATCCTTGTGGCTCCCTTCCAACTCAGAATTGGTCATTATTAGTGAAAAAGAACCAGAATAAAGCTGGTGTCAAGAAGGCAATGAAGCCTTCTTGCCTGGGGCATGTGCTCTGTTGTGTGCATTTAATGTGCAAGAAGCTGGGAATTTTGGGGTGCTTTTCTGGAAGTCTGCCACTGCCGAGGATTTGACATGGTTGATTCCCAGAGCAGGGAGTGAAGACTGATACTTCCAACCCCTTCTCCTCTGCTTTCCCAGCACGTTCAGTCCTTGCCATCCCTTCTTATCCCTCTGGAGTGTCACCTCCAGGCTACTCCCAGATGTGCCCTCCAGCTGTCCCTGGAGTGTCACCAGCCACCTCCAGGCTACTCCCAGATGTGSCCTCCAGCTGTCCCTGGAGTGTCACCAGCCACCTCCAGGCTACTCCCAGATGTGCCCTCCAGCTGTCCCCGTTCTGCTCAGGGCTCTGGGGAGCTGTCCCTCCCTCTGAGCCCCGTGTGCCTGCAGGAGAGGGAGCAGATGCAGCGCTACAACCAGCGCATGCTGGAGCAGCTGAAGGTGAGGCAGCAGCAGGAGAGGGCCCGGCTGCCCAAGATCCAGCGCAGCGAGGGCAAGACCCGCATGGCCATGTACAAGAAGAGCCTCCACATCCACTCCAGCGGCAGCGCCTCCGAGCAGAGGGAGAAGATCAAACAGGTCAGGGCCTGAAAAGGCACCAGGAGTTGAGGCTTGGTTTGGTTAAGGGGAGAAGGCTGCATTTTCCCAAATTGCTGTTTCCATATTCTACCTCACTGCTGGGTTGGAGGGCTCTGTTTTGTGGCGTCGCCTGTGGTTTTCAGCGCTGCCTCCATYGTGACAAAGCAACACAAATTCCTCCTTTCCTGTGCAATAATGGAAGCTGGGCTGGTCTCTCAGGCAGCCCCAGAGGCCAGGGCAATGCTGCCTACACWTTGCTTTTCTGTCTTCCAGTTTGCCCTGCAGGAGGAGAAGAGGCAGAAGGCAGAGCGGCTGCACCAGCAGCAGAAGCACGAGTCGCAGATGAAGGACATGCAGGCCCAGTGTGAGAGCAACACCAACGAGCTCCAGCACCTCCAGGTACTCATCCCTCAKGGCTTGGGCTGCCAGAGCTGCCTGTGCAGGGCTCAGCCTCGGAGGAGTGCCTGCAGAGGACTCTCAGGGGTTGATGTACCCTTGCTCTTGCCTTGAGAGGGTTTTGTTGCCGTTGTCTAAACGTGGAGCTCAGAGCTCTGAATGTCTCTGGCCAAGACATTGTGTCTAAACGTGGAGCTCAGAGCTCTGAATGTCTCTGGCCAAGACATTGGGTCTAAACATGGAGCTCAGAGCTCTGAATCTCCCTGGCCAAGACATTGGGTCTAAACATGGAGCTCAGAGCTCTGAATGTCTCTGCCGAAGACATTGGGTCTAAACGTGGAGCTCAGAGCTCTGAATGTCTCTGCCCAAGACAAGTCCTGTTTTTCTGTAAGAAATAGATGTCATTAAAGCTGATAAGCCAAGAAACACTTATAATGATAATTAAGAAATAATTAGCTTCTGATTGTAMTAGGGTAAATTATAACGTCTGCGTTGTCTCACCCTTCAATGAGATTGAAAATGGAACAAAAGTTTTTAAAATACCTCTCAGTTATCCCATCCCTAAGTCAGAAAAGAGCTTAATCCAACATTTGACCACTGGATGTACATTCCAGCTGCTGATGGGTGTTGTGTTTGCTGATGTGTTTTTAGAATGAGAAGTGTCACCTCCTGATAGAGCACGAAACGCAGAAGCTGAAGTCCCTGGATGAGAGCCACAACCAGCACATGAAGGAGTGGAGGGACAAGCTGAGACCACGGAAGAAGGTGGGGCTGTGAGCAGGGTGTCCCGGCTGGCTGGAGGGGACAGTGCCCACAGCTCCAGAGCGATCTCAAACCCAGCTCTTGTGTTGTTCTCTTTGCTCAAGGCCCTGGAGGATGAGCTGAACCAGAAGAAGCGTGAGCAGGAGATGTTCTTCAAGCTGAGCGAGGAGGCCGATGGACAGGTGCCAGTGTCACCAACCAAACACGCCAAGTTCGTCCCCTTCAGCTCCTCAGAGAGCTTGTAGCACCTGGCAGGCCACCAGCTGGGACTGGCCGTGTCCTCCTGGGCTGCAGGGGACAGCTTGGACTGGGAAGAGCCTCTCGCAGCCCCTTGTCACCACAGCACCCTCCTGCCTGGGACGCTGGCTGGAACCTGGGGCGGCTCTCCCAGGAGCTCCAGGCTGGGAGTTGGGGCAGGAGCCTCTCTGGATTGCACTTGCACTGATGGCTGGATGCTTCCTGGGTGAGCCTGGTGCTCACGGGGTTGGTCAGCTCAGACTGGAGCGGTGCCCACTCTGATCAGGAGAGACAGCCCCTCGGGGCAGGGCTGTCACCTCCCTCTGCACCCTGGCTGCTCCTGTCCCCATCCTTGGTGAGGCCTGGCCTGGGGCACAGCAGCTCTGGCATTGTCTTAAACTCCCCTTGGCCTTACTCACCCCTTTCCTCTCCACCATGGCCCTTTTATTGCCACAGAGGGACAGAGATTTGGGKTTTTTTTGCCCAGGGAGGGCTGGGTTTTTTCTTTCCTCCTGCTCCCCACATAGCCTGTGCAGAAAGGGGCTGGATGTCCTCCCAAAGATGCTCCTGCTCTTCCTTTGCAGTGACCAGTGGCACTGAAATAAACACCACAGCCCCTCTGGCACTAACTGTTACCAGAGGCTGGTTTGGGCTGCTTGCACTGCCCAGCTGGCTGTAGGTTCTGAGGCAGTGCAGGTGCAGAGGGGACATTGGGGACAGCTCAGTGACTGTCACTGTCATGTGCCTTGGGGACGAGTGGGGCTGAAGGGTGTTGCAGCCAGAGCTCTCACATCACGCAGGTGCTTGAGGCTGGATTTTCAGTCTTTCCTGTGTGGGGCCCTGTGGGTCAGGCAGCCTGGCCAGAGGGTGGTGGCTGCAGAGCATCGCTGGGGAGGAGCAGTGGGACAAGGGAAGAGGAGATGCAAACGGGGCTTGTTGCTCCCAGCACCTCCTTGTCCGCTGATGTCTCGTCTCCCTGTGATGTGCCACAGCTTTTTGGATGGTTCTCCTGGCTGGGAGTCGTGGCAGAGTGGCAGAGCAGGTCCTCTGTCCTTTCTGTCCCCTCCTGGGGCACAAGGCTGGGCTTGGCTGAGCTGCTGGGTGGGACTGGGAGCACGGAGCTGGGGACGGGTCAGGGACCTCACTGGCAGCACCTTCTTCTTTACACAGCCCAAAGGTGTAAGGCAGCACTTAAGTATTATTTTCTGGACAACGTTGTTTGTTTTAGACCTGTTTCTTTAGCAAGAAAAGAATATTCCTGCTTTAAAAAAAAAAAAAGAAAATATAAGAAAAAAAGTTGTTATTTTCAAGTCCCCTCTGTTGATTTACTGGCAGTTGAGGGAAGGGTGGTATGTGATGTGCCTCACTTCTAGGTACTGGGCTGAGGGAGGCAGCCCCCAGGTCTTTAACTCTGGCTCTGGGGAGTGCATTTCCTACCCTTTTAGAGCCCCTAATCCTAATTAAACTTCCTGCAGGCTGGCAAGGCTCTGTGTCTTTGGGCCATCCCAGGTTACCTCTGCTTTCACAGCAGTGATGTCTCTGCTAGTGAACACAGGAAGGTTCCTGCCCCACCTCCAAAACGTGGATTGTGCCTTCCAGATGTGCTARCACCTGGCTGGGAGCTGAGGGAAGGTTAATGAGCGCCAGGGGATGTTCCTAAATGGGACAGGGGCTGCCTGGAGGCTGCATTCTGTGTTCTCTCCCTGGGTGTGCCRGGCTCCAGCACCCTGTCCCTCACCTAGAAGGGGGGCACATCATCTGCTGTCATATTTACACTGTGGTTATCATTTTCCCTCCTTTCAAAAGAGGATTTTTTTGTTGTTCCCTGTTCAAAAGGAACCACAATTAAACCCAGCTTGCTTTTCAGGGGGRGGATGCGACACGATTTTAAAAATTGTGGCTTCGAATAAAAAGGGTTTTTTAAAAATATTTTGTAAAATATCTTCAGTAGGGCCACCACCATGATGTAAAGACCTCTCTAATAAAGTAACAAACTGAGAAGCCTGGCCATGGGTCTGATTTTGTGCCCGCTTGCCAGCTGTGACCTGAGCTCAGCTTTGCCTCTGCTCTGGGTTTTGCTGACTCGGGAAAACTTCTGGCATTTGAACTTCGCTGAATGAAGGCGAGCTGAGCCTGTGCTGCTGCTCGGGGCAGGGCGCCGGGCACCAGGCTGAGGTTCGGGGGTCTGAGGGGCAGCAGCCGCTGCCTGGGTGAGCTCGGTGCGCGTTCAGACGGTGCTGGGCTGACGCTGCTCGGTGAGCAGCGAGTACTGCACCCGAGAGCGGMGCGTTTCTGCAGGGTCCTTCTCCTTTTAATTGACAGGAATCTCACGCGAACGCTTCAATTCCTTTCGGTTCCCTTCAGTTCTCCCAAGGAGATGCCTCCCTGTCCCTTCCCATGCTCTCCTCTGCTCAGGAGGAGAAAAAAAAATCCTGTTTGGCCCTGTGGGTGCAGGGGGAAATCTCTGCCTCGCCCCCTGGGCTGCTCAGGAAAGCTCCCACCGCAGAACCCAAACGCCCTTTGTGCCACCGTGATATTTCCTGAAAAACCCTCTTTGCCCAGGATTTTCTCCTGGGAAGCTGAGAAGCCTCAGAGAGGAATGAAAACAATAAATATCTGATTGCTGCTCCTGCGTTTGCTGCTTTGGAATGTGGCTTGGACATTGTTTGCCAACAGGTGAATGTTTGATTGGTTCATCATGTGAATTGTTCTAATTTAATGACCAATCATGGTCCGGCTGTGGAGAGGCTCTGAGGAGTAACAGGTTTTTTATTATCATTCTTGTAGAAGCCTTCTGATGTCTCCCTCCTCTTTCTTTAGTATAGTTTTAGTATAGCATAATATGATATATGATATAATGCAATATACTGCAATATAATATAATGCAATATAATATAATATANCCTCTTTCTTTAGTATAGTTTTAGTATAGCATAATATGATATATGATATAATGCAATATACTGCAATATAATATAATGCAATATAATATAATATAATGCAATATAATATATAATATGATATAATATGATATGATATAATATGATATAATATGATATGATATAATATGATATAATATAATATAATGCAATATAATGTAATGCAATATAATGTAATGCGATATAATATAATATAATATAATATAATATAATATAATATAATATAATATAATATAATATAATATAATTAATATGCCTTCTGAGAAGTTGGAGTCTCATCTCTCACCTTGTCCTGGGCACCCTCACAAACACCACACCCTTTGTTCCCTGCTCACAACTTTTCACCTGCTGCTTTCATTGATTCCTCTCAAGGAAGCCACATGAAATTAGGGCAGCTCTGGCACCAGCCCATGCAGCTGCTGTGGGTTCACCCTCAATTTTGGAAGGTTGTGCCAGAAGCTGCCAATTTACCCTTGGATTTCCTGCAGGAAATTACCTTGCTGGCAGTGCCCACCCCAGGTAATGCAGCRCCTGAGTTCAGGTGAGGTGCTGCAAAGGAGATGGAACTGGGAGTGTGAGGTGGTGCTGCTGAGGTTTTAAATGAGCAGAGAGAGAAGGATGAGCAAAGCCTGAGGGTTCCTGTCTCCTTGCTCCACAGGATAGTGAGGAATGSAGTAGCTGAGGACACATAATTAATCATTTTGTTTGGGTACAGCAGGACTGCAGTGGTCTCAGTGTATCCCAGGGAAGCAGGAGATCTCCTGGGAATATTTAACTTCATCTGCATGTCCTTGGCACTGCCTGAGGGGAGCTTCAACCACGAGGATTTAACACATATATAAGTATGTATATAAGTACTGTATTTTCCAGAAATAACTGTTAGCTACCATTTCCTCCGGGTGCTGGGCTGAAAACAGAGAGAAAGCAAAAACATTTCTTCATTTTTCAAACCAGAGCTGACAGCCCTGAGCAGTTGCTGGTGCTGCAGCAGCTGCAGCCTCCCCTGTGGGTCAGCTCCTGTCACACCTGGGCTCCAAACTGCTCTGGGCTGCCCAAGGGCTTTGGCAGCTGCTGATGCTGGAACTCTCYGGGGGAGGAAAAGCAGGGCAGGCAGGGAGGGTCCTGGGGCTTGTGCCTGAGTGCTCTCCTGCCCCGGCTGCACCCCTGCTCCCTCGGTCTCTGCGGGGCTCCCTGAGAGTCCTCTGGAGCCAAATGCTGCTGTGCGCTCCTGCTCCAGGGGCACYGCTTTATTCTCCACATAAACTCCCCCAGCCTGAGCAGCCCAAGCCTCCCTGGAGGTGTCAGCCCTGGTGTTTGCTCTCCTGCCTGGGATGGGGCTGCATTTTGGGGGCAGTTTGTCCTGGCAGCCCATCCTGCCCCGCTCCGGACCCGATTCCAGGCTGGCAGGAGCTGCTCTTC
>JACDOX010000051.1:476007-492203 GCA_014549065.1 Cardinalis cardinalis
GCCACAGGTCCACTGCTCTCCCATCCCTCTTGGTTCCTTGCTGGCCTCACTGGGTGCTGCCCCTTCTTGCAAACTGGTTTTGGCTGCTACAGCAAAAATTCAGCCTCTGCAAAGTGTCCTGAACAGCTCCTGGGGTGGATTCGGTGTTTCTCCTTGCTGGCTTAAAAATACAAAACAGAGCTACACCAAAAAAAAACCCCAGCCAGGCTGCAGCCACCCTGCTGATGGGGGCCCTGAGGTGGCACCGAGCAAGGGGGCTCTGCTCCCTGGAGCACCAAGGGCAMCCCTGGAGCTGGGACAGCACCCTGGGCACGGCCCACACCTGACCCAGGCTGGGCATTCCAACAGCTCTCCTTGAATTCCTCCCCAGGGAAAGGCTTCCCACAGCTGGCAGTGCCCAGGCAGGGGCTGGCACACCCTGGCACTGCTGTGCCCATGCCCACAGCTGCACCTGGATCTGCCAAGGTGGGGCTGGGGCATCCCTGGGAGKGCAGAGCCTGTGCTCCCTGGGGTGGAGGACAGCTGGGAGGTCCAGAACAGCTCCAGGTGCAGGGAATGTGCCCTGGCTCCTCCTCCTCGGGGAAAGGTGGGAGTGAAAGCTGCAGCGGCTCTGCTGAGCRCGGTGGCACAGCCAGTGGCACCAAAAAGGTCTCCAAAAAGGGCTCTGCAAAGCTGTTGGGCCCTCGTGCAGGGCCATGGCTGAGAGGTCACRGCAGCCTCTCCTGAAACACTCAATAAAAATATTCATCAGCACTCCAAGGAAAACACAAAAGGTTTCTAAGTGCCCTGTGAGCACAGCCTGCTGCAGGAGGAGGATGAGCTGCTCCCTGGCTGTGCCCTCCCCGATGGCAGCGTGGCACAGGGCTGGCACAGGGCTGGCACAGGGCTGGCACCGGGCTGGCACAGGCCAGTAGCCAAACCCAGCTCTCCTGGCACAGCCAAGCCCCCACCTGGGCAGCAGCACCACGCACCCATAGCCTTGGAGGAGAGAGGGAATAGCCAGACATCCYTCAGGCTCCCTCTGTGCCCAGAAGCTCTAAAATGTACAGGAGTTATTATTCAATTTTTTCCTTTTTCCAGACTAAAATGTGGTAATTGCACCTTTCTGAAAAGCTGTTCTTGTGCACTTGGTAGCACACGRTCACCGAGCTGCAGGGACACAGCTCTTCTCATCCTCCCATTTCCATCTTTTCTCCCTCTTTATGAGCCTGAAGCAGCTGGAAAATGGCCAGGCTGGGGCTGAAGGACAGGACAAGGGGCTGTGCAATGGGCAAAGGACAGAGACTGGAGCAGCAGGGAGGAGGATGCTGAGCTCCTCACACCAGCCCTGGTACTGAACAATCAGGTGCTGCCTGCAGCTGACATTACACCCAAAACCCATTTACCTTTGAATTCCCACATTCTAATTCAGCCTCAGAGCCTTTTTCTTTCCTCCTCAGTAAAGCCAAGTGAGATAGTCCCTGTTTTTCTCAGCAAGGTCTCAGGTACAGCTGAGACCCAGCGTGCAGGCAGCTGTGCTGGGAAAGAAAGAACAGGTAAAATCAGCAAATCCAGTCCCCAGAAATAAAGGCGAGCCTGATGGGACTGGGTCAGAAATTAATTGCTCACCAAAGCCTCCAAAAATCCCCATGGTGGGGCGGGAGGAAGGCTGAGCCATGCCATGGCACTGGCTGCAGGGGAAGGTCTAGCACAGGCGGCAGTCAGGACAGGTGACACAGCAGCTGTGCCACCTCCAGGAGGGCAGAGCAAAGCGCAGGGGTGTGTGCCTGCAGGTGACAAAGCCACCACTGCAGCGTCCCGTCCACACACCCCTRTCACCCACAGGCTGCATTTATGGCTTCAGAAGGCAGCAGGGCAGTGCCCGAGCTGCCCCTCGCAGCTCCCTGCAGCTCCATCACTGCAGGGGCTCTGCGTGGGCTCGTGCTCCTCGCTGCTACCCCAGGGCAGCTCCCTGGCWCTCAGCCTCCATGGCCAAAGTCCCTGTTCTGCCACAGAAAAAAAAAATCTGCATTGTCTAAGCCCAGACCAGCTCCTCCATGTCCCCATGAGCCTGTTCATGGGGAYGGAACCCCAGTAAGTGACAACCTGGCTGTGCCACTATGTGGCCTGAGCTGGTTCTCCTTACATGACATTTCCAGATCACTTCTGTCCACTTTGAACCCTCCTGCTGGGCCTCGTCCCATTTTTACTCCACCACAGCACAAGGCCCTGGCAGCAGCCCAGAGCTGTCAGGTTTTAGGGTCGGGAAGCCCAGTGGCACCTGGCACTGCCCAGTGGCACCTGGCACTGCCCAAGTGACAACATCCCCATCTGAACCCACAGCACAGCGAGCCTCCCCCTCAGCAGGAGGAGAGAAAAAAGAGCCTTTGCAGGGGAAATTTCTCATTTGCAGCTGGCTCGGGTCCCGGGCCCCACACGATCCTCAGCTTTGCTCCCTGAATTGTGCCCTAGCAGTCAAATAAGGAAACACAGATAACGAGCCACTGGATAACGACTGACCAGCACGATAACCCAGAAGCAGGGACGGAAAGGCGTGGGTTGCTAGCGGCGTTCCCCCTTCCTGCAGCCCCTACGGACGGTAAATTTTAATCACATCTTTGATGACCCGTCGGCAAATGGGGCAGCAGGCGTTGAGCTGCTTCTTCAGCTTAAGACCACAGGTGTTGCAGAGGCACATGTGTCCGCAGGTGTAGATCACCGTGTCCACCTCGCTGTCAAAGCACACGGTGCACTCCCCGTTCTTGCTGCTCGATGGCTCCGGAGGGGAGAAGACAGGAGAGATGGGGGGGCTCAAAGGGGAGCTGGGGGCAGTCACTGCAAAAGGAAAGGGAGAATGAGGTCGTTTAGGGATGGGGCAAAGCTGACACTGTGTGACACACTTAAGGCAGTTTTTAAGGCTGTCCTTAGTCGTTGCCTGGTTCTTTGGCCAAATGAATCCCAGTGTATTCCAACCTGCAGCAGTCACAGCTCTGGGCAGAGCCTGTTAGCCCTTTTCTACACATGGGGCAGGTGCCACATCCACACATTTTTGGAACACTTGTAGGGATGGTGATTGCATCACTTCCCTGGGCTGCTTGTTCGATRCCTGACCACCCTTTCCATGAAGAGATTATTCCTTATATTTAAATTAAACCACTGCTGGTGCAACTAATGCTGTTTCCTCCCATCCTGTCCCTGTTCCCTGGCAGCACAGCCCGACCCCTCTGGCTGTCCCCTCCTGTCAGGGAGTTGTGCAGAGCCAGAGGGTCCTCCCTGAGTCTCTTTTTCTCCAGGCTGAGCCCCTTTCCCAGCTCCWTTCCCTTCCCTGGACACACTCCAGCCCCTCCATGTCTCTCTCATCTCGAGAGGCCCAGAACTGGACACAAGATTCAAGGTGCAGCCTCAGCAGTGCCCAGCACAGGGAGTGTCCCTGCCCTGCTCCTGCTGGCCACGCTGGGGCTGATACAACCAATGCATAGCCCTTCTCCAGGCCATGAAAACGTTTCCAGCACTGGGTTTTCTTCCCATTCCTTGTTGGCCTGGCAGGAGAGGTACCCGCCCTGGGGCTGAGGGCTGGCTGTCCTTACCCAGAGAGGACTCGGAGGCTGATGAGGACCTGTTGACGCTGAAGGCCATGTCTGAGTCGCTGTCATACTGGGAGCCACCAGGGGATCCTGAGGGAGACACCGTCCCTGGGCTGGACTGCACCGTGCCTGGGAACACAGGAGAGAGCTGAGCCCACAGAGGGACACCCCAAACCTGGCCAAAGCCCTCCGCCTGCCGAGCTGCTCCCACCCCACCTGCACAGCGACTTCAGGGCAAGCCCTGAGTCAATGCTGCCCCTTGGTRACAACACAGGGCAAGATTCTGGATGTGAGCCCAGGGTCTGGACCTCGTTATGCCTTTGGATGATGCCTGTTCAGCTTCAGAGAAGCAAGCACCAGGTTATGCAATATTTGCCTTTCCACTTCCCCGTGGTCCCACTCTCCCCAGCAGCAGTGGACTCCAGTGTGGCTATCAAATGTGTCAAATGGGAAAAGCCTTTGCTTTGGATGAAGAAAACCTGCTTTACAAAGTCATTAACATCTACTTTTCTGATTGAATCCTTAACAGAAGGAAAGGAGAATGGCTGGAACCAGTCACCAGCAATGGATCAGAAGTGCCAGCTGATCCCTGAGCTGTGGCAGTGCTTCAGGAGCAATTACTGCCCATGCTTAAACCAGAGCTGTGCCCATAAAAATCACCATCCTTACTAAAGCAGAAGTTTAATACCTGTGGGCTGGAATAGGGAGTTTASAAAGAATCCCTTCTATAAACAAACCCACTGAAAAAAACTGCTCCCCACAACCATCCCTGTTTATAAAGAATCCCTTCTAAAAACAAACCTACTGATGAAAAGCTGCTCCCCACAACCACCCCTGTTTATAAAGACTCCCTTCAAAAAACAAACCCACTGAAAAACAGCTGGCCCCCACAGCCATCCCTGCCTCTCTGCCTGCTGCTTGTTTTATCTCTCAAGCCTCATCCTTTCCTGGGGGAATCCTAGAGGCTGCACACATCTCTGTGACAGGCACCATGCTYTGTCACTCTTGTCTGCCAACACAAGGAGCTGCATCTTCCCATCAGTGAACACTGTGAGTGCAAACCCAGAGCTCTGCTTCTGGCCCAGGAACCTTCTCCAGCCAGGTGCTCCGCTGGCTGCACTTACCCAGGATTTTGAGCTGGTTGATCACACCGTGGATGGTAAAAAACACCCAGAGGGACTGTGAGGTGTCCACGCACATGAGCATGCCCCGGCTGGCCCCGTTGACCCCGTGGTGCACCTCTCCGTTGGGCAGGACCATGAAGCTGAGGATGTCACCACTGTTGAGCACTGGGAAGGCCCTGTAAACCACCCAGTACTCCTTACGGTCCAGGAGGAAATCCGGATCCGCCGGGAGCTCGTTTGTCCGCAAAGTGCTCGGATCACAAGAGGTGATGCCGAACGAGAGCGCCCCGTAGTAGGGCAGCCCCAGGTGTCCTACTTCCACAAAGAGGCTCTCCCCGATGTGCAAAGGCCGGTCAGAAAACACCAAAGTCCTATTGCTCTCCTGCCAGTTGGTGCAGGCCACCATCCTGTCCTGGGAGAAGGTGATGTCGGGGCCGCGGGTGGGGTGGAAGCGCAGGTCGGTGTCCAGGAAGGCCGGGACTCCCTGGGCGTGCTGCCGCCGGCTGGGGCAGCACGGGATGATGTGGTTGTCAGTCCCAAGCCCTGGTACCCTGCTTAGGTTTAGGTTTGCRATTTTGGCCACCACTTGGTTGTTCTCGAGCTCGTTGTTGTTGAAGTTGGCCGAGTCGTGGTTGCTCTGGGGAAGGCAGGTGCTGAGCCGGGCGGTGCTGAGCCGGGCAGTGGTCATGGTCTCTGCAAACATGCTGTCTGTGAGAGAAACCCAGGCACAGAGGCTTTAGTCAAGAGAAAACCGCCTGCTTTTAYGCTTACAGTTGTTATTGCAGCCTACAGACTCCATAAGGAAAAATCAGCCASGGGTCAACCACTAATGAACAGCTCCTGGTGCAGAGTCACGCGTGGAGCAGGCAGAGAGTGGCTGCATCTGGCACCAGCCAAGAAAAACAAGTGTTCCAAAGTACCTGTGTGATCTGGGAGCTCCCTGCACTGGGAAATGGGGAAAAGCTGTAAACCACTGTGGTCCTACAGCTTTCTGAGCAGAAGGATCTGATAGCTCTGAGGTTACACTATTTAAAAAAATAAATCTCAGTATTTTGTTATCCCAAGATCTTGTGCAAGACAGGTCCACAAGTGATGAACTCAAGGATGAATGGATATTCTTTCCACACTCCTTGTCATTGCCTTACACCTGTGTCCAAGCACAGGTGTGTTCCAGAGAGGTCATTTCAAGCCTCACATCTCAGGGGTGTTCACAGCCCTGCAGAGGTTTTGAATGGAGAGCTTGTCACAAAAGCTACTTCCTGCAGGTGTTAGAAAGCTTTTACAGMAGAAGGTTGTTTTCCCTTTTCACAGCAAAGGGAGAGTCAGGATGTTGGTCCTTAACTAATTTCCCAGGTTTCCACTWGAGCCATGCCAGGCTTGGGGATGATGTAAAGGTGTGGGAAAGTTTGGGAGTGTTCTCCCTTCTACCTCCAGCCCTGCCTGAGGCAGCCCGGACACTTCGCTCTGAAAGGTTTAATGCACTGAGCAAAGTCAGAGCATGTGGAATTTGASAGTCTGTGTGAATGACTCCTGGTCTTCCTCAGGATGGAGAGGGATGAAGCAGCACCAACACTGCCTGCTCCCTGGTGGAGAGAATCCCCAGGCTTTTGGCAAAAAAGGAAAAACACCCAGATCCACCCAGCAGCTGCAAAGCAGAACCTGCCTYACTCAGAAACCCAGGAAGGAGAGGCCACAAGGGTGGGCTGATGGCTGGAGCAGCTCTTCTCAGCAGCACAGCTGTGTGGCAAGAAATGCTCCCACAGAGGASTCAGACACATCCAAACTTCATGATGGATGTCCCATCCCTAGAAGTGTCCAAGGCCAGGTTGGATACAGCCTGGGAACAGCCTGGGATAGTGGAAGGTGTCCCTGCCCATGGCAGGGGTTTGGAATGGAATGATCTCTAAGATTCCTTCCAGCCCAAACCATTCTGTGATTATGATGCTGAAAGATGCATTTTATGCCTCAGAACTGTATTTCACAATTTTCTCAACTCACAACATCCTGGGAGGATGAGGCAGAGACAAGCAGATCCTCAAGCAAGGAATTCAGGTCCCCTGGTGCCCCAGGTGGCTGAGCATRGCCCTGATTCCTGGGGCAGTGTGGGGGGTTTGGTATTTTAATAAAGAAAACTTCCCAGCAGAGTACAGGTGCTCTCAGCCTGAGTCTTTCACTGGGAACTCTTGGATGCTGCAGGCAGGACTGAAGGTGGGGAGCAGAAAGAAGCTGCATTTTATTTTTCAAACTCCAATTTAACGAGGAGAAAGGAGAGCTCTGGTGAAGCAGCTGCCTTGGCCAACACAGCAAACACTCCCTCTCCCCTGTGACGAGCACCAGAGGCTGGAGTGTGTCACTACTGCAATTACAGGACAAGCTGCTGGTGAGGTTTAATTACACATTGGAGGCACAGCAGACAGGGAAAAGTGTTGTTTATGTGTGGCCTTCTCGCCTGTAAAATAATTGGCGCTGTTCAGAAGGATGTGTGATGGAGCTGCCTGCCCTCTGSACTCACCATTCCACAGCTCATCCCTGGTGCCTGTTCCATGCCAGGCTGGCAGCACCATCCCCTGGGGCAGGTGCCTTGGGCTGCTAAAACTCCATCAGCTCCGAGGAGCCTCCGGCAAAGGGCAACTCTCTTGGATTTTAAACGTGTTCCCTGTGGTGCAGCCCAGTTCAAGCACTCCATCTAACGCTGAATTAATTAGAAATTTCAATGATGTAAAAGCCACTAAAGGAAAATCATTCCCTGGCCATCAGCTGGGCTTGCTAATGGGAACAGATTCATCCCCTGTAGCAGCCCTAAGGAAGAGGCTGTAAATCAGCCAGACTCCACCTGATTCCAGGGGTCTGAGTGATGTCCCTGTGCCAGGGAAGGGTCACGGTGCTAACACAGCCCTTCAAACTGCCAGCCTGGGTGGGACCATGGCCAAGAGCAGAGAGAGGGGCTGGGGAAGGGGTCCAGAAAACTCTTGGCAATTACTCATAGTTTTCCAATGGACTGTCAGTAACTGACAGAACAGACAAAGTCACAACTGGTCCTTTTTGTCTCCTCAGTCCCTGGGACCTTGCTCCATGTTTTTCCATGCCAAAGCAGCACATCCAGCTCAGCAGCACATCCTTGCTCCATGTTTTTCCGTGCCAAAGCAGCACATCCAGCTCAGGGAAAGCTGAGTGGAACTACAGGTAAAGATTTCCATTTAACCCTTCCCATAATGTGCAGCCTTAGGGCTTTTCATCACTGCCMTCTCTGGAATATATTGCTACTGCTGGCAGAGGAAAAATGATTAATTGGCAGTACAAAACCAACGGCAAATTAATTTTCTTAAGTGTCCCATAGAAATGCTCACACAGATTATGCATCAGAAAGAGCAACCAGAAGAGCAGCCCACAGGCCACAAAGACACACTTACCTAGAATTTGCACTTCATGGGTAATTCCATAGACATCTATGAGCGCCCAAAGAGGCCCGGAAACTTTAATACCACAGTGAAACAAGATGGGCTCCTCATCGTTAATACTGTAGAAGACTCTGCCGTGCCGGTCCACCCAGAAGGCCAAGATATTGTCCCTGACCGCAAACCTCTCGGGCAGAGCCTTGGCCCAGTAGCCGGGGCGGGTGACGAGGTCGGGGCAGGCGTACTTTGGTATCTCCTCGGAGCTCATCTGCGAGGGGTCGTGGATGGTGAAGCCGAAGCGCAGGGCCCCGCTCCAGCCGTGGTGCACGGCCACCAGCTTGAGGCGCACCTTCTCGTAGAGGTGGATGGGCCGGTTGGTGAAGGTGACGCCGTTGCAGAAGCTGTTCCTGCGCGTGGCCCGGCGCGAGTGCGCGTCCAGCCGCACGTTCTTGCCCTTGGCCTGCGAGTGGAAGCGCGGCGGCTCCGCCAGGGCCAGCACCGAGCGCCGCTCATGGCTGCTGCTGTTGGGCAGGCTGTAGTAGGGACGGCTGGACACCGAGCGCGCCTGGTGGCTCGTGTCTGCAAAGGGATCAAATACAGCTGTCAGCGGGGATTGGCTCAGCTGGGTGGGATTTGCAGAGCTCTGACAAGAGATGGAGTGTCACAGGATCTCTCACAGAATCTCACAGAATTCACAGAATCACAGAATCAGAATCTCACAGAAGCTCACAGAAGCTCACAGAATCACACAGAATCACAGAATCATACAGAATTCACAGAACCATAGAGAATCACACAGAATCACAGAATCAGAACCTCACAGAATCTCACAGAATCACACACAATCACACACAGAATGACCAGGTTGGGAGAGACCTTCAAGACCATCGAGTCCAACCCAGCCCCAACACCTCAACTAAACCCTGGCACCCAGTGCCACATCCAGGCTTTGTTAAATACACCCAGGGATGGGGACTCCACCACCTCCCCAGACAGCCATTCCAGAACTTCATCACCCTTTCTGTAAAAAAACTTTTCCTAATATCCAACCTATATTTCCCTTGGTGCAGCTTGAGRCTGTGTGCTCTGGTTGTGTCAGTGCTGCTGGAGAAAGAGCCCAGCCCCAGCTGAGCACAGGCACCTTTCAGGAGCTGTAGAGAATGGTAAGATCACCTCTGAATCTCTTTTTCTTCAAACTAAACACCCCCAGCTCCCTCAGTTGTTCCTTACAGGGCTTGTGTTCCAAGCCCCTCAATATTTCACCTTCACACAGCATGCTTAGCCACAACCTGCTCTTTGCTGTCCCAGTTTGGCCCTCAGCTTTCTGCATAAACGTGTCAAGCAAGGTTAGGCAGCTTCCCTGCAAAGCTGGAGAGGAAGGAACGTCCTTTGTTCCCATCAGATGCTTCCTATTGCCCTCAGAAGAGCCCAACATCTGCAGCTCTGAGTTTCCTCCTTGCAGTGCACGTGCTGTTAACTCACACGGTGGCCAGAGACAGGAGCTCTGAGGACTGTGGCTGCTAAAAATCACAGATGCTCGAGGTGAGCATGGGTTTTGGGAGATTTTTGTGGGACATGCAGCCACCAGCACCTCTGTGCCCTGATTTTGTAATGATGAACAGGAACTTTTGATCAGCACAAATAATCCAAGACATTCAGCAGCTGGAGCACCTCTGCAACACCAGACTGTTCCTCCTAAGCCTTCAACCCAGCCCCTGGCTCAGATATCAGATGCAACTGGCACATTCAGGAACATTTCATCCTTGCCTTTACCCAGAAGCTCCCATTTGAGCTCAAAGCACTTTATAAATGATGATTGTTTTCAGCTTCACAGCACCGCAGATGGCACAGAAATCCTGCCATCCTCCTTTTACAGATGGGAGAAGGAGAATTGATGGGTGAGATCTTGCAGCATTTAAAGTCAATAGCAATTCTGAGACTGACTTCAAGAAAAGCAGATTTGGGGCCTGCAGTGAGGTTCACACAGGCATGAAGCAGAAATGAAAAAAAGCTCAAGTTTGAATCTTAAACCTTAGCTAGAAGCTCCCTGAGGTGGTGACAAGGTCTTGTGCATATCACTGAGCACATGGGGACTTGCTCCAGGTCCTGGGCTCCCATCACCAGAAAATTTGGTCTCCCCATTCCCCACCCACTCCACCTCTCCTCCTGTCTCTGCACCTGGCTTTGTAGATGTTTAAAGCAAAAATGGAACACATCCTGAATGCCCAAAGCCATCCTGTTAAATATAAAACCTCATCACATGCTCACAATTATTCTGAACACTTTTGCCATGCTTGAAGCTTTAGCAGCCACCTGCCAGGCCCTTCCTTCAARCTGCTCCCTCCCTGTGTGCAACCCCAGGCTTTGCTTCGTGACAAGGGAAGGATTTTCTGTCATTTCTTTCTGTTGGAAAAAAACCCCCCAGAAGATCCTGGGAGCTCAGCTGGGTGAGCTGGCGGGAGGGCTGCAGTGGTGGCAGCTTTTATTTGGATGCAAAACCAGAGCAGACAGGGCAGTGAGAGACTGGGACCTGCACTAAGGCACTGAGCAAAGAGAGGAGAGGTTGCAGCAAGATCTGAGCACAAGATTAGCCCTTCAAATCAGGCATCTGGAACAGGAGTCAAAGGGCTATGAAGGCAAAAAGCTCCTGTTTGCAGTAAGATATAAATAACAATCAATAGGTGTTTGTCTCTTGGTTTGTCCTGCACGTGACAGTTGCTGTGCAGTGGTTAATCCTGTCAAACACCAGTGGAAATTAATACATCCTCGCTCTCAGCCAGGGAGGGGAGGGTGCCAGTTCCATGCTAGGGCTGTGGAAAAGAGCCCTGGAGCAGATGGGGAAGGGAAAATCCTCCCCAGGTGCTCAATCCCCCTGCCCAGCACAGCACCTCTGCCCCCAGCAGCACTGCAGGCCAGGCCCCAGCACAGCAGGGTTCYCCAGGAAGGGACATTTCTCTCTGCATTTCCAGGAGGAATCTCATTCCTTGCCTGCTAAAATGCAGAAATGGCTGCTCCCAGCACAGCCCACCCGTGCTCATGTGGGTGCTGCTCCATGTGTGTGTGCCTGTCAGYGCTCCTGACAACTGAGTGCTGCCAAGGGAGCGGGGTCTGGGGGCTCCAGGCAGGGACCCAGCCAGCACAGGGCAGGGTGAAGCCTCTCCTGGCCTTGCCCCCCTCACAGCCCCGCTTTCTCCATGTGCATTCACACAGCCTTTGTGCCCTTCAGGTGGGACCTGGGTCCAGCAGAGCTGGGATGGATCCCAAGGGGCTCCTGAGGGACTGGGTGGGCTCTGTGCCACCTCACACCCTGCCTGGCTGGGCAGAGAAACCCTCATTTGATAACCCACTGAGCTGCTTTTTG
This sequence comes from Cardinalis cardinalis, assembly GCA_014549065.1. Taxonomy (NCBI): domain Eukaryota; kingdom Metazoa; phylum Chordata; class Aves; order Passeriformes; family Cardinalidae; genus Cardinalis; species Cardinalis cardinalis. The sequence goes on from JACDOX010000051.1 coordinate 487,451, forward strand.
TTTGTAAAATGGTTAAAAACAACCTCCCTGTTGTTGCAGGTGCCACGGCCTCAATGCCCCACATTGGCCAGGAGGAGGAAGGAGGGATTTTGTTCTCCTCTCTGCTATCCTCAAAATCCCCTCATTCCCAATCCCAGTGCAGCACCAGCCTTCCTCCCGCAGCCCCCTGATGGAGAGGAGGCTGCTGCCAGGGATGTGATGCCCTGGCACTGCTCTCAGGCAGGTTCTTCTCCTGCCTCTCTCAGAAGGCACAGAGGACCAGGGTGGCAGCGCCAGTGCCACCAGCACGAGTGACAGGACARCAAGGACACTGACACTCACTTCAAACACAGCTTTGGGTCCACCCTGCCAGAGGAGGACTCGGGGTCGGGGTCTGGCGCTTTTTGTTTTGTTTTGTTTTTAAAAAACAGGAAAGCATATTGTGGCTAAACAATAGGAAACGCTGGGACGGAAATGAAGGGATAATTTATTTATAACGCTGTCCCCCCTTCACATGAACACCTGCCTGTGGAACAAAGCCTGCCACAACCCCAGGCAGGGAGGCAGAGTTTTCCCACTGAAACACGCCTGGGGTTGAGCTGGGGCATGTGCTTTACTCATTAGGTGCTGAYGGGGACTCCAAGCTCAATGTTTGTGCCTTTCAATTGTGTCTTTGAATTGCCCTAATTTGCAGCTCGGCTTCCACAGTTTGGCTGGGTTTATTCCCTCTGCTATTGCTCCAGAGCCTCTCCTCTCCCGGCTGTGCATTCCCACCCAAAAGCAGGATGACACAGCCAAGCTCGTGGCACAAGTGCCACCCTGCCCAGGGTGCCTGACAGGCAGTGAAGAGCTACGCCAACTCTTTCTTTTTCCTTCAGCTGTGAGATTCCTACAACTCCTGGGAGCAAGTAATTTCTTATTTCTGCCTCACTTCCCTGTCTTTTAAAAGAGAGTAACACCATTCCTCCACCTCACGGGCAGCTAAAAGSATGGAAAAATGTGAGATTCTCTAAGACTTCAACCCCTGAGCCCTGCGAGCCTGGCTGCATCACCACAGGGGCCACAAACCTACTGAGGGATGCCTTGAGCTTCCATCCCTCTTTTTATTCCAGTTTTCCATTTTTCATCCTCACTCTCACCAGTTTCAAACATGACACTCACAGCACATCCCTCAAACACACCAGCAAATATAAAAGTCAGGAAAATGGAAGGAAAAGCTGAAGTGAGGGGTGAGGAATGGTCTGAGGCTCCTCACTGAAACCTGAAGGATAAACCCTTTTGGCAAGGCAGCATTTCCATCCACATCCTTGTGGTGTCAGATGACACTGAGGCAGATTTGGGTTCTGGGGGCCGTGCTCTCATCTGAAGCTTCACCTGCTTTCCAAAAGGCCAGCACACTCATTCCAGAGGTTATGCTGACCTTTGGAGAGGTATTTTAACAGACATGCACTTTGCATTTCAAAAAGGTACAGCAGGCAGACCCTGGACAAATTCCACATATTTATCATGGTCCCMGTTCTAAAAATAAACATTTTTTCACCCATTTGTTTGCAGTGGCACTGTAATCCCACTGACAGCAGCAGACAGAACKCAGCTCGAGCCCTGTCTGAGGCTGCTGCTCTCCCTGGGGCGTGGGATGGAGGAGGCTGCTCAGCTGGGGAGCGACCTCGAGCCAGATCCATCCTGTCTTCACTTGCCCCGACAAGCCAGGCAGGAATAATACCCCTAAAACGGGGGAGAAGGGAATAATGCTGAAGGAGAGCAGAGCTACAGCGAGAGCAGCCTGACAGGAGGAGGAGGAGAGCGCTGCGTCCTCATGCGTCACCGGTAAATCCATGGTCTGCACCAGAGACATTCCCTGGCTCCCACAGCCTGCTCCTGAGGGCCTTTCCCAAGCAAATCCATGACAAAAGACCCACAGGATCCCAAGGAGCAGTTTGGTGCCAAACAGGGCTGTGCAGTGGACACAGAGAGGGAAAATTACTGGGACCATCCACAGCTGGCAGCAGACACGGCTCATTCTGAGGGAGCATGGTCTGCCCTTGGTCAGAGAAAGGCTGAGAGGTTCAGAGAAAGGCTGAGAGGTTCAGAGAAAAGCTGAGAGGTTCAGAGAAAAGCTGAGAGGTTCAGAGGAGAGGCTGAAAACCTCCTGAGAGGCAGCAGCCTGCAGCCTGAAATCCATCTCTGGAGCCTCGTGCCCAGTGAAAGGGAATCCACCAAACACACCCACGGCTTATCTTTATGGGCTTTGCTTTATCTGAACCTCCTCCTATCCCAGCAGATACTCAGGTGGCTGCTGCTGCTGCACATTGAACAGGGTGTCTGCAGACAGGGGCAGGTGGAGTTTGCTCTGTGACAGGAAAATCCCAACAGGCGGGGACAGGAAAGGCGAGTTCACAGCGYGACAGCGAGTGGTGGGAACAATCCCAGTCAATCCCAGTGTGCTCCAGTCAAAGCACATCTCAAAGTCCTCATGCCACTGATGCCCTGAGAAAGCTGAGCTAGAGCAGAGGCTGGACAGAGCTAAAGAATAAAGCAGGGATTCATTAAAAGGATCTCCTCCATGGATGCACCTTGGGCAGCACAAGAGCCCAGCCAGGGCTGCACCCAAGATGAACCAAAATGGTCCCAAAATGAACCCAAGATGAACCAAAATGGCCCCAAAATGCACCCAAGATGAACCAAAATGGTCCCAAAATGAACCCAAGATGAACCAAAATGGCCCCAAAATGCACGAGCGGGCACGGGGTCTCTCCCTGGGATCAGTTCTGCTCCATTTGTACCTTGCAGTTCATTGTCCCATTCCAGCTTTAGCCCATTCAGTCCCACCCTGCTTGTTTTTCTCTCTCCAGCCCACGCTGTTTGTGCTCCTGGGCTGAGACTTGGATCATTTGTCCTTGGTGCCCAGCTGGAGCAGGAATTGTTTTGTCTCCCTGCTCTGTGCAGAGCTCACCATCCCATAATGTGAAGCTCAGAACTACACACTAAAGCAGCACAGAATGTGAAAAATAGAAAAGCTGAACCTGAGGCATGAGCACAGCATCTCCACTGCTGGAGCCACTGGGAGGCTGGAAGAGGCAGGGGAGGCTGTTACTGCAGATACCAAACATCCCCAGCAGCACCAAACAGGATTCTGCTCCGACACGATCTTATCTTCTGAGGACAAGAGATACAAATCTGCTCACATATAAATTTAGTGAGCTGTCTAGACATTTCTTTCTTTTTTTTTTTTAAATACAGAAAATGTGTCAGGGAGCTCTGTGGGAAGCACTGGGGTGGCCTATTCCACGCTCAGTGGTGTGGAATTGGAAAGCTGGGCTACCAAATCCAACAACAAAAAAAATCTGCCTCATTTCTGAATGTCCTGCTGGCTCAAACACTGGAAAATTCAATTAATAAACCCCCCTGTGTAAATTCCTATGGTTTGCACGACCAGTCCGGTCTGTTCTGATGTAATGTCTTCTAACCTGAAGGAAACTTCCAGAGAATTCAGAAAAGCTTCATTTKCAAGAGAGTGACACAAAAATTGAGGTGTTAAGGGGACACTGAAGAGCCTGTGACGAACTACAGGAAATGTGAAATTTTTGAAGAAACRCTTGTGAAGGAGGGGAGGAGAAAAGACAAACAAAAGTCAYTTTTCCATTTAAAGAAGCTGTGTTGTGGCACTGAGGTAACTCTCAATGCACATATCTCATGGACATACATCATTTCTCACTGCAGAACAGTTCAGAAAAATCCCTGGCAGAGAACGGGGACTGACTTTAGTTCACAAAATCAAGTTGTGCTTGTCTCCACAAGAAAACCCTCTAATGCTTCAAATYAAACATTTTATGGGGGATTTTTTTTTAAATGCTAAAATCTATTTTTTTYACAGGCAGGAGCTAATGATGTATTCATTCTGGACTTCTAGGTGTACCTCCATGAAAACAGAGAGGTATTTGCCAATAGCATTAGTCAAAATCCTTTAGTTCTGATCCTTTCTCTCAAACGAGCAAAAGCAACTCCAGCAGGACCTTGCAGTAATTTCCACCTCCTGTGTCCCTGTATTTTCCARGCTGCTCCACCTCCTGTGTGTCCTCAGGCAAAGAGCTCCTGCATTGCTGCTCCTTTCAACTTAAACCCTTTTCCTGCCGTGAGGAGCTCACACCAAAGCTCAGCCACATCCCATAAAAAAATGGGTGCCCTGAAAAGAAAGCCAAGACGAAGCCTCAACTCTCCTGGTCATCCCAACATCTCCTCATGGCAGCAGCACTGAAGCCAGAAGATGGGGAGTGCAGCTGAAACTCTGACATGTCCCTCCCAGGAACCACCAGCTGGCTCAGGGCAGAAAATAAACCATGACAGAAGCTCTGCTCTGAGGATGGAACGTGCTGATGGCAAATCCTCCACAACCCAGAAGAGCTCCAGAGGAAGGAATATTCTCCCATATATATATATATGTATATGTGTGTATATATATATGTATATATGTATATGTACATATATATATACTCATATATATACACACATATATATACATATATATATATATGGGAGAATATATATATGTACATATATATATATAAATAAAATCTGTTATATGTATTTGAGATATTATTATATAATATATTAAATAATTTAATATATTAATAAATTGTAATTAAATAATATAATCTATTATTATGTATTATTATCTTTATCATAGGCATTAATATAATATAATATAATATAATATAATATAATATAATATAATATAATATAATATAATATAATATAATATAATATAATTATATAA
>JACDOX010000051.1:498029-508056 GCA_014549065.1 Cardinalis cardinalis
AATATGGGCACAGAAACATCCTCAGCACTGCCCTACCCAAGATTTCAAGGAAAGCAGGACTGCTCCAGGTGTCCAAGATAAGGAGGCAGGGGGCAAATCAGGGAGAGGGAAAACATGGTCACAATCCAGAGGCACCCAGGGAAAGCTTCTCCCTCCTTCTGGGACTTGGTCACACCATTAATCTCATCTCCCAGGAAAAGCTGAGCCAGTGGTTAAGGGCTGCTTGACGTGGTTTGGAGAGGACTCCTCCAGCCTGCCCATGGACTCTGGTATTTACAGGAGGGCAGTTAATTTGCACGGGGCTGTAAACATTGACTAAATAGGAATGCATACAAAAAGAGGCTTTGCAAAGAGTTTGGTTTAAAATGAGGAGTGGTGTTGACCTCTCAGGGAGGAATGTCCCTCTGCTTTGAGATGGTCAGCTGAGTGCTCCACGAGGGTGGGAGAAACAAGGACCTCACCCAGGGAGCTGGCAAGGAAATTCTTATTTTTTGTTTTGCTTCTCAAAGTAGCTTTTAACATTTCTGAGAGCAAGAAATATTAAAAGGCATTTTGAAAGAAACACAACCCCTCAAAACATAACTTTGAAAAGGGGCTCCTTTTGAATCAAAATACATTTTGGAAAAGAAAAATGCGAACACGCTCTTATTAAGTGAAAAACTCCAGCTGTTCCACACAGGGCTGGCAAGGCAGGGAGAAATAATTCACAAATAATTTTATTAATTAACCATCAGARTGTCCTCATGAGCTGATGGGAGACCCCCCAGGCTGGGCTCCCCACAAAAGGGAAATAATCTGCATTGCAATTAAAAATCTGCCCTGGAAACCATCAGATTGAGGGAGGAAAGGACTATTTTAACCAATTCATTAATTATGAATATTAAAGAAATCAAGCTTTGAAGCTCAGTTCATAACGAGTCAAACTTCCACTTTTGTTCTGCTTGGGAAAATCCAACTCTCCAGACAGCAKCTGTCAATCTGATCATTATGTGGTTAAATGAGGGAGAAAAAAATGTCTTCTCTCTCACCTGCAAAAGCTATCCGAGCCTTGAAAATTTAATTTGAGTTTTCCCTTCTAGATTTGACTGGTCAACTTAAACTAGAAAGATTATTCATGGAAAAGCAACCGCAGTTGGTTACTAGGATACAAAAAATCACTTAGTATGTTCCTCCAATGAATAATCCCAAGCAGAACACACACAAATTCAATAAATTATGAATTTCTCGGTCTCTCTTACATAAACATTGGGGYTGCAGAGGCATTTCTTGGAAGCCTTTAATATAAATTCATCTCTTAATGACTGTGCTCTAGCAAAACAAACAGAGGGGAYGGCCGAGCCCTGCAGGTGAGCTGCATCCTTTGTCTAGCCATGGAGGTTCTGGCAGCAGCCAGGGTGCCCAGGGCCAGCAGATCCCTGCTTGTCACATCTCAGAGCAGATTCTGGAATTTGGCAAGCTCGCAGGCCCTGGCACAGCGGGTGACGTCAGCAGCAGACTAAGCTAATTTGGAAGAAGGCAATTCTTATTCCAGAAAAAAAAAAAATTAAAAAAAATTAAAAATCCCCCTTCCTGCACAATTCCACGGMTCTGAGAGGCCTTACGTAAAGCGCTTGTCAGATGTCTGAAGGCACGAGGCACAGTTTAGGCTGGAGAAGATCTSTTAAGATTATTGAGGAAGGCAGGGAGATGTTTTCCTGCGTCCATCCGAGCCCCCAGCCCAGCACAGGGTGGGAAAAGCATCCTGGAGTCAGACAGAGCCTGCCCTGAGCCACTCCGACATCCCTGGGAGCAGCCCTGGCGCTCGGGAGGTTGATTTTGGTCCCTGAACAGAGTTTGGGTTTGTGGTGTCTGGGGTTGTGCACGGGGCTGTGTGGGCTCTTCCCATCCCCTCCAAAGCCCAGGATAACAGGGATTACAAACCCCAGGATTACAATCCCCAGGGTAACAGAGATTACAGTTCCCAGGGTAACAGAGATTACAATCCCCAGGATAACAGGGATTACAAAACCCAGGACAACAGAGATTACAATCCCCAGGATTGCAATCCCAGGATAACAGGGATTACAATTCCCAGGGTAACGGGTATTACAAAACCCAGGATTACAGTTCCCAGGACAACAGAGATTACAATCCCCAGGATAACAGGGAATACAAAACCCAGGACAACAGGGATTACAAAACCCCAGGATTACAATCCCCAGGATAACAGAGATTACAATTCCCAGGGTAACAGGGATTACAAACCCCAGGATAACAGGGATTCCAATCCCCAGGTTAACAGGGATTACAATCCCCAGGTTAACAGGGATTACAATCCCCACAATTACAATCCCCAGGCACAAACCCTGCCCCAGGCTCAGGTGTTTAAAGCCACACTACAGGGCCTGAAATCACTTTGTATAAACTTAGATTTCCTTGACATTGASCCTTGTGGAGCTTCTGCCCTTCTCACCTTGTGCCTTTGGTGGCATCGGTAGCTTGAGCTGCTCTGTGCTGCCAAATCACCCGGTAATTGCTGTTTAAACCCCACAAATTGCTGATTAAACCCGTTTAAACAAATCAGGTGCCCAGCAATTGCTGTTTAAACCCCTCAAATCAGGTGCCCTGGTGGGGATCTGCCTTGCACCCTGCAGAGGACACCTCCACTCCAGGAGAGAGCACTAGAACACCTGGAATTCTGGAATACCCGCCGGGGGAAGATGTTCTTTATCTCTACCAGCAAAAGCCACGTAGAAAATTACTTCTGTTGTCATTCCTGGAAACCTTTTCGCTTGGCAGGACAAAATAATCAAGAGTTTTTGCAGGTGTCCTGAGGAAAGGACCACCACAGAAGAGCCCCTAAAGAGGTCACAAGRGGACACAGCTTTTAGCCAGGGGTCTGCAGGGATTATCAAACCCACCCTTAGCCCTGGAAGTGCAGGTCTACTCATTCCATTCCGAGCTGATGAATAAAAAATAAAAATAACTTGTTCTTTAAGATCTCCAGTGATAGAATTATTCCTATTTATTGTATTCCACCTGCATTCTAACCTGCCTGGCTGCATTCTGCAGAGCACATGCTCAAAATTCCTGGTCCTGTCTTCCCCCCAAAATCCACTGCAGCCTCTGAGCTGCTCCCCTGACCAGAATTTTARCCACCCCCAGGACACTACACCAGGCAGATCTTGAGCAGAGTTTTGTGTTCCCAGGAAAAATAAAAGCTCCATCCAACTGTGTCAAGTTTAAGACCCCAAGAAACAGCAATTTTCCCTCATTAGGAATTACGCTTTCAAGCTGAGGAGATAACTTTTGAACTGCACTCCATAAATTCCAGAAGACATCAAGCTGAGCAGCTGGTGTCCCAGGGAGAGCAGAGGAGATAACAGGCTCAGGAAAGCTGTGCCACAGTGCCAGTTATCTCTGAGCAGAGCAAGATAAACCTGAATGAAATTATTTCATTTGTGCTGCCAAATGGGATATTCTATCTTTTATCTTTGGCTTCTCCAGGCAGGGCCTGGAGGATTCAATGTTTGAGTTACGGAGGAGGGCAAAAATCAAAACTCTTTATTCCCTGGCATTTGGAAACCTGATGGAAAACTTTTGCTCCAGGGAATTCTTTCTTGATTGATTGTTTTCCCTGTGTTGCCACACAGCCAGCAAAAACCAGAGCTTTACTTTTATGTGTCTATTTATTTCTCCCACATAACCATTAGACATTTTCCTATCAGGAGTGCAATCACAGGAAAATCACAGGTTAAAACAGGAGAATTCCTAAAGCACAGAATTATCATTTTTATGTAAAAATCCACAGTAAAACCAGCAAAGTTCAAAACCAAAACCTGTTGCACGCAATTATCCAGCCAACAACCACAAATACAATTCCATCCCTCCTTCTCCCCTCARAGCATCAGCAGCTCTTTAAAAAACCCTAAATGTGATTTCCCAGCTGCATTGGGAAAGCTTTGAAGCGCAGTTAGATGGTTTTGTCTTTAAAGAATCTTCCTGTGCAATTGAAGCAATAAATMATTTTTCATCTTCTGATTTGGTTTCCTAACAGCAGAAGGGTGCAGAAAGGGAAAAAAAGACATGGTTTTGTTGGAAAGGGGGGAGAACTGGGGTCAGATCCTCTCAGCAGGAGATTCCTGAGCTGCTCCATTGCCAGAGGTCTGAAAGAACCCAAGGAGAAAAAACCTCCTGGGTGGAAAGCAAGCCCTGCTTACACAAAGCAGAGGAGGAGATCTCCCTGGACACAGAGGGRAAAACAAATTAACAAGCAAGAAATCACTTTCTCCTCCCTCCCTCCTCCCCAAAGCCCCAGCCCAACTGCTCAGACACCAGGAACTCATGTTCCAGCACTCAGTAATTGAGACAACAGGGCATCCGGGTCTGGAGGGAAAAGCCGGCACAGGTGAGGTGAAATAAAGCTCTCTCAGTGCCAGTGATTCATTCTTTTTATCATACACAGGGAAAAGAAACACAGCCATCACCAAGATAGGGAAGAACACAGAGTAAACAGCGTCTCCTTCCCACCAAAAACGTCCTCCCATGGGCACAGATCTTCTCTGAGGGAGCCTTGGGAGGCTCTGTCCCACTGATGCCTCTGGGGAAAGAGCTGGGATGGGAAGGAGAAGGGGTAGAACCTCACCAAGGACACCAACAAACCTCTGTCCCCTCCAGGACACAGATCAGTGACACCAAACAAGGGTGGAGAAGCTGCCTGAACGAGGGGACAGGACAAGGTATGGAAATCCTCCTCCAGCAAAACTTCCTGCAGCTGCTGCGGACAGAGGAACCTCCCTGAGATGTGCCAGAGCCAGGCCCTCCCCACAGCCCATCCCCACTCCCTGGCACCTCTGCCCTCTGGATAAGCCTGGAGAATTTGGGTGCCAGGGAGTCCCAAAAGTGGCCAAAAGGAGATCCTGAGGAGCAGGGAAGGTGCAGGTCATGAGTCAGCCCCGWGGTTGGGCTGCTGTGCAGGGCACAGGACTGCCAAAACCTGCCCTGGGCAGGGGGAGGGAGACAAGCAAAGGGGATAATAATGTGGAAATGTGTGGATTATACCCTTTTTTGACTCGGAGATGGGGTGACTGAGAGGCATTTTAAAAACGTTAATTCTATTTTCRGCCTCATGAGAAGGCTGAGACAACACAGGTGCTGTAACTCACGCCATCCCACAAACCCATTCCCCACAGAGACGCAAAGAGAAGAGCTGGAGGATGTCACACACCTTGCCCAGGTGGGCTCKGAGGTGTGTCCCAGGGAACCTCACCGTGCAGCACACGAAGCCAGCCCAGAGCAGCTCCTCAAGGGCTCTCCCTGTGCCAGTTCTCCTCCCTGCTCCTCTCCTGAGCCCACCACATCCATCACGGTGACGTGCACGCTCCACCTCAGGAAAGGCTGCTCCTAATTTAGCAGCCAAGGCGCTCAGATAGGCTCTGTAAACAGAGGGATGCTGCTGAGAAGGAAAATGTTTCCTTTCAAGGCAAACCCTGCTGTGGCAGGMCACGGCTGCCCCAAGAGCAGCTCCTCGGCCCAGAGAGGTGAAATCCCCCGCAGCCCAGAGGCGCTGATTGGCGCTCCTGATTGAAAAGGCAGCGAATGTGACACGCGAGGAAGATCCTCAACAGGACCGGGAGAGAAACCCGGCACCAGGCTGGCAGTGACTCATCCTCCTCCTGTCAAATAAACATTCAAACCTGCCTGCCTGGAGTTAAACACCTCAACCATCCTGAAGCACTTCCATAGGCTGTCAGAWGATGCTGGGGAGCTGCGATCTCCTCTGCCTGCAGGGAGGGCTCTCCGAGGCTTCTGCCCACACAGACAGACCCCGGGGTGGCATTTCAGCCTCTGCAGGAGGGTGCGGCGCCGACACACAAAATCACCCAAATTAGCCAAAGAAATAAAATGATGAGAAGAAATAAAAAGAAATAAAAGCGGGGAAAGCGCTGCTGGCCAGAATTCCCAGCAAAGAAATTCCCTGTGGGGAAAGCGCTGCTGGCCAGAATTCCCAGCAAAGAAATTCCCTGTGGGGAAAGTGCTGCCTGCCTGGAGTTAAACACCTCAACCATCCTGAAGCACTTCCACAGGTTGTCAGAAGATGCTGAGGAGCTGTGATTTCCTCTGCCTGCAGGGAGGGCTCTCCGAGGSTTCTGCCCACACAGACCCTAGGGTGGGATTTTTAGCCTCTGCTGACACACAAAATTATCCAAATTATCCAAAGAAATAAAATTATGCCAAGTGATAAAAAGAAATAAAATTGGGGAAAATTCTGGCTGCTTGCAAGAATTCCCAGCAAAGAAGTTCCCTGTGGGGAAAGTGCTGCTTGCCAGAATTCCCCGCAAAGCAATTCCCCTCTGGAGCATAAATAATTAAAATTAAAAAAAAAAAAAGAGAGAGAGAGAGAGGGCACCTGCCCAGCACTACCCAGGGGAGAGCAGGGAAAGCTCTGGCTTTAATGACACACTTGGCACAGTGCTGGGTGTGTGTGACAGCCCGTGGGCCACGGGGCACGACACAGCTCCATTTAACACCAGCCTGGGAGGCGATGCCTGCCTGCATTGGAGCACAGTTGCTCCTCCAGCCTCCAGGGCCGAGGTGCCAAAGGCTGAATGAATGGTGCCAGCTGGCTGCAGCACAGTTTGGGGCATGTACAGTGGTTAGAGAGAGCCCCCGGTGCACAATCAACCTGCTCCAGCTCTAAATCCCACAGAAGGCTGRGCAGCCTCACAGGTTTCCCTTTGAAGAGTGGAAAAGCAGAAAGCTGCTAAGAAAGCAGTGAATTAATCTCTTTTTCTTTTTTTTTTCACTTCTGTGACCTTCTTCCAGGAGATGCTTCATAATTAATTAACTCCTGTACCCCCATGTGAGCCAGGGTTTCCTACCTTCCTTACACTCAAAGCAATCCTGTGGTAAAGCCACTTGCTCAAAGGTCACACAGGGAGTCATCAAAATCAGGGACAGACTCTCAGAACCTCAACTCCCAGCCTAAAAGATGCAGAAAAACAGGCAAAATCAGGCTGGATTAACACCTGCAGCCCTTGTTGATCAGCACTGAACCAAACCCAAACCTAAAACTGGTCTGAACAGGAACTTTTTTCACTCAAACCAGAACAACCTGAAGTGGTTTTTTGTAGTTTTCCTAAAGTCAGACTGGAGCCAAATCAAACAATTTACTGAACTCCTGACAACAACAAGAACTCCTCCCACAGTGCATCACCAGCAGCTGAAGGAGGAGGGACCAGAAAACAAATCTAAACAAAAGTGCTCCTTCAAGTGAGATTTCAGCCCCTGGAACAGGCAGAGAGATCTTTTCCCACTGCACGGACRTTGCTCCTCATTTCTTAGAGGAGAACTGAATCCGTATTTTGGAAAGGCATASACAGAAATGTCTTTTTTAACCCACAAACTGTAAATTCCTGCTGCTCTGCCTTAACCAGCACCCTCCAACCATCCCTGTCTGGCCTGGCASATGGGAGCACCAGCCTGGTGAAGGCCTAAACTTGGGATTTCTGCCTTGTTGAGGGTGGGTTAATGATTAGAAGCCTTTTCCTTAAGAATACAAAATAATTTCTTGCACCGAAGCCTCTTGTGCCAGAACAAGCCCCATTCTCCCTCGTGTTTACCAGACACAAATGCCACTCATACTTGGTATTCCTCACAGTTGTGAGGAAGGCTGTGGGAGAAGCACAGCAATCAGATCCCAGCCAGATTCTAAAAAGGGAGTTTGGCTCCTTTGTTAAATACCAATGCCCCTATTTGGGTCAGGACCAACAACTGGATCCCAAGTGGAAAGTGCTTCACTTGTGCCCGGGCTGTGAGTGCCTGCTGTGTCCAGCAGCTGTCCACCTTCCCCTGTCACCACGGGCTCCCACACTCTGCTCCTCACAAGGCTTTCCCTGCATCAGAGGAATTTTCCCCTCTCCCAAGCCTGCCCTGCTGAGGTCCCAGCTCCCACTGGTTATTAACCCTTTCCTGAGCCCTGTGTGTGCCTGCAGAAAGGAGCCCCACGGAGGAAGGAGCCCCATCCATGGCACCAGGGTGCTTTGTGCTGCTCCCTGCCTCTCTCACCCCAGCTCCAGAGCGATTCCCTGCAGAAAAAGAGGCACAGAGCCACAAATCCCACAGACCCAGCAGCTCCCAGCCCAGGCGCCGCCCATCACCTGCAGGAGCCAGGACAACACCGTGCCTCAAAAACCAACAAYTCCCTCACCCAGCTGCCCGCAGGTCACCTCGGGCCGCGGGCAGGGAGGCGAGGGGAGCAGGGAAACAGCGACATCCGTGCCCAGCCTGTGCGGAGCTGCTCCTGCCGGGGATGCGGGAGCCGCTCCCGGAGCATCCCGAGCGCTCCGGGGCAGCACCCGCGTGTGCCGGGCGTCATTTCGCTGTCACCCAGAGAACAGCGGCTTCCAGCAGCTCCTCGGGCCTGCTTTGAGCGCATCTGACACATCCCAGCTCCTTTCCCTCCAATGCCTGCCCAGGAGCTGCCTCTCATTAGGCACAGCCTCATTACTCGTGCGGGCGCCGCTCCGCTCGGAACCTCGCTGTTAATTTGACAAAGCCTGGGCCCATKGTGCGCTAACCATCGGATACTTGGCAAACACGAGTTTCCCGAGCTCCCGGCACGAATTCCTCCGGCACCGATAGCGTGTGCTYTTGCATCGCTCCACGGAAACGCGCGGAGGAACGGATGAGGCTGGGCGAGGGTTTAAAGATGCAACAGGAATGGTTTGTTCAAGCACATTCGGACAAAGTCGGGTATAAAAATGAGTTGTCTTCAATAGGGTTTAAAATTGAATTCTGCTGTTTGAGAAAAGCATTGCCATTTCTGTGTAAAACCTGAAYTGCTGCTTGTTTGGCTTTTCCAGGAGCCAGGTCCCTCCACATTCCCWCTACATTTGATTGCACTGAAAAGGCTTTTTCTACCTTAAGCTATTTCTGGTGAACAAAACGACCAAAGTGATTCTGCACTGAATCAATTTAACACAAGTAAGAAAATTGCAGTTTGAAGATGCTCTGTTCGATTGTTTGGGTTTTATTAAGAAGTTTCTTTAGTCCACAGGACAGAGAACAATTCCTCTGTCAAAATGAGAGTGAAAGTGCCTTGCTCAGTCTGCAGGGTGAAGAAAGAGGTGCATTCTGGACCAAGAAAAGGAAAGACCTTATTCTGACYGATTATCTTTGACTAATTCTAAACAGCCCTCACATTTATAAATAGGATTTCATCCAACCATTCAGTCTCCTGGAAAAACTTTCTAATTTTCAAAAGGACTGTTCCAAGAACAGCTCTAAACCTGCTTCCCTCCGCAATGCCATTTGGATAATGAAAGACAAACAATCCATCCAAAATTCAATTTCATWTGAAAAATTGCTGAACAGGGTCCAACCCGACAAAAAACATTCATAAACTTCCAAACTGCAAACATCCAAAAGCTCCTCTGCAGCCCCAGGTTAACAGCTCCTTTGGGCTGTCATTACTCTTGTAAAAAGCAAACCGAATTTGGGAAAAAGACACATTTCCAGCATCACCCAGCCCTCGGCAGAGGCATTCAAGTGTCCTGCATAGCTTTGCCTTGCGCAACTTGACAAATGTTTGCACATGGACCATCCCCAGCGCTGCAATGCTCCCAGACAGCCTCCACCTGGAGGGACACCACCGAGATTTTCTAGGCCACCAGAACAAACGGTTGAGCTGGGAGGTCTCCATCAATCAAGCCTTCCATTTTTCCCCCCTCCATCAAAACTTTTCCTCTTGAACAGCTCCTTTTGAAAGCACCGCGAGGAAGTCCTGAGCGGCGGAGCTGCGGTGCAGCTGATGTCATCCCTTTTTTTAAATTCACGTGTGGAGGGCTGAGCATGTGGAGGCTGCTCAGGAGAGACTGTTCTAGCACCAGGGCTGGTACAACTCCCAGCCTTCTGGAACAGAGCTCTCTGCAAGATCCCACGGCCCAGCAGGTACAGATATTTTTCCTTCGGGAAGTTCCAGCCTGACCGGGGTAACCTCTGCTGACCCAAAATTGTTTCCCTGGCTTTTTTTTTTTTTTTTTTTTTT
>JACDOX010000051.1:508113-519655 GCA_014549065.1 Cardinalis cardinalis
CCAGGTTTTTTGCATGTGCCCCCAGCTGAAAAGGCAACCCGCAAAATAAATTTCCTCCAAGGTCATGCACTCCTCACGATGCCTTTATTTGCCAGTTGGTGAAGTATTGAAAAAAAAATGAAAACTTCCTTATTGTGAGAGGAGCTAATGTCCCATTTAAATGTAATAGAGAACGAGAGGAGATGCAACTAGAAATCTAATCACTGCTTCATAGCTAAACCACGAGCTTAGCAGCTTTCTTTTGTGCCCTGAAGGTCCCAGGCACCCTCTCTTTGCAAAGACAATATATGGCACATCCAAATGCTAATCTATTCCTCTCTTTATTTCTATATTCAGCTCCCTGGCTGATTACAGGCAGACGTGTATGTGTTCAATAGGTCCTCCTGCTTCTTTAAATAAGTTTAATAATACCCTTTTTATTTATGGGAGCCTGAAGTACAAAGGAGGCAATGCAGGAGCTCTGCAAGAGCAGAAAAGAGAAGAAAAGCAAAGTAGCTGAAGATACAGCCTGGCAAGGGCTCAGTAATTCAACACTGTTGATTCTATAGAGACCAACTGCTTTTATTATGCACAGATCCTCCGAGGGGGGAGAGAGCCCCACAGTTACGAACTTGCAAAGGAAAAGAATCTGTACATCTCTTGTCTAAGCGCGGAATTGGCTAAAAAGGCAATTTTAAAGCCAGGGCAGCCCACCCAGCATTTCACCCGGCCACTCCGAACAACTAACGTCTCTCCCCATTAAAAAGTTGCATTAAAAAAATACAGCGAGAAGGGAAAACGAAGCAGAAATCCCCTCCAAGGAGCGGGTGCGAGGGCTGGGAAGCGCCGCTCCAGYTGCGGGATCAGCCCCGCTTCACCCCGCGCTCAGCATCCCCGCCCGCCGCGCATCGCGGGCAGCGAGCGGCGCGGAAAAATCCCCGAAACGCCCGAACGCTCGGCTCCCCCGGGCACTGCCGACACGCCCGGCTGCCCCGGGCACTGCCCACACGCTCGGCTCCCCCGGGCATTGCCGACACGCCCGGCTGCCCCGGGCATTGCCCACACGCCCGGCTCCCCCGGGCATTGCCCACACGCCCGGCTCCCCCGGGCAGCCTCGGACCGGGGAGGGCGGCACGGCCGCCGCCGCTCACCCGCAGCGTCCCCGGGCAGGACGCGCCCCCCGCCCGCAGCCCCGCGGTACCTGCCAGCGTCTTGTGCACCGTGTTGCCCATCGCTCGCTCGCTCGGCGGCGCGGCGGAGCCCGGGGCCGCCCGGAGCTCCGCAGGGCCATGGACAGCGCCCGCCTCCCGCCGCGGAGCCGCTGCGCTGCTCCCATCCCTGTCCCTGCCCCGGTGCCTCTCCGGGATGTGCTGCTCCCATCCCTGTCCCTGCCCCGGTGCCTCCTTCCCATCGCTGCTCCTGCCCCGGTGCCTCGCCGGGATGTGCTGCTCTGCCCCCATCCCTGTCCCGGTGTCTCTCCAGGATGTGCTGCTCTGCCCCCATCCCTGCTCTGATGCCTGTCCCTGTCCCTATCTCCACCCCGGTGCCTCTCCGGGATGTGCCGCTCTGCCCCCATCCCTGTCCCGATGCCTCTCCGGGATGTGCCGCTCTGCTCCCTGTCCCGGTGCCTCTCCGGGGCTCACCCACTGGCACCTGTCGGAGGAGCTGCCGGCGGGGATTTGGGCAAACAAGGGCCCAGATCTCGCCCGCAGCCCCCAGAGACCCCCGACAGACGTTTTGCCTCTCCCTCCTAGGGAAAAAAAATAAATAATCAAGAATCCTCTTTCTCCCGTGGCACAAGCACACCCGTCCATCGGCAACACCTTCCCGAAGGGCACAAGCGGCACTGAGGAGCCCTGGGAGCCGATGAAGCTGAGCCCTCTCCCTCTCGGTGCCATTTCCTTGCGGGTGACCTTGGATAAGCCACTTTGCATCTCGGTGACACGGCTTCCCCACCTGGGCACCGAGGGAATTAGCAGCAGCGCCGTGTCGGCAAAGGCGTGATTAGTTTGTGGCACGGCGGTGACCAAGKACACCTCAGCCCCCAGCCGAGAGCTCGGCACCGACAACATCGGCTCCACGGCTTCCCTGCTTCGGATCTCGGGCAGAAAAAACACGTTCGGAGCCCCCCGGAGAAGAGCAGGGCTCCCTCCCCAGCCCTCTCTCCTCCGGGCCCGAGGGGTGACGGTGCTGACAAGGGAGGGTGCCAAGCCTCCCTCCCTGCGCAGCCTCCAGAGTTTTAGGACGTTCGAACTGAGAGCCTCAGAGCTCCAAAATGTTCTGCGGCCAGCGCCCTGGGCTGATGACACGGCGCACAGYCTGGGGAAAAGCGTCCCCCAGCAGCAGTCACAGCTCTGCACTGTCACAGAACCTGGGACACAAAAGGGAAAGTGGGAAGAGGGGGGGAGCCAAGGAATAGTAGCTTAATAGCCTGACAGAGATCAGCCTGTGATCTATTATAGAGAAGCTAAAATAACAAGCCTTTAATCCCTAGATCATGTTGAACAGGTCAAGTGTGGCTCGAGAGATGAGAGAGGACAGAAAAACCCAATTTCCAGCATTTTTTCGCTATCATAGGGATTTGTTAAAAATGGGATTATTGAGTGAGACACCAGCAGCTGTTCTTAAAAGCGCCTGCACCCATCTGCTGTCTCCTTGGGTTAGCACATGTCTCCCACTCCCTTTGCTGCAGGAGCTGTCAGAGGGCAGCAGGAGCCCAGCGCTCCTCCTCGGGGACGAGGGGAGGGCGGCAATGTCACCGTGTTGTCACAGAGGGGACAGTCCTTGTGCCACCAGGCAGCGGGCAGCGGGAGGCTTCGCTAATCGCGGCTGCCTTCCCTCAGCAGGGAGTGGCTGTTGTTATTTTAGGGCTTCAATTCGCCTTCAAAGCCGGCGGCAGCAGCCGGGGGCTGCTCATGTGCGGGCTGGGTGCCACCTCCCTGTCCCTGTCCCTGTCCCTGTCCCTGTCCCTGTCCCTGTCCCTGTCCCTCCTGCCACACCCCGGCCACACCACTGCCCGTCCCGAGGGTGTCCCGGCCCTTCCTCCTCCCCAAAACGGGGTAAAAATAGAGGACAATAAAGTGGAAATGCACATCCTTGGGACGCAGAGGCTGCCTGCAGGAGTGTAACCAGCGCTCCTGCTCTTGGCATTGTAAAATTGAGTTTGTTAAAATAACATAACATAACCTGCTTCTCACAATGCAAAACAACACTCCTGGGAAATGGTTCACCCTCCCCAGAAAGAGAGAGTAAAAGAGAGCCAGGACGGGACACGGAGCAGGGCCGGAGCAGCGCTGCCAAGTCAGCCTGGAGAAAAGCAGAAACTGCCCCAAGCAAGGCTCCACAGACAAAAGCTCATTAGCATTTCAAGATTCTTTCTGCTCCAGCAAGTTTTGATAACTCTTGTTCACAACACACTTCAGCAATTTCCTCTGTGTGAATGACTCTGAAGAAATCCCCTTCCCTGTCTGCCCTCGCTGGCCAGGCACAGCCTGACCTGCACACACAGCTCTGCTCTCTGCACCCAGAAATACAAAACTGTAATCTCACCTAAGCTCCTTCCCAGCAATTTTTACCACTAGACCTCAAAGCGTTTTGCAGACAAGGTGAGTGACAATATCCTTATTTCATAAGGGATGAAACCACAAAGAACCCAGGAGATCTGTACAAGGTCACAGCTTGGCCACGGGCAAACTGGGGAGCAGAGCCCTGGAGCAGCCACAAAACCAAGCTGGATCCAGCCTGCAGGACTGGACACTTTCAGCTGCACACATTTTAGTTGCTTCTCCCCCYGCATTTTCTATTGCTCCCCATAACAAATTCATCTTAGTGGGATCAGTGGAGTCTGATCAGGATAATATTATGCAAAGGAAAAAGTCTTCGGGAGGCTTTCTGTATCCCACTGATGTCAGACAGCTGCTTCCCAGCTCACTGTAATCACTTCTAAATCTCACTGTGCAGGGGTGTGTGCCCAGRCCTTTCGAAATGGACCAAAAAAATAAAAAGTAAAAGAGAGACAAATTTCTTCCTGAATCAAAAATGTGATGAATTCACAGACAGGAATCTGACACAAACCCTCCTCTAAGCACCCACACAGGCCAGGCCTCTCTCTCAGAGAGGGAAATATTAGCAGTGATATAAACACATTTGTATAAATGTAATGTTCCCAGAGATGCAAATAGCTTGCAAGGAACAGCTAAATTTCCACTGATTGTTACCAGCCTGACGAGTAACTCTTGTTACGGCATCAGATGGGTTTCATTGTCTTTGTAAATCCCCCGGGGGCTCGAGTTTTGGGGGCTGAAAGCCGCTGTGAGCTGTAAGGTACYACTGGGAGCAGCTGCCACTCGTGTCTCTAACAGATGGCAGTAAATAATGACAGGCTCGGCTCTTCCAGCAGCAGCCGGATGAAACCCTGAGAAATCCGTGTGTCTGTGGGGCAGGGAGCCCTCCTGCCCTCCAGGGGAGTCTCCTCCCATCCCAGATCCCGTTTCAGGTGGGATCACCTTCCCTGGCTGGCAGAGCCCCTGCTCCAGCTGCCCCCACAAACACAGCTCTGCTCCTCCCCTCTCAAACTGGCCAAGTGGGTCCCATTCCCAGAGGAATCCTGGGGAGCCCCCAGAGCGATCTGTCCTCCCCAGGGAGCAGATTCCTGCTTGCAGAGCCGTGCCCAGCCCTGCTCCACAGCCCGGGCACTGCCAGCTGCTCCCGCTTCACACCCTGCACCCTCAGYTCTGGATCCTTTCCCTTCTCTGTGACTAAATCTGAGGAGATGCTCAGAGCATCCATTTCTCTTCCAGCTCCATCTGCCTGGAGCTCTGAGGCTGCCCAAACCTCCTTCCCTTCCATCACRGCTCACCTTGAAACCTCCCTTTCCTTCCCCTGCTTAGCAGGAGCTCCCTGGGAATTTTCAGAGGCTGCAGATGGAAAACGCCCTAAAAAAGACATGAGGGGACTGTCCCAGCCTAAAATGCCCTTCCAGCTTGCAAACACCACCAYGGCCAAGAGAGTGCAGCTCCTCCGAATGCACATCAGTGACATTCAACACATTTTCTTCAACAGGTGCTTTTCCAGCATGGAAACAATTCCTTCCTCCTGACACGAGTTCATTTCCTTGGCTGTCCTGGGTGGTTTTATGAGCTTCCCCCTAGAGCTCCTGCCAGCACCTTGTGCTTTTTCCCCTCCTCCTCCTGGCTGAAGGGACTGTCCAGGAGAGAGCAGATTTGCCTGATCAAAGCAAATGTAACTCGTCTCACAACTTCCCAGCCTCCGCATCTTGCCTATGGAAGGAGAGTACTAATAAGCCTCTCTCCTAGTTGGAGATAAGTGGGAAAAAAAAGCAAAAAAAAGGCTGAATTCCCATCACACACACTTAAAGAGGTATTTGTTTAGGAGGGATCCTACAGAGCATCCTCCAGCACCACACCAAGCCCTCCTGCCACCCACGCCTCCCGACTGCCGGCAGCAATTCCTTCCCTCCCCTGCTCCCAGCACCAGCACAGGATGCTCAGGGTCTCCACAGGTCACACTCCCTAACTGGTTCTGACTTCTTTTTTCCCCTCTAAGAAATGAAGGGAAGCAGGAGGCTCCAGCACAACAGTAGGAAAATCTTGCAAAGAGCTTCTTGAACTGGCCTTGACCACGCCGCGGCTGAAGCTGTTTCCTGATCCTTGCCCTCAGAGCCTGCTGGAGACTTGGCTTATTTACCCAAAAAAACCCACACTTGGTGGAATATAGGGCAGAGTGCTGCTGGGCCAGAGCTGACCCACAGGATGTGGTGCAGCCAGGGMAGGGAGGCCTGCAGGGATGGATGGATGGATGGATGGGTTTTGTGGTCAGATGCCCAAGGGAGCAGGGAGCACCTGCCCTGACGGGGCTCTCTGCTCAGGGTGCAGGCTGTGATGTGTGCCAGCCTTGCAGAGCATGCAGAAGTCCCCTCTGACAAGATGCCAGAGCAGCCCCGAGCTGAGGAACATGTGGGCATTGCTGGCAGAAAGGGGTTTGGCCACGGATTCCTCAGCTGCAGGAATYAAAGCCCAGGCAGAGAGAGGAAAAGGAAATGGTGAAACCACAGCCCAGCTCAGTGTCACTCACAGCTGCCACGTCCCAAGTGGCTTTGGAAAGGATAATGACAGTCCCCAAACAGCAGCASAGGCTGCCAGCAAGGGCAGGAGCTGGGGTGGCAGCGAGGATGACGATGCAGGGAGGAACAAGGAGAGCAGAGGCAGCAAGGGGAAGATTTGTGACAGCATCTTCTCCCGGGAAAAGTGTCACTGGGCTAATTCCACACCCTTCATGCTATAGATGAACAAAGGTGCTTTCTCTCCACCTTCCCAGGGGTGTGGGGAGGAGAGGGCTCCTGGCCACGATGGCCCAAGGGCCACCCCTGCAGCCCAGAAGCTCCAGCCCCGCTGGGAGATGCTCCCTTGCCAGCCCCAGAGCAGTGCCCTTTCCTGCTGTGGGGGCGGAGGGTGGGCTGGGCCCAGGGAAGGAAGAAATTCCAATTTAGAAACAAACAGAGGCAGTTCCTATTATTGTTAGTGGGATGTCAGCATCTCTGGTCCCCAGCACCACTGTCAACAAACAGGCTCACAAATGCTCCTTCAGCATCAGCCAAAATAACATCCATGAAAGCATCTATAACTCAGCATTCACTACACACACAACAAGCTCTCCTTCTTTTTAAATCCAGTCTTGTCCACGTAATTTTAACATAAAGGAACTGGTTGTGGGCTGTGTTACCAAATGAGTCATCATTTTATGTGACAGTGTAATATGAGTTAGAGAATTCTTGGCACACCAGTGTGGATTATGCATTATAATCTCTTAATTTGGGCTCTCAGTGCTGTGTGCCAGTGCCTGGAGCAGGAGGGAAGGAGCAGGAGGGAATTGCAGCCCGAGCTCTGCTCCTGCTTTGCTGTGTGACCTTCACAAATTTGGTACCCTCCTCCCTTCATCTGCAGAGCAGGAACACGCCYGAGTCTTCGGCAGGGTCAGCTAATGCTCACCCAGGAGGTTTGAAGAACATTATGTAAAAGCAAATTGTTATTCAGTAGGGGAAGGAAAGCAGGAGGGCTTTGCAGTGCAACAGGCTGATCTTGGGAAGGGCTGGATCCAGCCTCTGGGTCTGGGTACCGATCCCAGGCTGACTGGGGACAAGGATTTTCAGAGGGTGAGTAGGAATTCCTAACAGGAAACCYGGAGATTTGCAAACTGCGACTCTCTGGAAAACGAGCATTGTTTCTGACAAGTGTTGATTAAATAAATAAATGAAACACTCGGGGAAACTCCTCTCCCCTTCCCCTCCTCCTTGGGGAGGCTCCCAGTGTCCCTGTGGGGATGAGCAGCCACCACAGGGGAAGTGAAGTGCGTGTGACCAGGAGCTGGGGACACTCATCCACTTCAGGCTGGCCTGAAATTCCRGAATCAGCTTCCCCAGAGAGGAAAAGTTTGGGACCAGAGCCTGCTCTGGAGATCCAAACAAACAAACCCAGAGTGCAACATCTGCCAGGGTCACCCCTGACCCCCCAGGCGTTCCATTCCCTGTGCTTCTGGGAAATACCAACTGACCCATGAATAGCCAAGGGGCACTGGGCAGGAGAGATGGTGCCCATTCCCAAATCCGTCCCATCCCTGAATCCCTGAATCCCTGACATCTGCCTTTGCACCATTCCCAAACCCATCCCACCCCTGAATCCCTGACATCTGCCTTCGCACCATTCCTAAATCCATCCCTGAATCCCTGATCTGCCTTGCTCCATTCCTAAATCCATCCCTGAATCCCTGATCTGCCTTGCTCCATTCCCAAATCCATCTCTGAATCCCTGATCTGCCTTGCTCCATTCCCAAATCCATCCCTGAATCCCTGATTTGCCTCTGCACCATCCCCAAACCCATCCCTGAATCCCTGATTTGCCCCATTCCCAAATTCATCCCATCCCTGCATCTCTGATCTGCCTTGCCCCATCCCCAAATCCATCCCTGAATCCCTGACATCTGCCTCTGCACCACTCCCAAATCCATCCCACCTCTGAATCCCTGATCTGCCTTGCCCCATTCCCAAACCCATCCCTGAATCCCTGACATCTGCCTTGCCCCATTCCCAAACCCATCCCTGAATCCCTGATTTGCCCTGAATCCCTGATTTGCCTTGCCCCATTCCCAAACCCATCCCTGAATCCCTGATCTGCCCTGAATCCCTGATTTGCCCTGAATCCCTGATTTGCCCTGCACCATTCCCAAATCCATCCCTGAATCCCTGATCTGCCCCATCCCCACAGCCCCTGCTCTGGGATCAGAGGCAGCAGCATTCCCACAAGCCAGCAGGATGCATTTCATGAGACACAAATACCACATGACAGATTCTGGGAGACTGAGAAATCCTCCCCAGAAGGAGGAAGAAAATTCTGAGGAAAAAATCAAAAAGAAAAAAAAAACAACAAACCCAAACCCCCTACATTTGCTGGCAGGAGGGTTTCTCCTGGGCCCTGTGAAGAGCAGCCAAGGCAAATCTGTCAGAACTGGGAGAGGAAAGCAGGGCTGGGGCTGCCCAAAGCCCAGCTTYTCCCAGGACAGCTCTCAGTGGCA
Organism: Cardinalis cardinalis; assembly: GCA_014549065.1. Lineage (NCBI taxonomy): Eukaryota > Metazoa > Chordata > Aves > Passeriformes > Cardinalidae > Cardinalis > Cardinalis cardinalis. The sequence continues at coordinate 516,679 of JACDOX010000051.1, forward strand.
GACAAAGCAGGCAGACAGAATTGTTTGACCTCTGGGAGCTCTTTGGGGAGCAGATGACAAGTGAGAAACACAAAGAGAGGAGCTCATCTGCCCCTGCTCCGAGCTCTTTCACCTGTTACTGATTTCCCCAGGCAGGGCAATGACTGAAAGGCCACTTGGAAATGCAGCACTTGATAATATTTTACATTTCAGGCGCTCATGGGAAAACCAAACCAAACCAAACCAAACCAAACCAAGACAAATACTGCATTTACTGCCTGTCACCTTCTAAAAATGGGACCAACTTCTTAAGTCTCTACTTAGGAGTTATTCTCCTGAAATGAAGCAATCAGAGAGGACACAGGGCTACTGGATAGGCAGAAAACTATCCAGGAAAAAACCATCTTTCACTCCTTGCTCGACCTTGCTGAACTTTTCATGCACAATAGAGCAAAAAGGGGCTGACCCTTGGTGACTTGCAGTTAATTTATAAGCAAGAATCTCTGTGCCCAGGCAGTGCCTGTGCTCCTGTGCCACTTCCAGGCACAAAGGCACTGCCTGAGGGGCTGGGGGACAGATTCTCATGGGCCAGGGGCAGAGCAGAGCCCTCCAAGACCCTGCAGCTCTGCCCAGCTGGAGCTGCCACGCCAGGGCCACACGGGGACTGTCCCCAGAGTGTCCTCTCTGAGGAAAAATGCCCATGGGGTGAGCCAGGGATGCACAGACACTGTGGTATTTGCCTGAGACGCCCACAGGATTTATGGAGAGAACCCAAACCAGCACGAGATGCTCAGSATGTCCCTCAGCCTTGGCTGTGGGCTCACATTTGGGCACTGCAGGGATTCCTGGCTGGTCTCTGGGGGGTTCAACTCTGGCCCTGCTGTGGGCTCCTCTGGCTTGCCCCACAAGGGATACATGCAGAGCATCCTTTCTGCTGCCCAAAGGACRCTGCCTGGGGAGCAGGAGGGACACAGGTGGCAGCTGCCCAGGTCACCTGGGGCTCCTGAACCCTCCCCTCCCTGCTCAGYATCTCCCAGGGGACCCCTGGGCACAGCAGGGCCCTTCTGCAGCACCTCTCAGCTCTGAGGTTGGTGCCAGCTCCCACCCTCCTCCAGRAAGCCCCAGAGTGGGGCAGAATTCACCCAAATTCCAGCCAAATCAGCCCAAACAGCAGAGCACCCCTGAGCAGGAGGGCAGCAAGGGCTGGGGTGGCAGTGACAGCTCACAGCAGCAGTGCCACCAAACACCCCAGGAKCTCCAACCACAACCCACACATAGCTTGGAAAAACTCTGGGATAAAAGAGAACCCAAATGAGGGGCACCCAGCAGACTTCCCCTTAGTGAGAGCCCAGCAGGGCAGCAGGAGTGCTGGTCCCTTTGGGAGCTGCAGCTCTGCCACCAATGCCACCTCCCYTTTGTCACAGATTGTCCCTCCAGAGCTGTGCCATCGAAGCCTGACCCCATGTTTGTTGCAGACATCTTTTATGAAAAATCCTTTTTTTAGGATTTTTCCTCCTGAGAAGCTGAGAGGCCTCAGGAACAAAATGTAAACAATGGTTATCTGCTGCTGTGGGATGCAACAGGTGCAGCTGGGATTGGCCCATGTTGGATGTTTCGAATTAATGACCAATCACAGCCCAGCTGGCTCGGGCAGAGAGTCTGAGCCACAAACCTTTGTGATCATTCCTTCCTATCCTATTCTTAGCCAGCCGTCTGAGGAAACCTTTCTTCTATTCTTTTAGTATAGTTTTGATGTAATATATATCATAAAATAATAAATCAGCCTTCTGAAAGATGGAGTCAGCTCCTCGTCTCTTCCCTCATCCTGGGAGCCCTGTGAGCACGGTCACACATGTTGGACACTGCTGCCTTCACCCCCAGCCCTGAGAGCACCAGCCCAGTGACAGAGCCCAGCCCCAGCTCTCCTCCCTCCTCTCTGGGGCAGAACAAGCCACGATTTATAGATTTATATACACACATGCCCAGCTATTCATCCTTGCAGCAAACACTTCATGAAGTGTGCCCCAAGCCTCTCTGAATCGAGCAATTCTCTGCTCACACAATCAATTCCTGACCAAGACTCTGCAGGGAAAGACATCATGTTGCAGGAATGCTGCAGAAGCTGTTGCATATACTGTTTCCTTTGTTGAGAATAGCATCTTTGCCTTGGATATATTTTTTTTTCCTCCTCAGCCATTTAATTTCATGAAACAGAGCCCAGTTCCAGCAGGCAAGAAGATTTTGCTTCTCCTTTCCCGAAAGGCTGAGAAACCAGATTTAAAAAATGTGCTTAGTGGGCGTTTGGTGGGACGAATTCTCTCCCAGAGTTCGGCATTTCTGAGCTAGAGCAAGAGCTACATTGCATATGGTGCCTGCTTTTTCTTCTCTAGCAGGTAGCCTAGAGATTTGCTGGATTTTCTGCCATAAAAAAAAAAATAAAAATATCAGAGTTGCTGCTTTGATTAAAAAAAAAATCCTGCAAGAGGTTTCAGGTTGGACCTTTTGACCAAAAGGCTGGGTTCAGGAATTTGTAGAAGTATTTGTGTGTAATAAAAAGCAAATTATTGTGTAATAATTAAGTGTAATAAAAAGCAAATTATGCCTTGCCAGCCACCTAAAGGGCAGGGACTCTCTGGGGCAGGGTCTGTGGGGGTTTCTGCAGCCCAGACCAAACTCAGCAGGGATTTTCCCACTCCRGGGCTCACCAAAAACCACAGAAATATAAAAACCCTTTGGAGGAACCACGGGYTGAGCTGTGCGTAGGAGCAGATGGAGCTCCTGGATGGCAGCGGGAGCAAAGCTGCTGAGTCCTGGCGATCTCTGGGCACCGCTGCCCTGCAGGGCGGGCAGGGCACGCGCGGGGCAGCGCCCGGGCCGGCCCTGCCCTCCGGGGCCACAGCCGGGCCTGGCCTCTGTGTCCCCACCGGGGAAAGGGCAGGGGGGACACCAGGGAGCACAAGGGAGGGACCACTGTAACCAGGGAACCTAAACCACTTAA
>JACDOX010000051.1:520202-548270 GCA_014549065.1 Cardinalis cardinalis
AGGGGCCTTAAACTACTGTAACCAGGGATCCTAAATCAGTGTAAGCAGGGACTTTAAAGCACTGTAACCAGGGATCCTAAACCACTGTAACCAGGGATGCTAAACCACTGTAACCCGAAATGCTAAACCACTGTAAGCAGGGGCCTTAAACCAGTGTAACCAGCGATCCCAAACCACTGTAACCAGTGATCCCAAACCACTGCAGAAGGACTGGTGTGGAGCCCTGGGTGCCCAGAGGGGCACTGCAGGACCAGGCAGGTGCAGATCTGAGCTAGGACTCCACACAGGGAAGAGGCAGAAGGAGCCAAGCAGAAAGTCCTACTGAATGACACTCCTGTCCCTGTGCACCCTTATCAGCAAAAGAAAACAACTGCCAAGATGTGCTACATCTGCACAATTGTCTCCAAATTAAATGTACATCCATGTTCTATAAATATCAGTAATTCTCCTCTAAAGCATCAGTAATTCTTCAATTCTACTGGGATTTCTTTCTTAGCTGCCAATTTTAGAGTCTTCCCAAGAGATACTGGCTTGAACCTTCTATCTCAGCTATTAAATAAAGACAGGATATTTTTATTAAAAAAAACCAAAGCACACCCTTGAGACTCAACAGTTCACACTGGAGATAACAACCCCTGAGTCATGCAACGTGGTTTTAAGGAGACTCCAATAAATCATGGAATGGCTTGGGTTGGAAGGAACCTTAAAGATCATTTTGTTCCAACCCCATTGTCAYGGGCAGGGAAATCTCTGCAGCTACAGAATCTTCCTACACCTGCACTGGTCATTTTTTTTTTCCAAATACAAGGTTGAGGTCTGAACCTCAATGTTTTTCCTCTGTGATTTGGAGAGGAATGGAGGGTTTGTCTCCTCCTTTGAGAGGCACTTGGAGAGAGGAGCTGACAGACAGCTACTCCAGCAGCACGTGGATTTGGGGATTTTACAGAGCCCCAGAAAGCAGAGCTGTCCAACAGAGGGAGAACACTGAATTCATGACACCCCCAGGCTGCTCTGGGCTCAAAGAGCTCTCAGATGATGAGGATGCTCCAAAACTCAGGAGGACTTTACAGCCTTTCTTCTGTGCTGCCAGAGAACTGAAGTTTTGGGGTGGCATTCAACCTTTCCCTGTGAAAAGCCCCATTTCCCTGAAGCAAAGGCCCCATCCTTGCAGTGCACGTTGTCACTGGAGTGTTTTAGCTAAAGAAAAGAGGAAGCAGCATCTTTTAGAGATCTGTGTGCAGTGAAAAGGAGGAGACACCTCACAATACTTGTACTTGTCATGGGGAGGGGCGGAGGAGGACTGGACACTCCACATTTTGATCTGAGCTCTCCCCAAACAGCAAGAGAGGGTCCTGCCCTCCTTCCTGTGCCCACAGCAGGTGCCACCACCCTCCAGGCACAGCCACCAGGGCCAGCTCTGCCATCCCACAGGGACACTGCTGACACCTCAATCCCTCACATCCCAGGGCTCCAGAACACCCCAACATCCAGGGCCAGCTCTGCCATCCCACAGGGACACTGCTGACACCTCAATCCCTCACATCCCAGGGCTCCAGAACACCCCAACAGCCCCAGAGCACCTGGGGAGGTGATGGGTGCTGGGATTCACAGGGAAACCAAGGCACAGAGGTGGCACAGGATGGCAGAGAGGGGGCACAGGGCGGCACAGAGGTGGCACAGAGGGGGCTGCAGCCCACTGAAGGCACTGGGAAAATCTCCTGCTGTTTCAGAGGGAATGTGGGTTAGGGACATCAGCCTTCCCCAGGCAGGTGAGCTCCTGGCACAGGGCAGACCTTGGCACAGGTGAGATCATGGTAAAGGTGAGCCCCTGGCACAGGTGAGACCCTGGCACAGGTGAGCCCCTGGCACAGAGCAGACCCTGGCACAGAGCAGACCCTGGCACAGGTGAGATCATGGTAAAGGTGAGCCCCTGGCACAGGTGAGACCCTGGCACAGGTGAGCCCCTGGCAAAGGATAGACCCTGGCACAGGTGAGGCCCTGGCACAGAGCAGACCCTGGCACAGGGCACACCCTGGCACAGGGCACACCCTGGCACAGGTGAGATCATGGTAAAGGTGAGACCCTGGCACAGGTGAGACCCTGGCACACATGAGATAATGGCACAGGACAGACCCTGGCACAGGTGAGGCCCTGGCACAGGTGAGATCATGGTAAAGGTGAGCCCCTGGCACAGGTGAGCCCCTGGCACAGACAATCAGGGTTTGCTGTTGCACAGCCAGGGACTGGCAGCCCTTGAGCAGCTCCCAGGTGGGACAGGAGCCACCTCAGCAAAGAGCAGCCCTGAGTGACAGCAGCCCTGAGTGACAGCAGCACCTCCGCACGGGGCACAAGTCCTGCATCATGGCTTGGCCAAGCCCCTCTCCACTCCCCATCCTCAGCCAGCCTGGGAGAGGATGTTTATTCCTAAAATCAGATTTATTCCTTCATCAGCAGGGTTTGACCTGCAGCATCCCTGTGTTTCTGGGCCACACACAGTCCTGCTCAGCTGGAGCCACAGCTCTGTCCTGCCCTGTCCTGGGAAGGTCCAAGGGTTGAACTCTGCCTGGAAAGGGCTCTGGGCTCCCAGCAAACTTCACATCAGGCTCCAAGCCCTCTCCATCTCTGAGCTGTGTCAGTGTCAGAAGCCTCTCTCCAAACACCCAAGGTCAGACCACACAGAGCATTCAGAACTCTCCCATCACAGCAGCCAGGGATGGTGCTTCAGGCTCTGCAGCCTTTTAAAGTCCCCAAAAATTACAGCTACAGAGCCCTGAGCCCTCCACTGAAACAAACAAAATCCCTGATTTACAAGAAACTGAATAGGGGAAAACAGGACATGGGTTTACTTTCCTTATTTTAGTTTTTTTTCTGTAAAGGCTCCAGATCTGTCCAAGGAAAGGATCCCTCAGGGCTTATCAGAGCAGCCACCACAAAGCAGAACAAAGGAAACACCAATCATTTCCAGTAAATCAGAAAAATGACAGGCTTTAACCTTCAGAGGAGAGCAGATTCCTGCAGAGGGTTTGGCTGCTCTGTCTCTGAGCTTCCTTTTCCCCAGCCCCAGTTTCCTAGCACAAGATTCCTCAAACAATAGAGGCTGCCATCAAAAGAAAAAAGCGGGGGGGAAATGGAAAAGAGCCCTCCTTTTACACGTGGGCTTAAAATGGGAGGACAGGACTTGTCCCTTGGGGGAATTGGTCCCTCCTGGTGCTGCAGGGGGCTCAGGCCAAGCACTGMTGAGGTGTCACAGGGCAGAAGGATGCCCTTGGCTCCATTTCCATGAGAGCTCTGAGGGGCTGGGCAGTGACTGCTCACAGCACCAGAGTGGGAGAATGAGGAGCTCAGACCTCACAGAGCTGCTGCAGGGAACCACAGCRCAGCACAAAAGCCACCAGGAGGGTCAGGGAGGGCAAACACAGCCCAGGCAGCCCCTTCCAGGGGCTCAGGGCAGAGCACAGCCTGCCCAGGATGGGACTGGAGCATCCTCATCATCTGAGAGGTCTCTGAGCCCAGAGCAGCCTGGGGTGCAATGAATTCAGTGTTCTCTCTCTATTGGACAGCTCTGGTTTCTGGGGCTCTGTGAACATCCCCAAATCTGCTGCTGAATGAATGACAATGCTCCAGGATGGGACTGGAGCATCCTCATCATCTGAGAGGTTTCTGAGCCCAGAGCAGCCTGGGGTGCAATGAATTCAATGTTCTCTCTCTATTGGACAGCTCTGGTTTCTGGGGCTCTGTGAACATCCCCAAATCCGCTGCTGAATGAATGACAATGCTCCAGGATGGGATTGGAGCATCCTCATCATCTGAGAGGTCTCTGAGTCCAAACCAGCCTGGGGTGCAGTGAATTCAGTGTTCTCTCTCTATTGGACAGCTCTGGTTTCTGGGGCTCTGTGAACATCCCCAAATCCGCTGCTGAATGAATGACAATGCTCCAGGATGGGACTGGAGCATCCTCATCATCTGAGAGGTCTCTGAGCCCAGAGCAGCCTGGGGTGCAATGAATTCAGTGTTCTCCCTCTGGGGCTCTGTGAACATCCCCAAATCCACATGTTCTGTGAGCTGGACAGCCTCACCCTGCTCCTCCCCAGCACCACCAAGCCCCTCTGCAGTTTTGCATCCCCAGGTGTGGAACAGCCTTTGCAGGTCTGCAGAGGCACAGCCAGCCCAATGTGGATATTCTGGAAATGAGGGGTTGGCCAGGCACCCCTGGCCCTGCTCTCCCTTCAGAGCAGAGAGCAGCACATGCTGCCTGCCCAGAAATCTGTGGCAATTCTGGCCAAGCTGGGATGTGCTGGTTCAAAAACCAGAGGCGCCTAAATCAAAAGGAGGAAATAAATCACCCAAACACACCTGGGACTGTCAGAACAGACAACAGGCATGGGTGAGGARCCCAGAGGTTCCTTGGGTGCTGCAGATGTTAAATCCAGCTGGATAACTGCTCAGCTTGCTGCAAATCTRAACTCAGGGGCCTCTTTTTTCATGGTGGAAGCTTTTCAAACCCCCACAAGGACCAATGAAATCCTCCCTGCTTTACCCACGCATTTTTTCCCTCACCTGGGAAGARCAGAGGGGTCTCAAGCCTTCTTGGTGGGGAGTGAGGCAGCACCAGAGAGCCTCAGAACCATCTGGAAAAGCCTCCCAAGACCCAGCTGTGCCTGACCCCCAGCCCACAGCACTGAGGGCCARTTTCATGGCTGGGCCTCTGTTCTTCTCTTGTCCCAAGCCAAGAAGCTTGGGATCATTTGGGATCATTTGGGATCAATGATTTGGAAAAGCCCTCCAAGACCCAGCTGAGCCTGACCCCCACCTTGTCCCCGACCCAGGCTGAGTGTCACACCCACGGCTGTGTCTCTGTTCTCCTCTTGTCCCAAGCCAATGATCCCATGAGGGGATCATTTGGGATCATTTGGGATCAATGATTTGGAAAAGCCCTCCAAGACCCAGCTGAGCCTGACCCCCACCTTGTCCCCAGCCCAGGGCACTGAGTGCCACCCCTATGGCTCACACCATTCCTGTGTCTCTGTTCTCCTCTTGTCCCAAGCCAGACCCCGTTGTTCTATCACTTTTAAACCCAGTTAAGCACAGGAAAGGTTTGCTCTGGGCAAAGCAGCAGAGCCAAGCAGAGCAAATCATTGCTTTTCTGTCCTGCAGTGAGCCAGGACATGGTAACTGGGATCCCCTAGAAAATCATTCCTTTGCCCTCCTGCAGTGAGCCATGCTGTGGTATGTGAGATCCCCTAGAAGATCATTCCTTTCCCCCTCTGCAGTGAGCCAGGCTGTGGTAACTGGGATCCCCTAGAAAATCATTCCTTTGCTCTCCTGCAGTGATCCATGCTGTGGTAACTGGGATCCCCTAGAAAATCATTCCTTTGCTCTCCTGCAGTGATCCAGGCTGTGGTAACTGGGATCCCCTAGAAAATCATTCCTTTGCTCTCCTGCAGTGATCCAGGCTGTGGTAACTGAGATCCCCTAGAAGATCATTCATTTTCCGTGAGGCAGGAGCTGTGGAAGGGCCGGAGCTGCTGCCAGGAATGTGCCCCGACCTGAACAAGCACAGGACTCTCCTCAGAGCTGTGCTGGAGCCACCACGGGAGCAGCAGGGACAGCACAGGGGCTGGTGGCAGCTCCTTGGGCTGCTCTGACCTCCCTGAGCTCTCTCAGGGCACAGGTGAACCTGCCTGAGCAGGGTTGGACTGGATGTCCTCCCCAGCCCCATTCTGGGCTCACAGAAAAGGGGATTTCCTGCATTTCCCCCAGTCCCACAAATCCTCATGCAAACCTTCCTCCAGCAGAGCCACAACKGCTTTGCTGAGGTGGGAACAGGTGATAAAAGCTGCAAGAAAGTCATCAGCAGAACAGCTCAGCCACAAATGCTGCTGCTGCACTGAGCTGGTACCAGCAGATGAAAATCTCCTCCCAGAGAGGTCCCAACAGCAGCCAGGAGAACAGGAGTGCCCTGATGTTTCCTGGAAAAAAATCATTCCTTGTCCCTCCTGCAGTGAGCCAGGCTGTGGTAAATGAGATCCCCCAAAAAAATAATTTCCTTTCCATCCTGCAATAAGCCAGGCTGTGGTAACTGAGATCCCCTAAGAAATCATTCCTTTTCCCCACTGCAGTGAGCCAGGCCATGGTAATTGAGATCCCCTAAGAAATAATTTCTTTTCCATCCTACAGTGATCCAGGTAACTGAGATCCCCTAAGAAATAATTCCTTTTCCATCCTACAATGATCCAGGTAACTGAGACCCCCAAAAAATCTTTTAATATATAAACATATATATTTCATATATATCTACAAAATATATAAAAATATATTTCATCTAAATATAAAACAAATATTTAAAAATATAAATAAATAGATGAAACATTAAATTTAATTCTATAAATAAACATATATATTTCTATAAATAAATCTATAAAATCTATTTCACATATCTTTCAAATATTTCCTTTTAAAGACACTTTTGGCCATGGGGCTGCAGCCAAACAGACCCTGTGAGCAGCCTGAGGAGTGAGGACAGGCCACTCGTGCTGGCTCCTTTGATGTGCCACGAGCACTGCAGATAGGGCCAGGTCCCAGCAAAAGGGCCAGGACAGCTGCCAGGTTTATGATTTCTAGGATGGGCTCCAAGAATTGTCCCCTTGTTGTCCTAAAATGAAGCCACAGCAGGGGAGGGGCAAGGGCAGGAGCAGCCCAGCAGCCAGGGCGTCTGTGCGCTCCCAAATGCTCAGAGATGTGCTCAGGGCTCTGCTCCCGGCCCCAGGACAGGGTGCACAGTGTGACATCTGCTTGTTTGCTGTGTGCCTGCCGTGCCCTTCAGCCTGGAAACCGGGAATTAATGGCTGGGAGTCCCTGCTGTCCCYCCCCATGGGCACCCAGAGCTGCAGGCCAGGCTGTCCCTCCCTCGCRCTCACCGTGTCCCCATCACTGAGAGGGAAAACCCAGCCGGCGTTTCACCCAGACAGCTGCTCATTAGGAACTATGCTCTGCCAGGCTTTCATTACAAGGTGGGGCCCTCAGCTCCTCCCAGCATCAGGAGAAGTGGGAGAGAGTTGAAAGAGCTCACCTGGAACAGTTTTCCTGGGGAAGAGGTGCCAAGGATGTCTGCACATCTCTGTGCCTGCCAAGCACAGGGGTGCTCTGCTCTCTGCACCCCAGGCCTGGCTCAACTGGGCTCCAGTTTGTCCCTCTTGGGACAATGATGTGTCCCAGGACTGGGGACACTGCCCTCACCCCTGTGCCCCTGCTGCTCCTTCTCACCCTTGTGTCCTGCCAAAACATAAATGCTTATACTCCTCCTTTTCTTATCTGAATCAACAAAATTACTCTGGGAACCAGAGAAGGAAACGTGTCCAGTTGCAGAAAGAAGCCCCTGCTCCAGATCACAGTCATGGCACAGGACAGGAATAGTGTGGGGTTTCCAGMCAAGTTTGTGACATAAATTCATGCTTTAAATCCATCTGCAGGACAGCTCATGGTGGCTGAGCCTGGTTGGACTGAGGACTCAATGGAGTACTCCCTGTGCCCAGAAATCACCATCAGCCCTTGAAATAAAACCCCTGAGCACAGCACCTGCCCTGCAGCCCCTGGGCAGTTCAGGAAAGAGACCTTTTCAACCCAAAAAGACAGAAAGGATGTACTTGGAAAAGGGAGCCCTAAACATATCCTGTGGTGGGCAAGATGTGGACATAACCCATAATCATCAATCAGTTCTTATCCTGAAACATTCATGCAGCTTAGAATTGGTCCTTAGCATTAAACTGGAGTSTGTGCATGATGTTGGGGTTAAAACAAGGCCAGCAACCATGCCAGAACTGGATTTTATCACGTTGAGAACTAAACAGATGTAATTATTCTACTCCTAACTCACCACTAAGCTGAGCAGGCTGGCTGCTCTCATTCTGAGCAGTAAATGTGGATGTAACCCTGTCCTACAAACAGATTAGCATGGGCAGYAGAAGTTGGTGGTTCTAGAGAGTCCAGGTTCTAAAGAATGAGGGATTTCCCAGAAAACAGCATTTCCCTCACCTGCAGGAGACAGATCTGTTTTCCCTGTGGTTCCTTACAAAAACCCCCCATGCTCCCTGCTGAGTTCTGTCCTGCAGAGCCACCAACTCACTACAGAAAATCCCACACCACACAATCTTTGTTTCATGCTGCTTCTCCTGCTCACAGAAGGAGAACTGATGTGTCACTGCTGACAAACCCCAAAGTGCCTTCCCCAAACTAAATCCAAACCAAGAAGCTTTGATCTCACCCTGTCCCTGTGTTATTCAAGGCTTTGCATCAGCCAACAAGCAAAACCTCTGGATGCTTGGATCAAATTTGTCCTTTGGGAGATCTGTCAGGACAGGGAGCAGCAGCAGCTCAGGGGGACACAGCTGTGAGACAGTTGAATACAAGAGATCCCTCAGCTCCAGCCTCAGGGGTTTCTGGAATTCATGTGCCTGAGGGTGGGAGCTCCACCGAGGTTCACARCCCTCCACATCATGGCCAGAAGTGGTGGTGTGATGCTGGAATGGTGAAACTCCCTGGGTTTTCAACAGGAAATCTATTTTGGGACCTCGAAGGAGGACTCCTTAACTTTCCCTTTTGGAAAGAATTGTTGATGATCTCACTGCATGGCTATCAGTGTCCTGGGCCAAACACTCCTTCTGCTGCTGGACTTCTGATCAGCTAACAAAGCAGATGCAGGAACTAATTAAAGAAGCAGAGCCTGTGTTTTCTGCTTCTTGCAGCTCTAAATTCAGTAGCTGGTACATGACACCTCGTGAGCTGATGCTTGTCTGTCTGTGATCTCAGATGAAAGAAACATTCACCAAATAATCCAGGGGGATGGGAGCCTGAGCACTCTCTGCCAGGGCTGTTCCAACAGATGGAGAAACAAAATCAATTGCAGGATCCCAGATCCACAGGCAGTGGTTCTCAGGAATGCCATGAGGAAAGTAACCCCATCTCTACTGGCTGGAAGGGTTTCATACCTGGGATGACATCACCCGGAATTCGTAATCCTGGATTTTGCAAGGGGACAGACTCTGGGGCCAAGCTGCACAGGCCTTTCCAAGCTTTATTTGTGGCAGCAYATTCGATCTTATTCCATATTTCATAGGATGGAAGAGACTAAAATGAAGTTGCCTTGGCTGAACACAGAAAAAAGAGCAGAGGAGATTTCAGTGCCACTGGCCTGTCACTCACTTATGCTCTCRAGAAATTTTACAAGGCACATGCAAGGGACATCATTACAAACAAAGCAAACTCACCTGTAATTTAGAAGAGAACCTTCTCTTCCCTGAGTTATTTATTAACCAGTTAAGAACCTGTCAGGCCCTTCTTAACTATTAACAAACAGTTGTTGAGGCTGGGACATAATCCCAGGCCAAACTGCCCAGAAATTAATTGACAGGAGAGCCTGAAATGTATTGCTCTCCTTGTGCAAACATCCACGTGCAGCTGCACAAAACCACCTGAGCCCCAAACCTCCAGGAGGAGCTCAGATCCTGGGGTCCTGCTCCCTGCAAACACTGCAGGGGCTGCTCCCAACACACAGAGGGGGCACAGGAATGAACAGATAAACACAAAATTAGGGTATTCCCAAACAGCCAGTATTGGAAAATGTGTTTGATTGAGGAAGATCATGGAATCATGGAATGGTTTGTGATGGAAAGGACCTTAAACATCATTCAGTTCCAAGCCCTGCCATGGCAGGGACACCTTCCACTGCTCCAAGCCCCATCCAGCCTGGCCTTGGACACCTCCAGGGATGGGGGAGCCACAGCTGCTCTGTGCCAGGGCCTCCCCACCCTCACAGGGCACAATGTCTTCCTAACCCCTAATCTAAACCCAATCTCTTATCTGTTTGGATATAGAAAATACACAACTTAACTAGCAGGAAGCCAACAGAAATGCCAGGCRTGGCAGGACAAGTGCTGGGGGAAATAATGACCAGGAAACCAAATCTCTCAGCCTTAAGTGGCCACAAAAGCTCGTGCTTGGGGAAAAAAATCAAACAAATGGCAATGGAGAGCATGACTCTCSCACACCAGGTGTGCAGCCACCTTGTCACACCTCTCAAATCAAAGCAGCAAATTTTCCATGATTGCTTCAGAGGCTGGGRAAAAAAGAGTTGCCTGAAGCAGACATTGAGGGTATCACATCATGAGGAATTTTGAATAAAAATATATTCTACCCTAAAAGCAAGCAGGTGAGTTTGCATCCCTGCAGGTGCTTTTGAACCTGGTGTTTCATTTCTTCTCATATCCTCCAGACCTCCCTCACATCAGGATGTTGGAGTCTTTAGGATAAGCCCATATAYTCCTGGGTATAAATTTGCTCAATTTTCCCTGTGGCTACAACCTGGATGTTAAATTAAGATCCTATCACCAACAGCCAGAGCTCACCTGGTGTGGTTGCACAGCTGACAAGGTCCAAACCCACCCACACCAGCCGTGCCTGCACCCACAAGGGCAGGAAGGGGGAAGAGCTCCTGCCCTCCTAAAGCCTGATAAGATTTCCAGGGAGATGTCCAGCTGTGGGACAACCCCTTGGGCAGCATCTGCAGAGATGGAAGAATCTCAGACCCTGACACTGCAAGCCACTGGCCCAGTTTCATCTCATGTACGGCAATTGCTGGTGTGAGAGGGAAGGAAAATAAGTGTGCTTTGTTTCTCTGCAGACGTGTGTCTCTATAAAAGAAAAGGACTCAGTTCAACACAAAACTCCTTTGGGCAAGGACGTGGCATTTAGGTTTTGTCTGTGGGCACAAAGCACACGGCTGATGGACCATGAAAATAAAAATGTTCTCTTGACCATTATCCCAAAATGCAAAGGAATCAGCAGTGCTGGAAAACTCTGCTCTGACATTTCCTGCTCCCTACCACTCTCCTGGGTATCCCTCTGGGCTGGCCCCAAATTCAGTCTGAACAACATTCTCTGCCCCTTCCTTTTCAATAATATCCAAGGATTTGGGAGTTTCTGTCCTGGCTGGGGGGAATAAATGATCTTTGATGTCCTCTCCAAAGGACACTAGGGCATGTCCACCCTCCTGCCTGGGAAAAATCTGCTTCGCTTTGTCTCATCCCTAGAAATTTCCAGCAATGCTGCATTTTGGTCACAGAGGATGTCTGTGGCAGAAAGCTGAATTTCCACCCAGATCCAGCCGTATCTGAGAGCTAATGACAACAATCTGGAAGGAAACCTTGCTGCAAATGTTACTGCAAGGATCTCAAGCAAACCAGATCTTTCAACACAATAAAAAACAAGCCAACTCCCAGCTGCAGGTGGAGATCAGATAAGGAAAAAAAAATCATTGGGAGTAGAAAAAGCCTTTACATCATCATTACTTTTTTAGTGTGGTTATCTTAGGTTTCACCTCCAAGTGGACATAATCAGTTCTGTCTTCTCTCAGGATCCTTCAGCTGCAAAATGCCCAGCCACGCTCCTCCAGGGAAATGGGTTTTCCTCCCCACCATCTGGARCCTGCTCTCCTGACCTAGGAACAATCAGTCTTTTCCCCATTGATTTCATCCCTTCCCACTTGAAAAATATCAGCTTGAGCAACTTCCCCTCTTTCCCAGGGGCCACGTGCCAGAGCAGCGCTGCCCTGCTCATCTCCTCCTCCAAAATCAGCATCAACACTCCCCATCCACACTGAGGAACACAACTTCTACATCAGCAGGGCACACTCTGCTCTGCTCTGCTCTGCTCTGCTCTGCGAGCTCGAGTCCCACCGAGTCCCAGGGACTCCTTTGTGCACTCTGGGAAGGTCAGGAGAGAGCTCACCAATTCAGGATGCTCTCCTTGCCTGTTCCACAGATCCCATAAACTGCTGATGATGCCTCAGGTTTGCTTTTCTATTTTTCACATTCTGCTCTGCTTTAGTGGGTGGGTCTGGGTTCACATCAGGGGATGCTGAGCTCTGTGCACAGAGCAGGGAGACAAAACAATTCCTGCTCCAGCTGGGCACCAAGGACAAATGATCCAAATCTCAGGCCCAAGAGCACAAACAAGAGAAAAAGAAGAATGATGGGGCTTCATCCAGCTGGAATGGGACAATGAACTGCAAGGTGCAAATGGAGCAGAACTGATCCCAGGGACAGACCCCGTGCCCGCTCGTGCATTTTGGGACCATTTTGGTTCATCTTGGGTGCAGCCCTGGCTGGGCTCTTGTGCTGCCCAAGGTGCATCCATGGAGGAGATCCTTTTAATGAATCCCTGCTTTATTCTGTGACTCTGTCCAGCCTCTGCTCTGGCTCAGCCTTCCCAAGGCATCACTGGAACCACCCAGCCATATTTTTCCTGGCTCTTGGACCTCCCCCTGGAGCAGGGAGTCAGTGATTGGGATGCAGTTGCTGAAATCCAGCTGACAGCTGTTGATAGTTTGGTAAACACGTGCAATGTGTCAACCCAAACCAAAGAACAAAGAAGTGGTTTTGGATAACAGAAAAGTCATTTTTAGCACCATTTTAACAGCAACCACATCTCCCGTGTGCAGTTTGCTCCAGGCTCTTTATTCCTCAGCTCCAGGTGATTGTTGCTCCCTGGTTGCTCTGTCTCTCACACAAACACCCACATGGGAACCCTTTTCTGCCTCTTTCTCTCTCCTTCCTAAATGCCTTCAGAAAACAAATTCCTTCCTCACTTACGTTATGTTCATGGGTACATTTCTTTGATGCTCCTGTACTTTCCACACCCATAGTCATGCCTGGTGCCTCTGGTGGGTTTTGCACTCTGGTTTGTGTGGTGTCAGCCCCTGCCCAGTGTGGAACCCTGACCAGCACAGCCCCACTGGCAGCAAATGGGGTTTGGGGCGGAGCTGTTTGAGGAAAGGGAGCACCTGAAGGACCCAGGTGCTTCACAAGTGCCACAGCCCCACCCTTGTCACCTCCCTGTCTGCTCAGTGTCCTCATCTCGGGGGACAGAGCCACCACCACCCCACTGTGCAGGTGCCTGGTGCCTCAGGCATCATCTTGGAGAGGTGTTTTGGTACCACAGCTCTCGGGCTGCTCTTGGGCCAAACTCTGACCTCTGCAGTTTGGGGATGGCAGCCCAGTGTGGATGTACAGACCAGAAAATCCTAATTTGTGGAAAATATTTCAGAAGAGAGCTTTGCCTTCCTTTTCCCTTTCTAATTTTCACCTCAGCTCCCTCAGGTGAATCCGTGTTCTCTGTGTGTGAGCTGTACCTGTCCCTGGGGCTCCACCTGCTCCAGGTGAGGTCACTCATTCTTTTCTCAGGTGCTCCTCATTTTATTGCAGTTAGATTTTTCAGGAGAACTGCCCATTCTGTTTCCTTAACTGAAAATGCATTTTATTTACCAGTGCCTTTCAGGTGTCTAGGGGAAAACAGTGAGAAACCCTGAACTGTATGGGGTTTGTCCCAGCATGAGCTGTCCTGTGGGAATATTCTTCCCCAAAAGAGAAATCATCTTTACATTCAGCAAAATTAATCCAGACCATTCCCAGACCATGGCTCCAAGGTCTGCTAGCTGGAAATATGGATGGACAGGCAAAAAGCCTGGCAAATATTCCAAGGAATATTGAAAATAACCATCAATTAGAATGGCTTTTCTCCTTCACTGCAGTTTGTTTGCCTCGTGGCCATGAGTGATAAAAATGTTCAAATCCTCCCTGTTACATAAAGTCTTTGGGAGATGAGGATGCCAGTTGAACACAGACAGAAAGGCCAAAGTTTGCAGTGCCAAAGCCTCACAGTTCCTGAGGACAGAGCCTAAAACCAGCTGGAGCCCACATCCTGCTCCCCTTCCCCAGGATTAACCCCAGGGCTGCCCTCGCCCTGGAATTCCCTTTGGTTTTGGTAATTTTGGATTTTGGATGAAAAATGAGAAGTGGGACTGAAGTCAGTGAATTTCCACCTTTCCCTGGATGCTGTCGGGGGTTAATCCATGCCTGTGGGATTCAAGACCACCGTCAATCCCAAATGCAGCCTGCAGGGCGAGAGGGGAGGGAAGCTCTGATTCACAGCAGTGGCTGGGTCTGGGATCCCGTTTGGGTCTCTGGGCAGCAGAGCAGGCCTCCCTTGGTCTGACAGCACCGTGATTAAACACGGAGGCTGAGAGAGCTCCCAGCTGCTGTGACAGAGAAGGAAGAATCTGGAAAAGCCAGAAATGTTCCCCCCACACCCTCATCCAGAAGGGCTTTGTGCTCATTGAGGCAGAGTTTGCTGACAGTCTCCAAGAGCTCAGGGTGAGCTGGGGGGCAGCAGGCAGAGCTAGGGATCACCTCGGGGCCTGAGTCACATCTGACTGTGCTCATGAGCCAGAGGGGTTTGCAAGGCAGGGGGAGCTGTGCTGGGCGACCTCAGGCCATTCCCAGTGTCCCGCTAAAGCAAACCTTGGTGGGATGTTCTGATCCCCCTGACCCACAGGATGCCTGAGCTGCTGACCCCACCTGCCATTCCCAGTGTCACTTGAACGACAAGARTTATTCACCAGAATTCCTGCTTCGCTTCACACATCTGTACAAAGCACTTGGCAAGATCTGCTCGAGACTCTGCAGTTACATCAGGCAGCTCACAGTATCAGCATCCATCAAGGACCTGAAGCAGTGATCTTCAGCTTTCAGCACTACAAACATCTGTACATTCATACAATCAGAATAATTTAGGTTGGAAGGGACCTTAAAGCTCCTCTCATCCCACCCCCAGCCAGGCAAAGCTGACACAACTTCAGACCCTCTGCTTAGAGTCTGAAAATCCTAAACCCTAAACCTGGAACCCTAAAAATCCAGACCTCCATCCAGAGAGCAGCTTGCAGACTATTCCCTGTGTTATTTTTACCTGCTTTCTAATCAGAGAGACCTTCATCCAGCAGGAGAACACCCTTTTCTCACATATTTATCCCTAATCCCCTGCCAGGCCTTCAGCAAGCGTTGCTGTGGAGACTGGAGGATGGTCACAAGTGGCACAAAGCAGAGGACTGAGGTTGTGCTGGCCCCAGTCTGACTGCAGGGGCAAAGCTCTGCCTGTGGGGGAGGTTTTGGGGCTGAAAAGTGGAATTTGGGACACACCAGGGGCAAAGCTCTGCCTATGGGGGAGGTTTTGGGCAGAGTGGTGAATTTGGGGCACACTGGGGCAAAGCTCTGCCTGTGGGGGAGGTTTTGGGCAGAGTGGTGAATTTGGGACACACCAGGGGCAAACCTCTGGGGCAGGTTTTGGGCTCAGAGGTGGAATTTGGGACATATCAGGTGTAAAGTTCTGCCTGTGGGGGAGGTTTTGGGCTCAGAGATGGAATTTGGGGCACACCAGGAGCAAAGCTCTGCCTATGGGGGAGGTTTTGGGGCTGAAAAGTGGAATTTGGGACACACTGGGGCAAAGCTCTGCCTGTGGGGGAGGTTTTGGGCTCAGAGGTGGAATTTGGGACATATCAGGTGTAAAGTTCTGCCTGTGGGGGAGCTTTTGGGGCTCAGAGGTGGAATTTGGGACACACTGGGGCAAAGCTCTGCCTGTGGGGGAGGTTTTGGGCTCAGAGATGGAATTTGGGACACACCAGGCGCTCTCAGGCGGCCCCAGCAGAGCCCAGAGTGGACAAACCTGCCCAGCCATGGGGCTGTGCNACAAACAAGAGAAAAAGAAGAAGGATGGGGCTTCATCCAGCTGGAATGGGACAATGAACTGCAAGGTGCAAATGGAGCAGAACTGATCCCAGGGACAGACCCCGTGCCTGCTCGTGCATTTTGGGGCCATTTTGGTTCATCTTGGGTGCAGCCCTGGCTGGGCTCTTGTGCTGCCCAAGGTGCATCCATGGAGGAGATCCTTTTAATGAATCCCTGCTTTATTCTGTGACTCTGTCCAGCCTCTGCTCTGGCTCAGCCTTCCCAAGGCATCACTGGAACCACCCAGCCATATTTTTCCTGGCTCTTGGACCTCCCCCTGGAGCAGGGAGTCAGTGATTGGGATGCAGTTGCTGAAATCCAGCTGACAGCTGTTGATAGTTTGGTAAACACGTGCAATGTGTCAACCCAAACCAAAGAACAAAGAAGTGGTTTTGGATAACAGAAAAGTCATTTTTAGCACCATTTTAACAGCAACCACATCTCCCGTGTGCAGTTTGCTCCAGGCTCTTTATTCCTCAGCTCCAGGTGATTGTTGCTCCCTGGTTGCTCTGTCTCTCACACAAACACCCACATGGGAACCCTTTTCTGCCTCTTTCTCTCTCCTTCCTAAATGCCTTCAGAAAACAAATTCCTTCCTCACTTACGTTATGTTCATGGGTACATTTCTTTGATGCTCCTGTACTTTCCACGCCCATAGTCATGCCTGGTGCCTCTGGTGGGTTTTGCACTCTGGTTTGTGTGGTGTCAGCCCCTGCCCAGTGTGGAACCCTGACCAGCACAGCCCCACTGGCAGCAAATGGGGTTTGGGGCGGAGCTGTTTGAGGAAAGGGAGCACCTGAAGGACCCAGGTGCTTCACAAGTGCCACAGCCCCACCCTTGTCACCTCCCTGTCTGCTCAGTGTCCTCATCTCGGGGGACAGAGCCACCACCACCCCACTGTGCAGGTGCCTGGTGCCTCAGGCATCATCTTGGAGAGGTGTTTTGGTACCACAGCTCTCGGGCTGCTCTTGGGCCAAACTCTGACCTCTGCAGTTTGGGGATGGCAGCCCAGTGTGGATGTACAGACCAGAAAATCCTAATTTGTGGAAAATATTTCAGAAGAGAGCTTTGCCTTCCTTTTCCCTTTCTAATTTTCACCTCAGCTCCCTCAGGTGAATCCGTGTTCTCTGTGTGTGAGCTGTACCTGTCCCTGGGGCTCCACCTGCTCCAGGTGAGGTCACTCATTCTTTTCTCAGGTGCTCCTCATTTTATTGCAGTTAGATTTTTCAGGAGAACTGCCCATTCTGTTTCCTTAACTGAAAATGCATTTTATTTACCAGTGCCTTTCAGGTGTCTAGGGGAAAACAGTGAGAAACCCTGAACTGTATGGGGTTTGTCCCAGCATGAGCTGTCCYGTGGGAATATTCTTCCCCAAAAGAGAAATCATCTTTACATTCAGCAAAATTAATCCAGACCATTCCCAGACCATGGCTCCAAGGTCTGCTAGCTGGAAATATGGATGGACAGGCAAAAAGCCTGGCAAATATTCCAAGGAATATTGAAAATAACCATCAATTAGAATGGCTTTTCTCCTTCACTGCAGTTTGTTTGCCTCGTGGCCATGAGTGATAAAAATGTTCAAATCCTCCCTGTTACATAAAGTCTTTGGGAGATGAGGATGCCAGTTGAACACAGACAGAAAGGCCAAAGTTTGCAGTGCCAAAGCCTCACAGTTCCTGAGGACAGAGCCTAAAACCAGCTGGAGCCCACATCCTGCTCCCCTTCCCCAGGATTAACCCCAGGGCTGCCCTCGCCCTGGAATTCCCTTTGGTTTTGGTAATTTTGGATTTTGGATGAAAAATGAGAAGTGGGACTGAAGTCAGTGAATTTCCACCTTTCCCTGGATGCTGTCGGGGGTTAATCCATGCCTGTGGGATTCAAGACCACCACGGCAATCCCAAATGCAGCCTGCAGGGCGAGAGGGGAGGGAAGCTCTGATTCACAGCAGTGGCTGGGTCTGGGATCCCGTTTGGGTCTCTGGGCAGCAGAGCAGGCCTCCCTTGGTCTGACAGCACCGTGATTAAACACGGAGGCTGAGAGAGCTCCCAGCTGCTGTGACAGAGAAGGAAGAATCTGGAAAAGCCAGAAATGTTCCCCCCACACCCTCATCCAGAAGGGCTTTGTGCTCATTGAGGCAGAGTTTGCTGACAGTCTCCAAGAGCTCAGGGTGAGCTGGGGGGCAGCAGGCAGAGCTAGGGATCACCTCGGGGCCTGAGTCACATCTGACTGTGCTCATGAGCCAGAGGGGTTTGCAAGGCAGGGGGAGCTGTGCTGGGCGACCTCAGGCCATTCCCAGTGTCCCGCTAAAGCAAACCTTGGTGGGATGTTCTGATCCCCCTGACCCACAGGATGCCTGAGCTGCTGACCCCACCTGCCATTCCCAGTGTCACTTGAACGACAAGAATTATTCACCAGAATTCCTGCTTCGCTTCACACATCTGTACAAAGCACTTGGCAAGATCTGCTCGAGACTCTGCAGTTACATCAGGCAGCTCACAGTATCAGCATCCATCAAGGACCTGGAGCTTCCAGCACTACAAACATCTGTACATTCATACAATCAGAATAATTYAGGTTGGAAGGGACCTTAAAGCTCCTCTCATCCCACCCCCAGCCAGGCAAAGCTGACACAACTTCAGACCCTCTGCTTAGAGTCTGAAAATCCTAAACCCTAAACCTGGAACCCTAAAAATCCAGACCTCCATCCAGAGAGCAGCTTGCAGACTATTCCCTGTGTTATTTTTACCTGCTTTCTAATCAGAGAGACCTTCATCCAGCAGGAGAACACCCTTTTCTCACATATTTATCCCTAATCCCCTGCCAGGCCTTCAGCAAGCGTTGCTGTGGAGACTGGAGGATGGTCACAAGYGGCACAAAGCAGAGGACTGAGGTTGTGCTGGCCCCAGTCTGACTGCAGGGGCAAAGCTCTGCCTGTGGGGGAGGTTTTGGGGCTGAAAAGTGGAATTTGGGACACACCAGGGGCAAAGCTCTGCCTATGGGGGAGGTTTTGGGCAGAGTGGTGAATTTGGGGCACACTGGGGCAAAGCTCTGCCTGTGGGGGAGGTTTTGGGCAGAGTGGTGAATTTGGGACACACCAGGGGCAAACCTCTGGGGCAGGTTTTGGGCTCAGAGGTGGAATTTGGGACATATCAGGTGTAAAGTTCTGCCTGTGGGGGAGGTTTTGGGCTCAGAGATGGAATTTGGGGCACACCAGGAGCAAAGCTCTGCCTATGGGGGAGGTTTTGGGGCTGAAAAGTGGAATTTGGGACACACTGGGGCAAAGCTCTGCCTGTGGGGGAGGTTTTGGGCTCAGAGGTGGAATTTGGGACATATCAGGTGTAAAGTTCTGCCTGTGGGGGAGCTTTTGGGGCTCAGAGGTGGAATTTGGGACACACTGGGGCAAAGCTCTGCCTGTGGGGGAGGTTTTGGGCTCAGAGATGGAATTTGGGACACACCAGGCGCTCTCAGGCGGCCCCAGCAGAGCCCAGAGTGGACAAACCTGCCCAGCCATGGGGCTGTGCAGACCCCTCTGGGCAGGGCTGGCACTGCAGGATCTTTAAGGTCCCTTCCAACCCAAACCATGCCACGATTCTGTGATTTCAACATCCCATGAAGGCAACGCCAGGGTTCACGCTGGTGTCCCTGTGCTTTGAGTGACAGAAAAAGCCAAATCTTCTCCTCCACTCCAACGCTTTGAATTACCAGAGYTTTTCTCAGGGGAAGAAGAAACCTTGATTAAATTCCCTGTTAGGAAAGGGACCAAAGGGAACCTGGGGCCTGAAACCCTCTCAGTGTTTTGTGGGAAGGTGAATGTCCTCAACCCTGGGATGGTGCTCAGATCTGGGAAAGGAAAGGGGAGAAAAAAAGACCTTTTAAAGACTGATTTCAAATCAAGACCCATGATCTTGTTACCAAGGTATTTGGGATGTTAAAAAAGACAGACTTCTGTGGGTGGAAACGAGCAAAAAGATCAACTGAGCCTCCAGTTCCATGTAGCTGCCTTCAGCAGAACAGAGCATGAGAGGGGGGAAAATCCCCCATGAAAGAAACCCAGAAGATGAAAGGAAGCTGCCTGGGAAAGGGAATGATCATCAGAACATCATCTGCTCCTTAACAGCAGGCTGAAAAACTTCTTTTTAGGAATTGCCATAGACTAGGAAGTATCTCCAATGACCTAAAAAGAGATGTAAGGATATGTGCATATAAAATATATATATATATATATATATACACACTCAGAGATATATCCAGAGAGGGAGCCTATCTGTAAGGACAGATCCCCACAGCCTCTGAGGCTTGGAGCCAACTCACTTCCTGCTGTGCTCAGTCATTGAAGCTCCCCAGGATTGCTAAAATTCGCAGCTCCAGATCTCCATTTCAGCTCCAGCCCCTCTCCTGAAGCAGCAGAATGCAAGTGGGGCCCAGCTGAGGAGCCACCTCTGCTCTTGGCACAGGGGAGCAGCTCCTGGGCACCACGGGGCTCATCCTGGATCATCCACAGAGAGGATGCAGGCATCAAGATGGGAGCTGCTGCTTGGGTGAAGCTCAAAATTGAGAGCATTGGCAGATGTTTTCTGCTCTGTGTCACAGGAGGAACCTGTGGAACCTGCAAAGGGCCTCAGGTGGGTTTGGGGTGTCCCTAGATCAAGATTGGGGTGGCACAAGCAGCAGGMTGCACCTTGAGGCAGCTGCAAAAAAAATAATAGATAAAACACAGCCAGGCACTGACTCAATTTCAATGTTGGGCCATTGCAAACCCCAGCTCCTTAGAGCACAAACTGTTGTGGTTTGAGACAAAAGTGTGATATGCACAAGCCCAGTGGAAAACTATTGAGTTTATTCATGGTTATTAATGGCACTGGGTCCAACCAGGGGTTACTGATGGCACTGAGATCCTCACCACGAGATTGAGTTCGACAGGAAAAGAGGAAATTACCTCAGGCTGGGCCAGGGCAGGCTCAGGATGGGCACAGCAGGAATTTCCCCATGGAAAGGGAGCTCAGGGCAGGCTCAGGGTGGGCACAGCAGGAATTTCCCCATGGAAAGGGGGCTCAGGGCAGGCTCAGGATGGGCACAGCAGGAATTTCCCCATGGAAAGGGGACTCAGGGCAGGCTCAGGGTGGGCACAGCAGGAATTTCCCCATGGAAAGGGAGCTCAGGCACTGGAACTGCCCAGGGAGGTTTGGATCCCCACCCCTGGAGGTGGCACTCGGTGCTCTGGGCTGGGGACAAGGTGGGGATGGGGCACAGGGGGGACTCAGTGGTCTGGGAGGGTTTTTCCAGCCTGAATCATTCTGGGATTCTGTGAAGGGTGCTGTGATCTCTCTCTCTCTCTCTGATCAGACACCACAGAGCTCAGGGGGATCCCTCCAAGCCAGCAAAGCAGCACCTCCACCCCCAGGAGACTCTCCCTCARCAGAGCCAGGCAGGTGCATCCTCCACACCCCTCTGTGGTGCACAGCAGAGCCTTTGCAAGGGCACAGCCCCAGCACTGCTCCACAGAGAGCACAACGCCAGGATCTGCAGCTCCCAGGGACATCCTGTCCTCACCCCCAGGGACACACTGCAAGACAGAGTGGGCACGAGTGAAGGCRCAGCGAGGAGAGAACGTCCCCTTGTCCCCTTTGCTTTACAGCCTGCACATTCTGCAGTCCCAGCTCTGACACTGTCTGGTTTTCCCTTCATTCCCAGCCTGACACGAACACTGACATATCTTCCCCCTATATTTAGTGGCCACATYACCTGGCACTCAGTGCTGAGCTGTCACGAGCAGCTCTGCTACATGGCAGAACAGTGGGAACGGGGAGTTTTCCTCTGTTTGGGTTATTTTTTTTTCCCTTCCTCTTCCCTTCTCCCCAAAACACTCACACAAATTTCTTGCAGCATAATCCCTTCCTCCCTCCTGGGCAATGCCATCAGCTGTCATCCTGCATCATGTGCTTCTGCCTTCCCTGGATCACTCACACCCCCCACACCACTTTCCCCAGGTCTGTCACAGTTATTAAAACCTCATAACAAGCTGCTTTGCATTTAATCCCATCTGTCATCAGATCCTGTTTAAACACCAAGAATTACCACTTTAATGTGACTACTTCCTAAGATATGACAGCTTTCTTCCACGGATCTCAGAGAGTTCTGCAGGAGAAGCTGAGCATTCCCGGGCTCCTTTTTTTTATTTTGGATAATAACTGAGACAAGAGGAAATGGGGCAGCCCAAGCAAAATGAACAGCCCAATGCCAGGAGACAGACAAAACCCAGCTGGGATATCCCACCCTGGATATCCCTTGTGCCTGTCGCATCAAGCTGCCTACAGGTGGGTTTGGGGTGTCCCTAGATCAAGATYGGGGTGGCACAAGCAGCAGGATGCACCTTGAGGCAGCTGCAAAAGGCCAAAACATTAATAGATAAAACACAGCCAGSCACAGACTCAATTTCAATGCTGGGCCATTGCAAATCCCAGCTCCTTAGAGCACAATCTGTGGTGATTTGAGACAAAAGTGTGATATGCACAAGCCCAGTGGAAAACTATTGAGTTTCCATGTGAGAAGAAATCCCCTTTTYCCCAGCACAGGAGGGACATGGAGCTGTTGGATTCTCCCACCAAGGTGGTTACAGGGAGGGAACACTTCTTCTGTGAGGAAAAGCTAAAAGAATTTCCAATGTTCAGCCTGGAGSAGAGAAGCTATGGGGGGACCTAACTGTGATCCACAAGGGATGGGAGCTGAAGGGAACCTACAAGAAAGACAGAGRGACTTTTTACAGAGAAACTGGAGTGTCAGGACAAGGGGGAACGGCTTCACACTGCCAGGGAGTGGGTACAGATTGGGTATTAGGAGGAAATTCATTACTGTGAGGGAGGTGAGCTCCTGGCACAGAATGCCCAAAGTTGYTCCCATCCCTGGAAGYGTCCAAGGCCAGGCTGAGCAGAGCTCTGAGCAGCCTGGTCTAGTGGAAGGTGTCCCATGGCAATGAGCTGCAATGAGATTCATTTACGGTTCTGATGCTCTTCAGCCCACAGAGAAGTGGGGTTACCCCACAGGAGCATTCCCATCCTGCCAGAGAATCCCTCCCAAGCCTGCAACACAAACTGCAGGATCTGAGCCCCCTCAGGACCCCCATCCCTGGGGCAGAGCATGAGGCAGGTTGCTGATTAAGCCACCAACACAATATTTTGTAAGAGAAGGGAAAAAAAAATTAATTAAGAAAGTGCATTTGTTATTATTCATTAAATGTACTGGAGCTGCCTTATGTGCTAAATGTTCTTCCCCTGATGATGTTAGCACCTAATTAAAGGAAGCTGATGAGGCATGATAGAAGCAGTGTGTGAGTACATCCAAACCACCAATGGAAATGGAGGCAGGGAGAGCACATAAATTACCCACATGAAAGAGGGAGAGGGCACCAAGTTTGGATCTCCTGGTGATCAAAACACTCCTTCCTCCCTTGGGAACCCTCTGCTGGGTGACACAGCAGCAATGTCCCCTTGCCAAACTCATCACCTGCACTGCAGAGCCCAAGAYTGATGCTCTGGGAGCTGGTGAGTCCTAAAGCTGGGAGGGTTTTAGGAGGATTTGTCCCAAAGAAACATTGGCCTGGGGCCACTTTTGGAATGGAACTCAAATCAAGATTTCTGGAAGGGCTTATTTATATTTACGTGGGATGGCAACCCCAAACATTGGGATACCACAGGAGAGCTGGTTCTCATGGACTTTGCCATCCCGCTTTTAGGACACTCTGCTCCAGAGTCCTTTGAAGGAACTTCAGCTCTGTACCTTTTGGATTTCCTCCAGAAATCCACAGGAGGAACAGGGGGAGCTCAAGTTACAGCTGCAGTTCCCAATATTCCACCCAGATCAAAATCTCCAGGTTAAAAGACCAAGTTTGGCCTCAGTATCACAACTTCAGCCAAGGAAAGGAGATCAGAGACATCCTTGCCTCTTCAGTCCCTAATTAACTTCTGTTGGCATCCTCAAAACTTAATTACTGTGCATCCWCAAAAAGCAAGGCACAGAAGTGTTGGATCCTCCTGCAATGAAATCCTTGGCATCCGTAGCTCTGGCCATAAATCTTGGGAACAAATTCCTTGGGATTTAGCTCCTWCKTTGAGCCAGACTGGAGTTCCCAAAGGACAGTGCCTGTCAGGAGCTTGACATCACAAATTGCACATGGTTGTGAAAATGGAAACAACTTCAAGAAAAGTCAGTTTGTTTGTTGGGCTTTTTTTTGTTCAGATTTCTCAAGAAATTCAGTTTAAGGCCAATTCATACRTCTGGGCTGATTCCTTTATCCAAACCTGCTTGACCTAAGCACAGATCCTATTTTCAATCACTTCAGAAGAAGGRAGCTCAAGTCCAACAGCCACGTTAAAAACCACAAAACACCTTAGATCCCTGGGTTCTGCCTCATCGGCCACATCCCAAACAAGAGCCCATCCAGCCCCAACAATGTTTGGACAAGCCAAATCCCAGCTTGATATTTAACCCAACTCTGTGATGGTCCAAAACTCCTCTGATTGCMGGCTGGGCTGGGCTGGGCTGCCAAGTTTCAAACCAAAGGGGGGTTTGGGTGACCTGGCACAGGGATGGGACAGGACACAACCGGTCCCTGTGCCATGGGGGAATCTTCCCCTGAGGAGGGGAGACCCTCTGCCCTACAGAAAGGTGGGGAAAGGGGTGGCAGCCAGCCAGGAGAAGGATTTGGTGGATCCTGCAGGGCAGGTTCCACCAGCTCGAGATGCTGCAAGACAGACAGAGAGAGAGGAGACCAGCTGGCAAATGTGTGTAGGTGGGGAGAGTCATGCTGTTTGCCAAAGGGGCAGGGAATWACACATGTTCCTGTGCCTCAGTGGAAGGGGAAGTTCCCAGAAGCTTGCCTCATCTGTCTTTCTATTCTTAACCCTTCTCTGGCACCCTCTCAAGTCTGGCTACTGGTGGAAGAGATGAGAAATAATGCAGAAAAAGCAGCCCTTGCTAGCCTGGCAGGGAGCAGGTCCTTTTTGCCTCTCCAGCATCAGAAAGGCAAGGGCTGAAACGCTTTTTCCARAATGAACAAGCCCCAAAAGCCTGGTATATGGAGAAATGGGCTGTGGATGTCACCGGGGAACCACTGCTTTTGAGCAGAGGTAGGACTGAAAGGTCTCCAGACCCTCTGCTGCTGGGAATCACCCCCAGGACTGGGCTGGCATCAGTGCTAGAGGAATGCAAGCCCTCAGGTGTGAGGTAAAAAAAAATCCTAAAATCCTTCTAAAATTCCCAGGGCAACAAAGAGGCTTTCAAAGCAACAAACTTGAAAAGGATTTTAAAAGAAGATTTTTTCTTCTTCTTCTGGAAAACAAAAATTGTTGTTTTTCTGCTTTTCTCTGCACCATTCCCATTCACTGCAGTGAGACATTGTCATGACAGTGAATTTGACAGTGAATTTGACCCCAAGGACTCAGCTCCACCTCATGGCTGGGACAAGCTGTAAATCTGGAGCAGAGACAGGAGGTCATTGCTCTTCCCCAAAATCCCAGCCTCAGTAAGGCTGAGAAAAAGCCATGGCAGCACTGAGGGGAAGCTTCCCCTTGCCTTAAGGGAGGATAATTTGTGCAGGAGCCATCCTGTCCTTCAGGGGCTGCTCTGGAGGCTCATCCCAGCCCCTTTTCCAAACTGAGAGCAAATTTCCAGCATTTGTCATCCCAGCCTGGAAAAACGTGAACTGACCCCCTGATTTGGCGCTTTTTTTTTTTCCCTAAAAAGCTTGGAAAAGCTCAGCTTCCTGCACAGGAGCAGCAAAGCTGGGAGGGGCAGGAAGGCGGGCATGGCAGGTTGGGGCACTGGTATAAAGTTAATGAGTACAAAAGCACTTTTCATCCCCAGGCCYGAAGGAAGTTCACAACACATCCTTTTCCTCCGCTACAGATGGAAAGCAGGGGAAGCCTGGCAGAGGGCTGGGGAGGTGGAGGAGCAGGAGGGGAACCTGCCCCTCACCAGACCTAGGGAAGGAGCAGGAGCTGGGACGCACACATGGACTCAAAAATCCAGGAGGTGGAAGGAATAGAAGCGGACAGATAGGGGTAGGTAAGATATGGTTGTGAAAACGGAAACAACTTCAAGAAAAGCCAGTGTTGTTTGTTGGGCTKKTTTTTGTTCAGATTTCTCAAGAAATTCAGTTTAAGGCCAATTCATACGTCTGGGCTGATTCCTTTATCCAAACCTGCTTGACCYAAGCACAGATCCTATTTTCAATCCCTTCAGAAGAAGGGAGCTCAAGTCCAACAGCCACGTTAAAAACCACAAAACACCTTAGATCCCTGGGTTCTGCCTCATYGGCCACATCCCATCCCATCCTCTGGCATGGCAAAAAAACCCAAAAAATCTGTGACAACCCAGCAAGGCCGTGCTGGTCCTGCCTGGGGTGAGCAGGGCTGAGGGGAAGGGAAAAACAATGTTCTGAGGAGGGTACGATTCTCTCCAGGTTCACACGTAGCAACCCGGCAAGTTTCTATAGCAACACCGGGATTATTTTTAGCATTAGTCACATTTCAACAGTAGCAACCCAACATGGAGCTGGGGTGGAGGTTTCGCCCTCTCCAAGGCTTTTTTCCTTTGCTCCAGCCCCTCTCCTGGGGCTGCAGAATCCCACCCTGGCAACTGTTGAGCTGTTCCTACAAATAAATGTGGAAGGAATTGGGCAGAAAAGCTCTTTTTTCCCCCTCTTTTGTTGATGTTCCTCCAAAGGCTGCAGTGCCCAGTGGCAGTGGGACRCCCAGGCCACAGAGCACATTTCCATGGTGCTCCTGGAGCTCTTCCAGCCTCGGTGGGTTCTGTGAACACCAGGGAGAGCAGGGAGGAGCCTCACGAGTCTCCTTTGGCTGCTATTTAGCAGCAAAGGGGTCAAGGCTGGCTGCCACAGGCGGGCTGAGCCCCGGGGATTTGYGGCAGGAGGAGCTGAAGGCAGCTCCGAGGCACAGGAGGGTGCAAGATGGAAGAAAAGGTGCAGAGCATCTTCCCAAACACTGAAACCAGGCGGGAAACATGCCCAGAGCCCTGCAGAGCTGCCTGGAGAGGGGGCACGGGGGGGATGCAGCTCACAGCTGAGACCTGACACTGCTCATCACCCACAGGAGCCGCACGGACACAGCTCCCAGCTCCATCAGCGGGCAAAACTTCTCCACACTCCCAGTCCCCACCATGCCTCAGGTTTGGCTTTTCTGTTTTTCACATTCTGTGCTGCTTTAGTGTGTGGCTCTGGGTTCACATCAGGGATGGTGAGCTCTGTGCACAGAGCAGGGAGACAAAACAATTCCTGCTCCAGCTGGGCACCAAGGACAAATGATCCAAACCTCAGGCTCAAGAGCACAAACAAGAGAAAAAGAAGAAGGATGGGGCTTCATCCAGCTGGAATGGGACAATGAACTGCAAGGTGCAAATGGAGCAGAACTGATCCCAGGGAGAGACCCCGTGCCCGGCCGTGCATTTTGGGACCATTTTGGTTCATTTTGGGGCCATTTTGGTTCATCTTGGGCTCATTTTGGGGCCATTTTGGTTCATCTTGGGTGCAGCCCTGGCTGGGCTCTTGTGCTGCCCAAGGTGCATCCATTGAGGAGATCCTTTGAATAAATCCCTGCTTTATTCTTTAGCTCTGCCCAGTCTCTGTTCCAGCTCAGCCCTCCCAAGCTATCACAGAGGCATTTCTGCCTTTTCCCCTCCCAAAACCCTCCCCAGATCCACATTTCCACCCTGCCCTGCATTTGGGCACGGCAGCATCTCCCTCTGCTCTAGCTCAGCCTTCCCATGGCTGTSACCAGGTGAGGAACCCCTGGAATTTCTTGTTTCCCAAACCCCAGCACAGCACCAGGCACAGAGCAGAGCGGATCCCTGACAGACCCGGCCGAGCAGAAGCAGGAATACAAATTATAGCATTTCCTAAGGATCTGTTCTCCACCCACACACCCACAGACAGTTCCCATTGCCTCTCAGAACAACCCAAATCGTTAACCATAAAAATGTGTGCTGTGATAATTAACAATTTCCCTTGCATGCAGCTCCTTTTATGCAAAGAAAAGCCATTGGTGCCCCATAATTCCTGTGAGCACTGAACCTCAAGCACCTTTTAGTGGGGTTTAGCCCCCACAGACTAAACCAGGGTTTAACACCCATCCAAGTGAGCCAGATTCTGATCACATCCATGGAAAGCAATCCTTGTCCATCCTCATCTCAAGCAGATTCATTTCTGCTCACTCCAAATGAAATGCACTATGGAATCCTGCTTGGAAGAGCAGGGAAACTCCTGGAAATGGCCACAGCAGCAGCTGGGGCAGGAAACAAGATTTCCACCTCTATTTTCCCCACTGAATCCAATGTTTGCCACACCATCAACACTCAGTGGAAGGAGCTGTGCCCCCTGTGCCCTGTCCCCCATGGAAAGCACTGCTGGCAACAGGAAAGCTGCAAGAACGAGCTCTGGAGAAGGTCC
>JACDOX010000051.1:563085-589745 GCA_014549065.1 Cardinalis cardinalis
AAGGGGTTCATGGCATGAAAAATGGCTCAAAATAGGCAGAAAGCTTTGGTGTGATAGTTCTGTGCTGGGCAGTGAGAAAGGGGCTCATGGCATGAAAAATGGCTCAAAATAGGCAGAAAGCTTTGGTGTGATAGATCTGTAATGGGCAGTGAGAAAGGGGCTCATGGCATGAAAAATGGCTCAAAATAGGCAGAAAGCTTTGGTGTGATCACTTCATGAGTGATGCTTCTGCAGGCAGTGGGAGGCTGCTGAGCTGATGCAGAGGTGTTGAACCCATAGCTCCAGCTGGGAAGGAGAGCTTGGCTGGTTTCTAATCATCCTCCAGGACAGTCCAAGCTCTTTAATCCCTCCTATCCCCATCCATCCACCCCGATGGGGCAGCTCAAAAGCCCCAGCCCTGCCCCATCCAAGCCTGGAGCTGTTCCCCAGCCCTGAACAATTCCAGCCCTTTGCCAGCTTCCTCCTCCAACACAAAGGGAAGCAAAGGCTGGAAGGAGCCAGGCTGGCACACACAGCCCCTCCGGGCACAATTGTGTCCCTTATCAGGGTTTTCCCCCAGAGTTCCAGTAAGGAGATGCCAGAAATAGCAGCTGTGTTGTAAATCTGGGTAAATGCTCGAAATCACCAMATCCTGGAGATGCACATCACAGTGACAGCGAGCCTCAAGGCYGAGAGACAATTTGAAGACTCAGATTCCCAGGGAATTGGGGCACCTCCCAGCCCAGTCCAGAGGGGACTGCTGGGTTTTGGTCCCCAACACCGAGGCCAAGCRGCCTCTTGTTATTTGATGATGGTCACTGTAACCTTTTGTGCCAGACCCTGGRGACACACCCTCTGCTCCAGAGCCTGCCATAAACAAGCATTTGGAACTAAAATGCATTTTTCCAAGACAGGGAGGAGGCGAGGAAAAGAATAGGGCAAAGAATTAGTTGGGAATGAGAACGCAGAGATGTGGTTCCTTTCTTTTGTCCAGTGTTTGCCCTGAGTTCCCAGCAGAATAAGCCACCAATTCCCAGCTCAGACACAAGGCTGTGGCTTTCTGCTGTCCCTGGGAGCGTTTACAGTGCTGGGGAATATTCTCCATGCAGAATACAAAAGCAGCCAAGCCACAGATGTGAGCATCAGCATCCACACACTTGGCAGCAGCAGAGGAAACCACCACATGCAATTATGGCAGGTAATCTTATTTTCAAGTTGGAAATAATTTGTCCTGGGATGGAAGATGGGCACCACAACCACTTACCCAGCAAACCACAAACAGCAAGGGATGGCTGCAGGGAGGGAAGGGAGGCTATAATATTCTTATTTCTGTTCAGCAAGCCATACTCACTAATATTCCCACATATTTCAGGATGTCAATGCAAGGGAGCTGCACTTTTTTTTTTTTCCTTGTCAGAGGAGAAAGCAGAGAGGAAAGCAAGACAACTCAATCCAGCCTGGAACAGAGCTCTGATAGCTGCTCCCAGATGGGTTCCCAAACCTCCCAACAGGATGCTGTTGTGCATTATCAGCAAGGCACAACTTTCCATGTACATTAATGAGAAACACTGCTGTGCTACCAATTTGTCTGGCTTGGTTTTGGCAGAATTTCTAGGCTGGAAATCCCATAGTTCACATAACTGGTCTGCTCACCCCGCTGCTTAATCTGTCTTCACTTGAGGAGATGAACTCCACATATAAACATGCAATGCTGGATATAAACAGCCCCCAGGCCCAGGGATGACARGAATTAAGCATTGCTCTGTCCATGTGTGTGTGTGTGGGGCTGGGAAGGAGTCTCTTGTTYCCTGGTTATTATAAAATTCCACATTGTAAGTGCAAAGATCTCCAAAGCTCAGGCTGGGCTGCAGCCTCAGAGATGAGCCCTGGGCAGAGAGGGGCTGACAGGATCCTGTTGTGGTTGGCAGATTTCACTCTCTCTGAACCAAAATTCATGGGAAAACACCTACACCCAAGTGATTTGTGGTACATGGGCCTCAGGAGGCTGTGTTGGCTGCTGGGGTAAGGGGTGAGCACCCTGTGAGAGGGAGACACATCCTCCTCCTGTGTCCCAAATCTCTTTGGTGCTCTCAGAAAACACATCCCCCACAGCATTTCCCCACACATGGGGCCCAGGCTGTTCCTTATAATGAAATTACAACAGYGAGGATCATGTTTTCCTGCTTATTCCTAACAGAATTTGTGAACTTAATGGAAAAAAAATCTCTGATTCCTCAAGATTGTTCTCATGCTGTTTTCAGTTGGTGGTTTAATCCTTCTCTGGATGTTAGCACTGGCTTCTGTCAAAAAAGGTCAGAAATTATCAATGGAGGGGGAAGCAAAACAAAACAAAACAACAACAGAAAGCCCGTTCAAACCCTCAGAGTGGGGAGGGAATTCCCAGAGGCATCGCTGAGCAAAATGCCCTGGCCTGGCCCAAAGCGCAGGGACTGGGGGATGCAGTGGGGGCCAGCAGCAGCCCTGGGCTGTGCAGGAGCAGGGACAGAGCCCACCGTGGGCCTCTGCAGSCACAGCTCCCTGAACATCTCTGCTGGGAGAAGGTCAAGCCCAGGAAATACGAAATGATGCAGGAAAATGTGGCTCGAGACCCCCGTGGCCAAAGCTCCTGCCACGTCCCCTCCACTTCACTTTAACTCAGGGCAGAGGTGCCCTTTGAGGCTCAGCCACATCTCACTTTTTTCTGAATAAACACAGGGAAGGGAAATGAAAGGAAGGGGAAACTACAAAAGCGACTATTTTAAAACGCCGTGTTTTGAAGGAGGGGTTATCACAGGCAGCATCCACTCCACCAGCACAACTCCTGTGAGAAAAGGAGTGGGCAGAAAACTCTGATCTTCAGCTGATTGCTATTCTGGGCAACACAGAACGCACAAAGACAAGAGGAAAAGACTTCAAAATGTGCCTGGGTGGGCAAGCCAAGGTTTTAAATTCCCAGCCCAGCCCGTGTCACTGCATGCTGCATTTCACTGCTCTGAGTCTCTCCTGGCTGTGCCCAGATAACAAAATCCCCCCAGAGAGATGAATGGGGTTCAGATCTCGTGTTTATCCTGCAGCCCAGCTCGTCCCTGAGTGCACAGCACGTTCTGTGCCGCTGCTGCCTCCCTCCCCAGCCTCTCCAAACAGCCTCCAACAACACAGGAGGATAAAGAGAAGCCAGGGAGACGACAGAGTGAATAAATTAGACACACGTGGCCTCCTGTATYCATCTCCCTGTCTCTTCCTGCAGGAACAGGAGCTGTGCTGGTGCCTAAGCCCAGCCCCACGACAGGGAGGAGGATGCTTGGAGCAGGTGCCTGCAGTGGGAGGAAGGCAGAGAGAGGAGTGCTCTGAACCTCTCTCCAAAAGCCAGACAGCTGCTGCACCTCCCAGGGTGTCACTGCACTCTCAGCAGAGCCCCTCTTGTGAGCACACAGCCAAAAATCCAAGTGCCAGCTCTGCCTCTGAGCCCTTCAGTGGAAGGAGCTGTGCCCCCTGTGCCCTGTCCCCCRTGGAAAGCACTGCTGGCAACAGGAAAGCTGCAAGAACGAGCTCTGGAGAAGGTCCCCGTGGGCAGCTGCTCCTGGAACAAGGACTTGCTGAGAGGTGGGATGGGTCTCAGCTGGGCTGGGAGCAGCCACGGTGAAGGAGGTTTGTGGAGGAGGTCACTGGCTGTCAGCAGRAAATGCCCACAAATTACAGTTGGGGATATGGAATCATAAATCATAAAAATCACAAGATCACTGAAATGGGGAAAGCCCTCCTAGATCATCGAGTCCAGCCTGTGCCACATCCCCACCCTGTCCCAGCCCAGAGCACCCAGTGCCACCTCCAGGGATGGGGATCCAGCCCTCCCTGGGCAGTTCCAGTGCCTGAGCTCCCTTTCCATGGGGAAATTCCTGCTGTGCCCACCCTGAGCCTGCCCTGAGCTCCCTTTCCATGGGGAAATTCCTGCTGTGCCCACCCTGAGCCTGCCCTGAGCCCCCTTTCCATGGGGAAATTCCTGCTGTGCCCACCCTGAGCCTGCCCTGGCCCAGCCTGAGGCCGTTCCCTCTCATCCTGGATGCCCCCCTGGCTGTCCCCTCCTGTCAGGAGCTGTGCAGAGCCACAAGGGCCCCCCTGAGCCTCCTGTTCTCCAGGCTGAGCCCTTTCCCAACTCCCTCAGGAATTCCCAGCCCCTCTGTTCCCTTCCCTGGACACGCTCCAGCCCCTCAATGAGAGGCTGCAAGGAGATGGATACAAGGATTTGTTCACAAGCTGAAAGACACTTTAGCTGGTGATTCAGGAGCTGATGGAAGCTCTCAGCTAAGGAATGCAGCATTTTCCCCCCCAGAATTTGAGCATTTTTAACAGAATTTACTGTCCCAAATTCAAAAAGCATTTGTTCTATGCTCTTCTGCAGATAGGAGCCTACAAAAGAGCTCCAGAAAGGGCTTGGGTTTTCTTGATCTATGAACRGTCAGGGAAGAAAGTTTGACTGCTTCACAAATCACATTTTAATGGCCTGGAAAGCAGAGAATTTCAGAGACCACACATCCACCTCCTTTTACACAGCACATGACAAGGCACTGGACCAATGCTTGTTTGTCTCTTGTACAATTACTACATCTCAACACAAAACACAGAATAAACCATGAAGATTCAGAGCCCCAAACCAATAAACCACAGCCCTGCCACGTTCTCTCCAGGATTTTTACCACATCCATCACCTGGAAGCCAATAAGGCTCTGAAAACTGCTGATACAAATCACAATCAATTAATTACCAAGAGGCTCCAAAAGCCTTCACCAAAACACAAATGCAATGAAGGGAACCTGGAAGTGACAGAGCAAAGAAAAGGGCCAGGAGTGGCCTCTTCTGTTCATCTGGTCTGGCCAGGACACACWGCTCTCCTGGTCCTGATAAAACATGAATTTACTGGCACATTGCAGACACAAGCTGGGCTTGGTTTGTTTAAACTCTGCTCACAAAGACAAGGCCTAAACATCAGCAGTTTTCTTGCCAGAGTGTGCTGGAGAAGTTGAAGCTTGAGTAGCTGGGCCCAGAGGCCACAGCCTGACAAAATGCACAGCATTTCCTAGGAAGCACGCTCAGCTCAAGGGGCTGCCTTTAGATCAGGAAGCATCTGCTCAAGTCAGACCTTTCCACAACTTGCAGCCTGGCCAGAGCCCCGAGCAGGGGAGGCAGCCCAGGCTTCCTGCAGAAGCCAAAAATCAAATTCTCCACCCTCAGCAGCCCAGCCACTGGGGGAAAGGGGAGGTTTTGCCCTGAGGAGCGATTGTACTTCCAAAAGGAAGATCTAGAAACAAAGCAACCCAAAGCAGAGTCACACTGCCAGCTCGTGTAAGCCCAGCTCAGCCACTCGAGGCGCATCAGCCTAGCAGGAGGATTTAATTCACATCCATTACTCAGCTCTGGGTGCAGCCTGTGCTATCTGGAAGGTAAACAGAGACTTGTGCAGTCTGTCTGGCTCCTTGCAGCACATCTGAGTGCTCTGGGAGGGCTCTKTACTCCCCTGTTTTACCAGAGGAGAAGGCATCAGCTGCTTTAGCAGCACACAGGCCCCCTGCAAATGGAAGAAGCTGTAAAAGTGGGAGAAACCACACAGTTTTTTCCTCTCCAGACTCAAAAAAACATCCCTAAAATATGTCCAGAACACCAAGGCCTTACAGTTACCCTAAGAAAAGATGCCAGGGGTTGGAAGTGCTGTTCTGTGCTTGTTATCTGACTGTTCTGTRCCTTCCAGCAGGGATTGCACATAACCCCAGAACAACAGATAACTGTGCCTGCCACCTGGATGTGCTAATTGCAGAAGTTTGGGGCAGATTTGGCATTCCTACCTTGCAAGGTGCTGCACTTCCCCCTCTGTGCTTCGTTCCTCAGCGACATCGTGCAGTCCATGCCCAGATCCTTYCCCAGCTGCTAGCACAGGAGCCAAGAAATCCCCCAGCACACCCAAATCCACTCTCCAAGGAGAAAATGGGACTCAGGGAGCAGGTCCTGGCTCTGGTTTCAGCTCTGGGGCACTGAAGCACCTTCCAGGGGCTGAGCAGGGAGTGCTGCTGCCTTCCCATCTCGGTGCCAGGCTGGGGAACCCAACCCCAAGAGCAGGAAGGCATCAAATCCCTGAGAGAGCTGCAGGGCCTGGCTGCCAGCTGGGCACAGGGGATTGATTTCAGCTGTGCCAGGTGGCTGAGGGTGCAGAACCCCAGGTGAGCAGATCTCTGCATCATCAATTATGCACACAGGTGCAGGGTTAGYGTAGCCTGACCCACCCATGGGGTTATTCCTTCTCCATCTCATTAACTGCAGCTGAAGGTCTGCTGATGGATAATTCACATCCCTTGAGGCCCCTCCTCTGAGCAACTTTTCATCTGTTTATCTGAAAATATTTGGTGAGTACAGTGAGGTCTAAAGAAGCAGAATTTCCACTTCACAAGCAGGGAAATGGAGGCGCCTTTTTCCAACAAGCAACTCTCACCAAATCCCAAAATCCCACAAAATCAGGATCTAGGGAATCACCATCAGCCCCACAACCCTGCTCAGGGGATGTCACATCAGTAGGCAGGAGCAGAGGAGCCACCTGTGAGCCACAGAGCAGTTCTGGGATGAATCTGCTTTAAACCACACTCTGCCAGCTTGTGATCAGTAGGGAATAGGAGATGCAGATGTTTTCCAGAGTGAGAGAAGGTGTGACACAGCAGCCTTGGAAAGGAAGGGTTCCTCAGCACAGTGGCTTTCCTCCCAAGGCTGTTTGTCCTCCCACAATTTCATACTGGACCCAACATTTCATACTGGACCCCAAAATTTCACACTGGCAGCATCCACCCTTTTGTTGAGCGTAATGGCCAGGAGGCCAATGAGGAGCTTTTGGTGGCTTTGGGGACCAGGGAGAGCAGAGACATCTCACAGTTACCCCAAGGAGCCTGGGCTGGAGTGACTCAAGGCTCATTGGGGCTGTCTGGGAAGAAGCAGCTCTAATTCCATTTCCCAGTACAAACACAGATCCACCCCAGAGGAGAGGTTGGCAATACCCCCCAGAGCATTTCAGCTGCAAGGAGAATTCCCTGCAGCTTTTCCATCAGGCCATTAAGAAACTTCTTATTCCTAACACTGAACAAATAGATGCTATTTCTGCAATGACTGTGCTATGAGTAACAATATTTTTACTTTTTAAACACAAACCAACTTTCCAGCTGTGTACTTAGAGACATTCCTCAAGAACCAGACTTCAGACAGCCTCAGGGGGACTGGATCCAGTCCCAGATCCAATCCCAATTCCCTCTGACCTGAGACAGTTCACCTCACTTGCTGCTGCTCACAGCAAGGCTTTACAGGTCTCAGCAGTGCTGTGAAGGTAAATTATCTAAGGATTGTGTGCTTGGAAAGATATCTAAACATCAATTGTTAAGCACAAGATTATTTTGACACCAGCTTTTAAGAACAGTTTTAGATGTCGGTGAAAAAAACTCTGAGAAAATGTTGGGGGGTGTTAAGAAAAATCTTAATTAAGACACTTAAAAGCATAACTCATTTTTTTTTCTCTAATTAACACGGACAYATGTACCAGGCAGAGGAGCAGCCAGGCAAGGAAACTAAAAAGGGAGAGCAATAAGCACATTAAAAAAAAAAAAATCCCAAAACAGAAAAAAAAGGGAAAACAACCCAAAAACCAAAACCACCTTATCCAGAGGTGGCTGCAATGTTCCAGAAACATTGGGAGTGTCTGCCTCATATCCTTGTCTGGGAGCAAGTCCTGCTGCTGCTGCTTTGCTCAGAGATTGGTATTGATTTCAGCAGCTCAGCAAAGCCCTGGGCAGTGGCAGCTCCTTGCTGCTCAAGTCCTGCACATTGATAAATGACCACCCTGCAGAAATCAGCTCCACGTGGGCAAAAAACTGCTTGTCCCCCAAAATGAGCATCATAATTAATGACTGGGCTAAGTAGGCTGCAACCTCAGAGGTTTTGCTCCTCAAAGTAGCTCTTCAGGATGGAAGAAGTGGCTCTGCTGTTCTGGATGCACCTCAGCACCCCATAAAATCTCTGCTAGGAACCCCAACACCTACTCCCCACGGTGCTCCAGCCCTTATTCCCATGACAGGAATTACAGAGATGTCACAGCTGAARTGTGGCAGGTCCACCAAATTACGGAAAAAGGAAATTTGTGTGTTCTTCTGCTCTAACCCCACCATTTCACACCCTTGCAAAGTCGCCTTCCCTCTCCCTCCACCTGCCCAACAAACCACCAGAGAGGCTTTTCACTCTCTCTTAATTCTCTGATTTCCTTAGTCCCACCCTATCACAGTCGTATTTTCTGGAAAAATCTCTTTGCCCAGGATTTTCTCCTGGAAAGCTGAGAAGCCTCAGAGAAAAAGGAAAACAAGAATTATCTGATTTGCTTCTCCTGTGTTTTGCTGCTTTGGAATGTGTTTGGAGATTGTTTACCCACAGGTGGTTGTTTCATTGGTTTCATGTGAATTATTTTGACTCATTGGCCAAACAGGGTCAAGCTGTGTCAGGGCACTGGAAAGAGTCACAAGTTTTATTATTATCTTTTATCTGTATCCTTTCTGTATTCTTTAATATAATATAGCATCATAAAATAATAAATTCGCCTTCTAAGAACGTGGAGTCAGATTTATAATTTCCTTCCTGCCACAGGGCACCCCACAAATACAATTCCACCCTGTCACTCTGTGCTGCTCTCACCCATGGGATTGAGGCAGCAATCCTGGCCAGAATTTCACAGTATTTTACAATTAATTAATCTGTAATTAATTGCAAGCACTGTGACAGAGGCTGCATTTGGGCTGTTCTGACAGACACACACACGAACACACACTCTGAAATCAGGGTTCCAAACCACTGCTCCTGTCAGTGCTGCCTGCTCTCCAGCACTCTGGAGCTGGGAGCAGAACATGGGTTTTAAATTAGCCTCTGAGGCAGACTATGGCTCTGAACAACGTGGAGAGCTTTATCTAGAAGGGCTTTTCACTTTCCAAGCGTGAACCACTACTGCTGGAGCAGAATGAAACCCATTAGAGCTGGCTCAGAGGCAGGGCCCTCTCCAGAGCACCAACCACCCACAGGTAAAGACATGATCCCTGTAAATTCAGCACATGCAGGTAGAGGAGGTGTTGGAGCTCTGGATGTTGAGAATTATAAACTTTCTGTKCTGAAAGGCACAGACCTACAAGAGAACACTGCATTTGACCTGAGGCTGTGGAGAAGGCTTCCAAAATTGATTAATAGCACTGGGATTGTGGGGGTGTGGTTGGTTAGAAGTGTGTGATATCACAGGGTTAGAGTTTGGGGTTTTAGAATATAGAAATAAAKATGAAGCARGATGGAGGTTTTAGGGTGGAGGCTGCTCCTTCTTCTTTACCTTCTTCTTCCTTCTTCTCTATGGGTTTGGGTGGTATTTTGTAATTGGACAGAAAAGTCCACACTGTGGGCTTTAAGTAATCAATGATTGGGTTAAAAGGGAAAATAATTTAGGTGTCAACTCTTAATTGGATTGTTTAGCCCTYAAACACCTTGTAAGAAGAGATAGTTGGCCATTTTGTGCCTGGCTAATGAAAGGCTGCAGAACTCTCTGCTGTGAGGCTGTAACATTGAWAATAAATAAWAAACACCTGAGTCTGAACTCCAGCCATCATCTCAAGTGCCTTCAATCCCGACCCTGGYAGAGGTAGGAAAAGGAAGCAGAGAACCCACAAGCAGGGAGTGTGCCTGCCTCTGATTCTCCTGCTWCTACACAGCACAAAACTTAATTAAAATTGTATCACCCCCCCAAAAAACCCAAACTAAATCATTTACATAGTTTAGCTACTTTAACCCCATTTCTTTTCAAGATTTAGATACTTTGCAGTGGAATGTTCTGGTGCCTATTAACACTGCACCACCAGGTAAAGAAATAAATAAAAGCCATGYCATAAAATGACTTCTAAGAGCTCCAAAGCTGGTGAATGATCCAAGGGAAGAGACTCCTTTGAAAAAGCCTCCTCTGGCCTCACAGTCTTGGATTAGAACMTCGTCCAAATAATATCACTATCAGGACAGAAGGATACTTTTATCTGTAGCCAACCTCCATATCAATAGATACACTGCTCAGGGAGTTATGCCAAGGCTAGTTAGTAACTTATTTATGTTTTTCATCTCACACAGCTTCCAAGTGCTCCACAAAAGCCTTTAAGAGCTACCAGCATTAGCATTCTGGGCAAGAAATGCAGTTGCAAGGGACACACGTTGCCCAAATTCCCATCCTGAGGAACGAGCAGATCCTGATAGCAAAATAAAAAATGGCCAAGTAAAACAAAAGTATTCATTTCTCTTATGTGTGCTAGACAACCTTACCATGAAACCCTTGAGATTAATTAGCTGCAGTTGCTAATAATTCATAACCACTCAGAGAAAGTTATGAGACCTCACATGCCTAACACTTGCATGCAAAAAAATAAAAAAGAATAGGAAAATGCCCAACTCCTGTAGCTTTAGAATTAAACTTGAGAAGCACAGCTGCCCAAAGGTGCTGCTGGCTGATGACCCAGCTGGACAAAACACGCTGTCATGGAGATCCAGGTGAAAAATCGCATTTATTCAGCAATTATTTATAGAATTATAACCTGGAATGGGCCGGAAAGGATCTTAAAGATCACTTAGTGTCAAACCCCTGCTGTGGGCACCTTCCACTCTCTCAGGGGCCAGGGCCTCCCCAGCCACACAGGGAATGATTTCTTCCATATATCCAAGCTGAATTTCCCTTCTTTCAGTTTGAACCCATTCCTCCTCAGTTTTAAACAGGATGAGTATTTAGTTGAGGGGGAAACTGCATTTGTCTTGGTGAGTTCTCTTCCTTTTCAGAGCATATTTCATGGATGAAATTTTCTTTTCTAAATGCTGAGGAAGAATTATCTCAGGAATTAAGGGGTCTGGATCTCACAGGTAAGAGGCAGAGCTGTCACTTGGATATCCATGGATCAGCAACTCCAAACAAGTCATGGATACAATGATGGGTTAGGTCTCGTCTCATGAGAGGTGATATTGAGGTAGGAAAAACAGCTGGGTGCTCCAGCTCCCCTTTTAATTGATGAGAAAACCCTGCCAGCCCTGCTGGGAGCTGATCCTAAATTAAACAGCTCAGGGCACCCCAGCCCTCCTGCACCACTGTCATCCCTGCCCAGCCCGCAGGAAAAAACACCTCTGGAAAAACTCCTGCTGCACTGGAGCCTCTTCTGTTTGAAGATCTGAGGGTGCCACGTGTCCAGACATCCCAAAGAAACACAAAACTGAGCAGTTCTTAGGGGCAGAGGAGGGAGGGAGARGCATTATCCCACATTTCACAGAGAGAGAGCAATGTCACGAGAATTTAAGGGCATCACCTCAAGACTGAGCTGCTCCTTTCCCCAAGCACTCAGAGCTGGAATTTTGCACCTTTGTCAATGGATCAAAACTGGATGCAAAACTCATTGAAAAGAGCATCCTCAGAAATAACCAAGCTTCTCCTCTTCCTCTGCCTCAGAAAGAGCTGAGCATTTGGAATATCATTCCTTACACATTGATGTTTAGTGGCTGGAGCAGGGTTTATTAACAGATGAGATCTTTCTGAACCAACTCCACTCTTTCTCAGCCCTGAAAAAACCAACAAAAAATAAATAAATAAATAAAGGAGATGGGGGAAGAAAAGGAGACAAAGGCAAAAGGAATGGAAGTGGAGGAGGATTGAAAGGAAACATCCATTTCACAGAGCTCACATCAGAGCAGAAAGCAGAGCTGCAGGGAGGACAAAAAGCAGATCTGAAAAGCCATCAGAGCCCTTTCATGGCAGTGACCGTCTGTCCCTGGGTCTCTTCCTCAGCCTCTGCCTTTCCCTGGGGAATGCAGGACCTCATCCCAGCCTGCAGAGCAATTGCAAGGGGCTCTGGGGTTATTTTTGAGATAGAGCCATTATGGGCCTTGTGACTCACTGGCCTGTAATGATGGAAGGATGTTTGATCTGCACAGACACAGCCAGCCAAATACTTTCTTTAAAAAAAAAAAAAGGGATCCTGAGGGGGAAAAAACTATTTCCCAGAAAAAGAGAAGAGGAAAAGAAGATGGTTCATTGGAGCAGGGTCTCATGCTGACACACAAGCACAGTGCCTGTTCTACCTGGTCTTTTAACCTCCCATTTTTAACAGCTCCTCATCCTTGGCTTGCCAGGGCCCATTACAGAGCCCAGGGTAGTGACTGCACAGCAGAGAACACAGGGACTGGGATAAATTGGGACAGCCTAAATAGAAAATAAACCAAATTAAGAGCAATCTCTGAAACACTTCCTGCCCTCCCAGCTCCCTGTCCCCAAGGGGCTTTTGTGAACCATGTCTGTCCTCATTCTCCTTCACAGCTCTTTTCCTTGGATGGTCTTGGGCTGGTTTTGCTGGGCAGAAATGGCAGTGGCAGACAGCTGGCAGGAAGGAGAGCCAGAGCCTAGCCCCAGGATGGTGCTGGCTGCGCAAATGCCAAGGCAGGATCGAAGTATTGCTTCTGTGATAACCTCCAAGTGAAATTCCTGAATTAGAAGCAGCCCTGGCCCCAAAGGCACTTCAGCCACAGCATGACTTGAAGGTTGATTTTCTAACACAGGCAKGAAGGAGCCACTCCAGTGTCTCAGAGGCCACAGCAGAAGCCCCAGAGCTGAGTCCAACTCATGAGTTTTCACTTTTTTCACCCTTCTTCCCTTACATAAAGGAGCCAAGCAGAGCTGCCCTGGTTTCTGCTCCATATAAATCATATGGCCGGGGAGTGGGGATCACTTTGACAAGGAATTAACATTTCTGGGTTGCTATTTCTGTCCCTTTGTTTGCCCAGCCACAGAGGCTCAGCCCTCTGTAGTTCCCAGATCACAATGTCTGTGTTGCATGAGATCATGCTTGTACTTCTGGACATGTCTCTTTTTTTTAAACAGCTCCTACTGAATTCCCCCAAGTCAGCATTTTCCTTCCCCTTGCTCTCAGTAGATCAAACAAAATCAAATGGAGCCCAGGAGCAGTGCAGATCCATTTCCCTCGTGTTTTTAATAAGGCTGGAGGAGGTGCTCTGCTCCCTGTGGTAATTTTGGGGAAGTGAATT
This sequence comes from Cardinalis cardinalis, assembly GCA_014549065.1. NCBI lineage: Eukaryota > Metazoa > Chordata > Aves > Passeriformes > Cardinalidae > Cardinalis > Cardinalis cardinalis. Next base: position 576,172 of record JACDOX010000051.1, read on the forward strand.
GGAGGAGAGAGGAAGGACCTGAGAAATGAGAGGCGCTGGGGCAGAGGTGGGCACAGGAGGAGCTGATGGATGAAGCAGCAGGAGCTGAAGGCACTAGACAGAGGTGACAGAGACAGGAGGGACAGGCGGGACTCAGACTTCATCTGGGCAAAGTCCTGCCTTGGTTCATCACAATGTCCCCAGAGAGAGAACCAGGATAACACCACCAGGCTGAGAGCCGTGGAATGGTTTGGTTGGGAGGGACCTTAAAGCTGACGCAGTGCCACCCCTGCCATGGGCAGAGACACCTCCCACTGTCCCAGGCTGCTCCAGCCTGGCCTCGGGGCATCCAGGGGCAGCCCCAGCTGCTCTGGGCACCCTGTGCCAGGGCCTCCCACCCTCACAGGGAAGGATTTCTTCCCAAAATCCCATCTAAACCCATTTTCTGTCAGTTGAAAGCCATTCCCCCTTGTCCTGCCACTACTTTTACAAAAATAACACAGAATACAGAGTACACAGGAATAAAGAGCAGAAGCAGCTCAAGCTGTTAAAGAGAAATAATCTGTTCCAGGTGCTTTGGAAAGGGGCACAGGGATGCTGGGAGCATTCAGGCAGTGCTGGCACACCCCTGGGGACAGGCACATGGGCTCTGGAGCCCACAGGGTCAGGAGAGGAGCTCTGAGCCTGGAGGGACCCTGGCTGGAGGATTCCCCCCGTTCACCCCCACCCTCTCAAACCCACGGAACAAATGAACATAACAGAGATCCCAGACAGACCTGGAGACTGTTGGGGATGGCCTCTGGCTGCAGCAGGAGGCTCTCCCCGTGCTGACACTGCAGAGATGCCAGGCAGCGAGCCAAAAGGATACTTAGGGTGCAGCAAAACTCAGAGAAACAGATTTTACAGAGACAGACACTAATTCACTCAGTCAGAAACAAATCTCCAATTTCCTGGTCTCTCCCCACAGCTGGAATTTTCAAGAGGAAGGGGGATCATAAAGCCCTGAAGGAGCAGAAATCTCCTCTCTCCATGCCAGCTCACATCCTCCCCATAGGATCATAAATACCAAATCCCCCAAACAGGAAAGCAGTAAATCAGGAGAGCTAATTAACAGTGTGCTGCACAAAGAGGGACTCCCTCAAGCCCACTTCTCTCATTAGCATCCCTGCCCTTTTAACGAGCAGGGCAGGCAGAGCTGGCAGCACCAGGGTCCCAGCAGAGGGACAGGGTGGCTGCCACCACCTGCTGGGACACACAAGCCCAGCCCAGCTGTCCCACAACAACAGGGATTGTCTATAAAAAGGGCTGACAAGGTTTGAGACAACAGCCACCAATAACCTTTTCAGCTGACAGACATCCTGGGTTTGTTTTGATTTCTTTAATTGATATCTTATTAAATTCCCTATAAATAGAGCGAGCAAAGAGCAGCGTGCAGGCAGTTGGGAGAGCAGGGCTGGCAGCAGGATGTCCAAAGGGAGGAAAGACAGGAATTCAGGAGGGAAATGAGTCATCTCCAGCTTTCCACAGACACCAGCCTGGCGTGGGGACAGTGGTGCTGCAGGGACACCTTGTCTGGGTGATGTGGCACCAGTGCCACCAGCTCGGCCCCAGGCCCTGGATGTGCTGTGGATGCCTTGGGAAGGCTGAGCCAGAGCAGGGACCAGACAGAGCTAAAGAATAAAGCAGGGATTCATTAAAAGGATCTCCTCCATGGATGCACCTTGGGCAGCACAAGAGCCCAGCCAGGGCTGCACCCAAGAGGAACCAAAATGGTCCCAAAATGCACATTTTGGTCATGGGGTCTCACTTTTATCAGTTCTGCTCCATTTACATCTTGCAGTTCATTGTCCCATTCCAGCTTTAGCCCCTGCAGTCCCACCCTGCTTGTTTTTCTCTCTCCAGCCCACGGTGTTTGTGCTCTGGGGCTGAGATTTGGATCATTTGTTCTTGGTGCCCAGCTGGAGCAGGAATTGTTTTGTCTCCCTGCTCTGTGCACAGAGCTCAGCATCCCCTCATATGAAGCTCAGACCCACACACTAAAGCAGCACAGAATCTGAAAAATAGAAAAGCCAAACCCTGAGGCATCCCTGGGATGCCATAAAAGCCTTCAGAGAGCACAGAGCAGTCCCACAGCTCTGTCTGAGGGAGGGTTTGGCCTCTGCTGCTCAGCACACGTCACTGGCGCTGGCAGAACTCCGGCTGACCTCGAGGGATGAGAGACACAAACCATCTGCACCCAGCACAGCACCCTCCTGCAGGCTTTGCTCCTTCTCCTCGAGGAAAAAGGCAGGGATGGGGTGCCCTGTGCTGCTCACACAGGGCTGTGGGGAGGACACAGCCAGGAGCCACCCTSCTCCAAAATAACCAGCTCCTGGTTCTCGTCCCACCTTGCTGTCACCACATCACCTCCCAGAAAATCTCCTTCTTCCAGCTCCCTGCTCTGCACTGGCCGCTCACAAGGAGCCAGCTGGATGCAGGGTAAGAGAGACCTCATTTCATCCTTGTCTAAGACAATGGGGCTGATCTCTGAGTTTAAGTGCACAAARCTGCTTTATTCCCATTTTTGAGATGGGAAAGCAAAGCAGAGCAGGAATAAGTGACCCCTTAAGCCCACACTGGAAGCAGGAGGCAGCAAAGGGCCAGTCCCAGGTCAGAGCACCCTTCCTCTGCCCCCAGGCAGTGCAGCAGGGGAGCAGCTCTCCAAGGCAGTGAGGACAGCACGAGGGATGCACCTGAATTGCTCACCCAGTGCCAGCAGCAGCCCCTGAGAACCTGCCCAGGGCTCTGCTCAGAGCCACATTCTGATTCCTGCCGTGCAATGCTCTCCCAAATGCCGCTGCAAGAGCTTCCCTGCAGCTTCCCAACCTCACCAGGGTGTTAGGAACAAGAAGACAAATAAATAAACCACAATTTTGCTTTGTTACTTTGCAAGAGCAGCTTTTGTGCAGCAGCTGCCCTGCCCCAGGCTGCAGGCACAGAAATCTCAGTGTTATCCTGTCCCAACCGTGGCTTTCTCCCAGTAATTAATCACAAAGTTTATGATACTTCTGGAGAAAGCTGCCCATAAATAACCCCTGGGGCATGAACTGCCTGCAGGGCACTTTTCTTTCACCAAGCATTGTTAGGACCTTTGTCAGGTCGAGGGGAGGGCTGGGGTTGTACAGTCAGCCACTCTCTGATAACCACATGGAAAACTTGAGAGCTTCTTCCCAAACCATACCCTGGGAAGTAGTTGCTGTAAATTARCATTTCCATTAAGGTTGCACTCCAAACTAGAGGTGGGAAATGAGCAACACTGTGCCAGTTTGAGGTGGAGATGTGAGGCAGAGCAGGAAGCCGAGTGACCCCAGCACAGACACGCAGTCACTCAGGCGCGAGGCAAAGGATGCCCAAAAGTCTGCACAAAACCAAGCAGTGTCCTTATTTAAAAACCACCCAGTGATAGAACTGTGCTTAAAAAATATAAATTACTGACTATCCAAGGCCTCAACAAGTTTTGGACAGGGTGGGCCCCTCTTGTGCCTTCCCCACTTCTTTACCATGAGGGTGTGAGGCCCTGGCACAGGTGCCCAGAGCAGCTGGGGCTGCCCCTGSATCCCTGGCAGTGCCCAAGGCCAGGCTGGACAGGGCTTGGAGCACCTTGGGATAGTGGAMAATGCCCCTGGTCTGACCCAGGTGATCTTTAAGGTCCCTCCCAACCAAACCCAACCCATTCCATTCCACCACTGGCACCCCCCAGTGCCATCCTGCACCAGGCTCCACCTGGCAGCACAGACTTGTGCTGTCACTCCATCAAAGAAAGAAAAGCAGACAGGRATTGATTGCTGCCCCAAAAATCCCACTGGGAATTCTCTCTCCAAGCCAAACACAACAAGCAGAGCCCTCAGTGCCGTGCTCAGACAGCCCTGACCTCCTCCTGCTGCTCCTATATGATAAATTCCATAGTGCTGTGATTTGTTATTTTGTTAGGAATGAAAATAACCCTTGCCCAGCTCTCCAGGGCTCACAGTGCCATCTCCAAACAAACACTCTGCTCTCTGGCAAGGAGCTGTGTTAGCACAACTGGATGTGCTGAACTGTGCACAGGGTTTGAACACAGGCTGGAGTCAGAGGCTGTCTGACCCTTTTTTAAACCAATCTCTTTGTGGGCTGCATTCAAACCATCCCCCCCCAGCAGCACTGAACAGGGCATGGGCACCATTTGCCAGCCAGCAGCTGCTCCAAGGGCATCCACATCCAAAAGGGCACAAGAAGATTTCTTGGTTTTCCTTGGTTTTCCTTGGTGGAGAGTGAAAAAAAAAAAAGGGGGTGAATTAAATAATAAAGAAGCAAGAGAAAACCTTTTATCCAAGGATTTTCTTCCATGTTCAGCCTACTGTATTAATGATCCTTAAATTATTTTGCATCCGTGCAAATCTTCTTGTGCTCCAGAGCACAGAGAGAAGTCAGATTTCACTCTGAGCCTGTGGGCATTGGTTCAGGTTATCTCAACCCTCTTTTTGCTCCACCCACATCCATCACACTCCTTACCTCCTGCACAGACAGGGATGTGCTCTTCCACATCGCTTATCTGCCCATTTCCATTCTCAATCAGATGTCTCCCAGCATTCCCAAACTGTTACCCTGGGTTTCTTTGCCTGACACGTTGTAAAAATAACCCAGACTGCAAAGCTTAGTTGATGTTTACAGGAGCCTGTGGAAACTTCCAGCTCACAGTAATTAACTTCCAATCAAATTTTAAACTACATTAAATAAAAAATAGAGGGCAAGYCAGGGAAATGCTCCAAAATCCACTGGTGGGAGACAGTGCCCTCTGGGAACAAATTAGTGACATCTATTAATGGGAGAATCCTGGTGGATTAGGTGAACYAACAAAAGTAATAATAATTAACATTAGTCACATGAAACATAATTGACTTCCAAGCGCTTCTGATGTTATTTTTCTAATAAAGATGCTGGAAAATATCATCAGAGCTGGCCAGRGAGCTTATCAGGGGCCAGCACGGGCAGCAGGATCAGCTGCTGAGCACAGGGGGCGATTCACCSCAAGGAAGAGCTGCTCATCCTTGCCAGCAGCAGGAAGGAAACTTTCAGCAGTTGAGYTTTTGCTGCTCTTTCATCCCTCCCCAGCCCAGCCCGGGCAGGGGGACCCTGGGGGGACCCTTGAATGGAGCTGCCTGCCAGGAGTTGCCCTTTTTAGAGCTGCACACTGATTAATAGGTGGTGGTGGAAGAGCCATCCCTGCCTGCTTTGGGCTGGGTTTATCCTGCCTTAAGGTGATGTTTACCTCTGAGAAATGCCTCACTTTGCACCAGAAGCTGGCCACAGCTCCAAGCTGACTGCTCTGGAAGCCAAAGCTCTTCCTCTGGGTTAAATACCTTTTCCACAAAACCTTTCTGCAAATAGCARCTCGCTGCACACACTTTGCAAGGTGATTTGTCAAGCCCTGGAGATGGTCTAATATTGCAACCACCCTGCAGCACCAGCCACGCTCCTCACTGGAAAAGSTTCCTGCAGAAACTGTTCCTTTCTGTCCAGTGAAGCCACAGTCTAAAAACCAATTTCTAGACAAAGTAAATTTCACTTTTGGAGCAGTTTTTCCCAAGGCTGGACACGCCACTATCCCACCCCTCCCTGTCTGCTGTCACTCCCAGGATATCTGTCCCTGCTGAGCATCCCAAACACATCCACTGGTGTGCACAATGCTTCAGGAGTCCCCRGGGCTCCCACTCACTCATTTATTGGAGTGTCCCTTTCTCCTATGGGACAYTAGGACTGTTCCTTTTAACTCCCCTGTGCCCAGATGCTGCCTGAAAAGCCACATGGAAACACAGAATGGTTTGGGTAGGGAAGGACCTTAAAGCTCATCCAGTTCCAAACCCGCTGTCATGGGCAGGGACACCTCCCACTGTCCCAGGGTGCTCCCAGCCCTGTCCAGCCTGGCCTTGGACACTGCCAGGGATCCAGGAGCAGCCACAGCTTCTCTGGGCAACCTCCTCACCCTCACAGGGAAGAATTTTTTTCCCGATATCCACTGGCTTCTTGCCACTTCTTCTCCCCCATCCCACGTTCCCAAGTATCCCCAGAGACGAATCTCACGCCATTTTTGGGKTATAAGATTTATAAAAGCTGCCTCACGCCACCAGAAGGGGAAAGCATCCGAGAGAGCTGCAGCAGTCCAGCTCCCGTGGGTGATCCCTTCCCCAAGGCAACATCTGGAGCAACAGCTGGCCTGCTCCCTCCTGAGGGAGCTCTGGAAGTATTTAACACCAAAAACTCACCCCTTGTGYACCCTGCCCGTTTTCCAGGAAATTTACAACAAGGATATTTGAGGTAGCAAGTCCAGAGGAACTGCTGACTGTTGCTAACTCTCCACTTCTTTTTTTTTTACTTCTAAGATCTCATTTTACAGTCAACTGTTGTTTTCCTTGTGGTGGATAAATGATCTGCTGACATCCTTGGGGCAGAGAAAGTTCCCAGTGGGCAGCTCTTCCTTAGAGACTGCAACAAAACCAACCTGACATGGCATATTTAATATTTGTAAGGCTGGAAAGAATGGTGAGGAAAACAAGCAACACTACTTTAAAAAACACAGTAATTTTCAGGCTTCATAACAAAGCAGAACAGCAAACAAGTCACCCAACAAGCCACCTTTAGGCTACAGCCATCTATTTTTAATGACAAGGCTCAAATAAATGTTTTATCAGTGTTGTCTCAGTGTAATGATCAGATGACAAATCCTCCTGGAGACCAGAGGCAGGAGGGAGCTGCAGGAGGTGTCTCCATCTCCCCTGCCTGCTGGGGGATGCCCCTGTGGGGATGGCTCCCAAACCCTGGGGGTGCCTGCAGGGCTCCCAGATCCCCAGGGCTGGTTTGTGGTGGCACCTGMTGACCACACGGGATTTGTGTCACCCCCCAGTGCCATCCATGAGCAGGCAGCTCAGAGCTGAGCATGGAAAGGTCATTGAACCTGGGAGAGGTTCATTGAACCTGCCAAAAACCACGGCCTGGCCAGGGCCAGTTCACAGGATCCCAGTGATGCCTTCAATTTTAGCTTCCCTATTTCCAGCCTCTGCATTGGTACAGAACTCTGCACTCCACAGAAAGTGTCAGCAGCTCTGCTCACAGCTCAGTCCSACAGAACAATCCTTTTCCAGCCCCACAACCAAGGACACCRCTGCAGCTTCAGCCCCAAAAGTGCAAACAGCAGGGGATGGAGGGGAGCAGCCTGGGAGGGTGGGACTGCATCACCTGGAGCTGGGATTGGGCACKGRAGCCCAGCATGGMAATGGACCCAAACTYATCAAAGTGGGAGAACTCGTGGCCAGGATCCATCTGGGGTGGAGCCACGGCCGGGCTCTGGCRCTGCCCAAGGTGTGTCCTGTGAAGGGCTTTTAACAAAAACCTGTTTATTGCTGTAACTCTGCCCAGCCTCTGCTCCAGGCAGCCTCTGAAGGCAGCATCAGGACACAGATTCCCACCAGGACACAGATTCCCACCAGGACTCAGATTCCCACCTCGTGGCCCCACCAGGGACCCCAAACTCCCCTCCCACTCTCCCAGGCTTTCCTGAGCCACACACGTTGGCACAGTGAGTGTCCCCAAAGCCACACGAGGCTGTTGGTTCTGATGTCATTTAAGGAGATGTCCACTTCCTGCCTCCCCATTTTCAGTATTTTCAGTATTTACAGGCACTGACAAACTCGCTTCTTCATGGAGCTGGGCCAAAAGCAGCAAGGCACTGCTCCTTCCCCCTCCTGAGGGCCCAGAGCCCAGCACACAGGGAAGGCATTACAACTATGTAACCTGGGGTCACATTTCACCCTGGACTCCATTACCAAGGGTTAAAAATGGAACAAGGCTTTACTTTCCCATAGGAAAGTTGCTCTCTGCCTCCAGCGGCCTCTGACACTTCCACAGAGAGCAGCATCCTCCTCAGCCCTGCTTCAGAGGGAATTTCTCCATGCTGGCGGCTCCCCAGCAGCAGCTCCTCTCCAGGCCACCACATCCTGCTCGCATGGAGCATCCCAGGGTGGCTGCTCCTGCTGTGGGGAGAGCCCTCACACCCCAGCAGCAAAAACAGCCTGAGCATCACAGTCCTCTCCTGCAAAACCCCCCTCACACAAAGCATGGAGAGGATGGAGGTGATTTCTGCTGGGAAAGAGGATTCAGGAGAAACGCCTCTYCAGAGGGTGGCAAGAGGCAGGGCCAGAGGTCCCCACCAACTGCAGGCTCCTGCTGGCACCCCATGGGGATGTGGCAATCACCCCTCTTGGAGCACTGCCAGCATCGTCATCAAGCTGCCTTCAGCCCTGGGGCCTTCAGCCCTGGGGACATCAGCCCTGGGGGCTTCACCCCTGGAGCCTTCACCCCTGGAGCCTTCAGCCATGGGGCCTTCAGCCTGGAACCTTCAGTCCTGGGGACATCAGCCCTGGGGCCTTCAGCCTTGGGTCATTCACTCCTGGAGCCTTCAGCCCGGGGGGACATCAGCCCTGGGGCCTTCAGCCCTGGGGCCTTCAGCCATGGGGGCTTCAGCCTGTAACCTTCAGCCTGCAACCTTCAGCCCTGCAACCTTCAGCCCTGCAACCTTCAGCCCTGGAGCCTTCAGCCCTGGAGCCTTCAGCCCTGGAGCCTTCAGCCTGCAACCTTCAGCCTGCAACCTTCAGCCCTGGGGCCTTCAGCCCTGGGGCCTTCAGTCCTGCAACCTTCAGCCTGCAACCTTCAGCCTGCAACCTTCAGCCCTGGGGGCTTCAGCCCTGGAGCCTTCAGCCATGGGGGCTTCAGCCATGGGGGCTTCAGCCTGCAACCTTCAGCCCTGCAACCTTCAGCCCTGCAACCTTCAGCCCTGGAGCCTTCAGCCCTGGAGCCTTCAGCCCTGCAACCTTCAGCCCTGGGGCCTTCAGCCCTGGAGCCTTCAGCCCTGGAGCCTTCAGCCCTGCAACCTTCAGCCCTGGGGGCTTCAGCCCTGCAACCTTCAGCCATGGGGGCTTCAGCCCTGGAGCCTTCAGCCTGCAACCTTCAGCCCTGGGGCAGACATGGCCCGTGCAAGGCCGGTGTCCCACACCCACAGCAGCACAGGGAAGCACAACCACATCAGGTTTTCTGTGCACAGCACCTGCATTTCCCGCCCCTGCTGCTCCTTGTGCATCAGCCAGGGCTCCCCTAAAAGCTCCAGGCAACGTGACGTGAATGGCAGAGAAACGAGGGAGATGTTTCACAGCACAGCCCTTGGGAGCTGAGCGAGGGAACGCAGCAGCCCTCGGGCTGGGGGGTTATGGGAGGTTTGGGAGGGCTCCCAGCTGGGCTGGGGGGCTCTGGGGCTGCTCCTGCACAATGCCTGGGCAGAAAAAGTCAGGTAGGAGAAGGAAGAGCCCACCCCACGTTGATGAGTCTTGCTTAGAGAGCCTGCTGCTGCGTTTGCCATGTTCGGCTCGTGGGGCCACCTCGCTGTGGAGCTGCACTCATGGGCGGCTGTGCCCCATGGCCACCTTGCCCAGCACTCCCTGACACTGCCCTASAGCACAGCTGGACACCCAGTGAGTGTCCTGCTGCTCAGGGCTGGACAGTGGACMGTCCCTCCCTGCAGAGCTGCCGGGACACCCTCGCTGTCACCTGAACAGCCCCAGGCACCGCAGRGGAAAGAAGGGGCAGCACAGGGCTGTCCTGGGGAGGGGGTTTGGYGTCCCCTCGCCCACAGGGAGGATGGGGCCAGCTCTCACTCACTGCAGGGATCAGGTTTCCAAGAGCTTTCATTGGGGTCACATCTCCAAAGAGCTCAGCACCCAGCACAGGAGGGGTGACAGCAAAGCTGGTCCCCAGGGTGCAAACCCCAGCGTTCAAAACACTCCAGAAAAACCCAGCCAGCCCCGTCTATTCTCTCTCCCACACACACTGCAGCACATATCATTTCCTCCACAGCAAGGGGAGAGATATACATCAATGATCCTCTCTCATTTCTCCTGCTGAAAGCTGCTGGCTGCAGAGCCTGGCAGGCAGGGAGCTGTGCTACAGCTCACAGAGCCGCTCCAAAGGGGAGCATCAGCTCCACACACGGCCCCAGCCCTGCCCTCTGCCCTCTAGCAGACCAGCCTCATTTCTATAGCTCATTAAAGAGGGATAAAAGTAACCTTTAAAGGTTGCTTTCATGTGAAACAAGTCTAAAACCAAACAATGACTTGGCAAAGAGTGAATTGGATTTTTAAAAGCGATGCGTTTTACTGGAAATCTTATTTCTTTCCTTTTTTTTTTTTTCCTTTTTTCTCCTTTTGAGCCTGATGGTGGATTATTTTTCCTTGACACAATCCCGCCTCCGCTGTGATAGATGACGGCACATTTAGCAGTGTTCAGCCAAAACTTTTTATCTCCATATGGAAGATGGATGGACGAGGACTCTGAAGCCCTCATCAATTCCTTCAAGAACAAACAAGGATCCAGCCCAAACCCCCTCCCAGGTTTGTTTAAAATCCACGGAGCACAGGGCAGATCCTGTGAAGCTCCATCCATCTGGCACCGTTTTTCAGTGTTTATGAAGCCAAAAGGCAACGTGCACTGCTGGAGACCTCCAGCCACCTCCCTGGAAAACACGAGGGAGCTGCAGCTTGGATGGGCTTTGTGCTGGGGGCCAGCACTGCCTGCACCTTCCCCTGCCCCTGTGGGGCTGAGGAGATGTTCCCAGCTCCCTGAGCAGGGATCACACACAGCTCCTCGAGAGCAGAGGCTGGGAAAGCCAGAGGAGARCCAAGTGGCTTTTGGAGAACAAAAATACCAGGCACTGCATCACTGCAGCCAGTCCTTCATAGGAATGGACAGGGCAGGATGAGCAAAGCAGAGCAGGAGATCATGGAATCCGGAGTGGTTTGGRTTGGAAGGAACCTTAAAGATCCTCTGCTCTCAACCCCCTGCCATGGGCAGGGACACTTTGCACAGGCCAGGAGGATGAGGCCCTGGAGCAGCTCTGGGCTGTGCAGGGGGCTCCCAGCATGGGTGACCTCTCTGCAGCACCCCAGGCCACACARAATTGCTGAGGTGAGGGAGAAAGCAGGGGATGCTCAGGATTCCAGGTGAGTCAAGGAAAACAGGAAATCCAYCAGCATCACAGCTCCTTCTGTCCTGTCTCTGCTTCTCACAAGAGGTGAGGCACCAGCCTTTAAACAGCAGCCCTGGATGCAGCTGTGGGAGTGCCACATCCCACAGGTCTCCTCCCAAATCCCTGACCACTCATAGTGCCCCTTCCCGCCTGAACCAACAAGTGCAGAGAGGTTTGGGGTGAATTTCCCTGCAAGGTGTCAGCAGAATTCCAGAGAAAACCTGCTAGGAGAGCAAAAACCAGGAGCAGGTAGGGCAGAAATGCCACTACAGGATGGGCACAGGAGGTGGAGGGGGCTCAGGGCTGTCCACCTGTAAGGAAAACATCATAGCCACATCTTGGCACGGGGTGCAGCAGCAACAGCCATCTCACAAAACAACACGTGCACCACAGCACTCCCACACCTCATTAATTATGTCTGGGGCTCCCAACACAATGTGCCAGAGAAGTTACCTAACCAGCAATAAAAACTCCTTTGGCCCCATCTCTGGTACAAAAGCCAACACTCCTCATCTCATAAAACACAAAAAGCCCCCAGATGTCTATAAAACTCTGTTGGGCAGCCCAGTGCAGATGTTGTTTRCCACTGGGGATCAGGCCTGACCATYCAGCTGACAGGAGCCCTGCAGATGCTGTCATGTGGCAGCAGGAGGATCCTCCCCAGCATCAGAGCAGTGCCCTCAAGCCACCACCTCCTGTCACTCTAACCCACTGACCACAGCTGCTTCCAGTAAAACACCTGCTGTCCAGCAAGAGCAGCAGGCAGGGAGCAGTTTAGATTAGGTTTGGATGGGATTTTGGGAAGGAATTGTGCCCTGTGAGGGTGGGAGGTCCTGGCACAGGGTGCCCAGAGCAGCTGTAGCTGCCCCTGGATCCCTGGAAGTGCCCAAGGCCAGGCTGGACAGGGCTTGGAGCCACCTGGGACAGTGGAAGGTGTCCCTGCCCATGGCAGGGGGTGGAATTTAACTGATCTGTAATGTCCCTTGCAACCCAAACCATTCCACCCACTCTAATTCCACATCTGGATGGACGAAGGTCAGTGGAGGATGCTGCCCACAGGTAGCACATCCACTGGGACATCAGGGTTCTCTGCACCCACAGGGCTCCTGCTGTTCCCAGGCACTCTGCTGGAGTGCCCGTGGGTGCCCTGCAGGGCTGAAGTGCCCGTGGGTGCCCTGCAGGGCTGGAGTGCCCGTGGGTGCCCTGCAGGGCTGGAGTGCCCGTGGGTGCCCTGGCTCAGCTCTGAGCATCACACCCAGGAGCTCCACGGGGATCTCCCAGTGACAAACACCCTCCCAGCTCAGTGGCAGGGACCAGGCCAAGTAAACACAGAGTGTATTTATTGCTCCTAGGAAATGCTTTCATTCCCCCCCCTCCTCCTCCATGTTCAATTCAAGGGAGCAGCAGCGAGCTCCAAAACGCTCCCTCCATGCGGTGCTGTTAACCATGGGAAGTGAACACACTGCTAGCTTGGACAGATCATTATCCCTTCATGCACGGGGCTGGGGAAGGGGGTGGCAGTCTATAATGAYGCTAATTAAGTCCTTAAGTGTCTTGGTAAAAAGCAGGTAAGGCTTCAGCAGAAGGCAGAATATTCCATTAGGGCAGGCTTCACCGTAGACACAATGCTGCATAATGGGATCCTGTAATTATGCCTGCACTGCAGAGACTTTTAAAAAAAGGAACCCTGTTTTACATTCTCGAATGCAAACAGCATGAAATGATGTTGCTTAGAAACCTTTACACTCCTACAGTGTGTGCAAAAAAGTTATTCCAGACATCTGTATTTAAAATAAAATTTAAAAACAATCCTACCGCACACACTCACATGGATCTTGGCTTCACATTGAGTGATGAAGCCTATGAAATGTCAGAGGAAATTTAAATTAAAGGGAAAAAAACGACACATGCATTTAAAAAACTTGAGCAGCTTGTTAAGTCATTTCAGGTTATGTCTGGTACTGTTCACCTCACCCCTTCACACAGAGCTGCATCTCCCTGCACTCATGGTGCCATTTGTACCAATCCAGCCTCAGAGGCTCAGAATTGTTTCCTGAGTCAGGCTGACCTCAAATACCTGGGAAATACTTTCTTTCCTAGAGAAGCCACCCCTGGTTTCACTCCAGAGCAGGCACACACAGAGCAGAGCCCTGTCCAGGTGCTGGAGTCACAGGAAAACCCGTTCAGCACAGAAAATGTGACAATTTCATGGACACATCACAGCACATGGCACAAGACCCAAACCCCCACTGCTGCTGGCTGCTTCTCCAGGCTGAGAAAGGTGGAGGGACACCAACATTTCCTACACCCAAGGTGACACAGCCAGATCTGCAGCAGCCCATAAATAGCATTTGCCAAGCATCACCCTGCTCCTCCCTCCCATCATCCAGGCATTGCATCCCACAGAGATGGCAGGGCCCAGCAGGGAAAGCTCTGCCTCAACCCCAGCAGGTAGGAGGGGATGGGGTTTCCTGCAGCCAGCAGGGCAGCAGGGATGGGAGCTTTGCTC
>JACDOX010000051.1:590977-603823 GCA_014549065.1 Cardinalis cardinalis
CAGCCAGGGCTGCCACTTCCTCCCACCCACCCCTGGCTCTCCCCAGCCTCTCCTCCTCTCTGAAAAGGTCACCCCTGTGTGCCTGGCAACAGGAGCAGCAGGCACAGCTGCTGGATGTGTCACAGCTGCCACCACGCTGGCACAGTGCAAAGGSCAGGGCTGGGGATGTGACAGACCTGACACAGAGCCATGTGTCCCCAGCTGTGCCTGGCACCATGCATGGCGCTGAGCTGATGCCCTCTCCCCATCCCAAACCTCACAGTTCACAGGTTTGTGGGTTTGCAATCATCCTTTTGTCACTCTGGCAGAGGGGTGTGGACACGGGAGATGGAGCCTGTGTGCCCTCATCAGCAGAGCAAGGTGGATATCCCGAGGGATGAGCAAAAGTGGGAATTCCTACAGGGAAATCTTTGCTGATGGGAGATGGGAATCAGCAGCTGGGCCTCTGGTGCAGTGGCCAGAGTCAAGATCGTCTGAGCTGTGCCAAGGCAGGGTCAGGATGGATTTTGGGAAAGGTTCTCCCCYAGAGGGTGCTGGCACTGCCCAGGCTCCCCAGAGATGGGCATGGCCTGAGGCTGCCAGAGCTCCAGGAGGGTTTGGACAGTGCTCCAGGGATGCACAGGCTGGATTTGGGGGTRTCTGTGCTGGGCCAGGAGTTGGATCCTTGCGATCTCTTCCAACTCAGAAGATTCTATAATTCCATGAACTCTCCATGAATAAACTTTTTCCAGCCCTGCTGGTACCTACTCTTTGAGGTCTTTTCCAAGATTCCCTCAATCCTCAAGACTACAGAGTGGCCAGAACACATTTGTCTTAAAATCATCCTTCAGAACTGCCACTTTTCCCTCTGTCCACCACAAAGCACCTCCTCACAAGAGCAGATAACTGTCATGACATTTTAAATGCAGAGAAAACACTTTCTCTGCACACAGTTTGCTGCTGTCACCTGGGGAGCTCCACAGGCAGCACCGCTGGGAATGGCAGCTCACACACTTGGCTCCTGCAGGTGTTTCAGCYCCTGCCAGGGAGCTCTAACTGGTGGTGCAGGGACCTACAAGGTGCTTCAGCCACGGATGCCAAGGATCCAAAGTTGGAGCCTCACTCTGCAAATTCCTTTGCACCGTTCTGGGGCAGGAAGCATTGCTCACACCTGGATGCAACAGCTCCAGCTGAGCACTATGATGCTTTTTAGTAAAATAGGATGAAAAGTGTGATCAAATGTGAGAACTTGTACGCCATCCAGAAGACAGATGCTGGCCAGCTTCTGAAGGCAAATTCCACACCTCACCCCACTCTGGTCTGGCTGGAGCCAGCTTCAGGAACACATCCTTCCTGGGGGAATGTGCTCAGAGCAGGACAGCCCTCCTCTGCCAGCTGCTCCCCTCCCACAGGGGCAGGAGACAACCTCTGCACAGGCACACTCTTCTTCTATCTTTGATTGTTGCAGAAAATAATCTACACGAGCAGCGTGGCTCAGCCTGTTCTCACCATTGCTCACTGCAGGGTCAAGTCCAGATCAGACCAAATCCAACTCCACGTGCAGGGGGCTGCTGCTCCCCTGGGCTCGTGGTGTGTGGGAGCACAGGCAGGGGCTGTGCTGGCCCTAAGGGCAGGACAGGGCACACAGAGAATGCACTGAGGGAGCCTCCAGTGAGGGGGAGGGAGAGAACAGGCACAGGAATGGAAAATGGAGATAGGGAGCTGGGTGTCCCCATGTGAGAAGCTGGAAATCCTGGGAGCTTTGAAATAATGAGAGGATGTTCAACCCTTTATATCCATAAAACATCAGTCATCTCCATCCTGCAGTCACCTGAAAACTCAGTGTGTGCCCCCAAACCTTCTGCTCATTATCCAAGTCCAGCACTACAAAGTTATTTTTCCTAATCCCTCTATGGTGAGACCGAACAGTTAAAGGAAAAGCCCAAAGCCTGAAAGAAAATCCTGCCAAATAAAACATCCTGGCAACTTCTGCCCATGGCTCCAGAACAGCCCTCAGAAGAGCAAGGTGGCCCCATTCCTCCATGCACTTCTCCTTTCAGGGGCCAGAGCACATCTGATTGCTTATGGATAACTCAGCAAAGTACAGGTTCCATCTGGCTGCCCTCTGCATGGATAATGGATATTTTATATTTTACAGGGGCTGAACAGCCAAGAGAAAYAAAGCAAAAGCCTAAAATTGCTCTTAGAGATGGGAAGTCAGACAAGCAGCACCTGCAGAGCCCACAGGATSTCCTCCCCTCCTGCCCCAAGAACCCAGGCCTGTAAAACCTTTGAAGCTATTTCTGCTGTGCCTGTTTTAAAAAAGCCATTTCTAAAGGCTTGATTCACCACCCACAGCAATGCAGAACGTTCCCAGAAAGAGTTAAACACAGGAAACCTGTTGATTAATTTACAGGCAACAAGCTGCACTAATAAAGCCCCAGGGACCTTAATCAAGCTGTTTGCTGGTTGCCAGACCAAAGCAGGAAGATGGGCAGAGCTGTCAGGATGGATTAGTGTTTGCCTGCTGGCAACACTGCTCCTGAATGGGAGAAAGAGGGGGAGAAACACACACACAAAGGTCTTTTCCAGCCTGAACCATTCCATGATTCTCTGGAGGGGAAATGATGTGCCTGGAGCTGGCCAGAGCCAGCTCAGGTTTGTGGCTTGGGTTTTACCCCCATTGTTTGTAATTCCTCCCAAAAAGCCAGGAAGGAGCCATTTCTTCTTCTTCTTCTTTTTTTTTTTTCTTTTTAGAAAGATCCATTTTCCATTCAATAAATTCTCCTGCCCCCTCCATCTCCTCCTATTCCAGGAGAGATGAATGAAGTCAAGTTGTTTATAACTGGCCCCATTTTGAAGGGTTTGGGTGACACACGTTGGGGTCAGGATGTTTTGCAAATCCAGCTGAAGTTGAAAAGGGACAATTTCCTTTCATTGTGACAACAAGGCTTGGCTCAGGTGCCTTTTTCTCCCTGAACCATTTACAGTTCTGACCATGGGGTGAATGCAGCAGAACCCAAAAAACCCCTCTGCCTTCCCATCTTTAACCAACAGCAAGGAACTCAAGTGCTGGAATCAGTGCTGGAATCAGTCAGAATTACAGATCTGAACTCTGCTTATCTRCAGGGAAAATTTTCACCCTTTAAGTAACTAAACTTTACTTCACCTGGCCATTCTTTTCCTTTTTCTACACGCTGCCAAGGCGCCTCTGCCTTGGGGTTCCAGTTTAACAGGCTGCTGTGTGGCCAAGAGGATGTGGAGAGCTTGTAAAACACCTGACTCCACACAGGAACCCGCAGAAAAGGCCAAAAGATTGATTTTATTTTGCTAAAGCTTAACAGGCCAAAACAAAGGAGCAGAGCATTGCTCAGCTGTGAGTCTTGCTCGCATCAGGTATGTTTGAACAAGGCCATTTCCCCCGCCAGCYTTCTGCTGTTCCAGCCAGCAGGAATGAAATATCCCATGGGAATTCCTGCAGCTGAGCTCTACAGATCCACTCAGCACAGCTTTGATAATCTACATCCGCCAAAGTTCACCTTCTGCATTTACAGCTCCCCTGAACATCACAGGGGACACAAGCTGCATGTTGCACCCAGGAAGGGATGAAGGGGATGGCGAGCGCTGAGAAAATGCAAATACAGCTGAGGATTAGCAAAAGCAATTATGAAAAACAAGTAGTGGAAATAATGATTCATCAGGAGTTGAATCAGAAGTGGAGCCCAGTCCTGCACTCAGTGTGGTGATGGCAGTGAGGATTCCAGGCCTACAGAAGTCATTTTTTAAAGCTATTTAAATGCACAGAGGGCCCAGCGATAGTTTTGCAACATTACATTTTTGTCTATCCTTCTACCTTTCAGCCAGACCTTGGAAAATGTCTGGGGCGTCCTTCTCCCTCCACAGACACCCCTTTCCTTAGAAAACTCTGAGTCAAGGAGAAACACTGCAAAACATGGACAGCAGATGGGAAGAGCTGTGTGAAGGTTTGCTGAGTGAGTGGGTCAGTCCCTGAGAACCATAAATAGAGCAGCACACAGAGTTTCCTAGCAGATCCCAGTCCCAGTGGCCTTCAGAGAACACTGACAGTGTCACAGCATCCYTGTGAATAGCTGGAAAAGGTGGAGAGACAGAAATCACAACCTTGCTCAAGGTAAAGGACTCTTGGCCCTGCTCTAAAGAGGACACTGGATGCTCTCAGCCACTCCCTCCTCCTCCTCCTGGGGAGGGAACACTCCAGGAATTGCCCCAAGCACAGCCAAATTCCACAGCAGCTCCAGCTGTGGGATTTTCTCTGGGCAGAGACACCAACACCACGCCTGGAGAGACCCCAACAACCAGGAACACCCTCTGATGAGACAATATTTCCATTGCTCTCAYTGGGAACACCTCTGAGGCTGGAAAAGCTGGCACAGGACCCTGACAAGGGCTGAGGACCATCAGACCTGGGTTAGTTCTTGTCACACCAACCCAGCAAYGCGACCTCGCTCCGTTCCTGTCAGCTCTCCATCTGCAAAGCTTCAGGTTAAAACATTACAATTACAGAATAAAGTCAAGTGTCAAGTGAGTCACTGCCACGAAGATGAAATAAGAAAGCTCAACTCAAATCCCTCCATCCCACTCCAGGCTCAGCAGCCAAGACTTTCTCCCATCAGCTGCAAACTCCTTGCCTTGCCAGTGAAATCATGAGCAAAAAGCCAATAGAGATTTTTCTTTTTTTTTCCCCCTCAGTGTTCAAAGGCTGTGCTGCAGTTGGATTCCCACAGGCTGTAATTTCAGCACCCTCAGACATCCCAAATCTCTGCAGACACACAGCTCAGGCCTGGCCAGCTCTGCCAGACCCTTCCAAGGGCTGGGAATTATTCCTGGTACTCTGCCCTGAGTTAGGAGAGCTGCTGAGGAAGGCTTGGTCATATGGACTCRGATTTTTGAGGAGGGTGAGCTGCCCTGAGGGAGAAACAAGGGCCCAAAAAACACAGGAGGATTTTCTGTCACAAAGAGACTGATGAGGTTACACTGATGGGCAAACTGCACCAAAAAATTGGCTCCTTGGAACTCCCTCACCCCCTTCTCTTCCCTTTGACAGAGCCAAGGGTCTCAGCCAGCTTCTAACCCATGTTTGGTGCAAAGCTGCCAGGGAGAACTCTGGGGAGAGAAGCAAGAACATCCTTCAGGGCATCCATGCCCCTACAAGAAGCCCCAGGCAGACAGAACAGACCCTGAGCAGGTTCAGTACCAGAGCCAAGAGCAGCCAATCCCCCAGTCCAACCAGTGCAGGGTCCCTGTCACGACCACACAGGCCCTGGCTGCTGGCAAAAAACAAACTTTGGGCTGCCCCAGCCCCCTCCTGCRGTCACTGGGTTTGCTGGTCCCCAGGGAGGCCACGGGAAAGGCAGAGCCACTGACCCCACCCCAGGTCCACCTCTGGGAATGGCCCCAGGGGTCCCAGAGATCCTGGCACTAAACCCCAGGAAAGGCAGCAAAGAGGAGGAAAAGCCTGGCCAAGCCAAGAGTGAATCAATGGCAACAACTGCAACGCAATTTCCAGCAAAAAGGCAGAATACAGACACAGCCCAGGCTGGCTCTGTGTAAGAGACATGGGATAGATAAGGATCATTCTATTTATCTATCATTTTATCTATCCCCACAAGATAGATAAGGACCATTCTATTTATCTATCATTCTATCTATCCTCACAAGATAGATGAAGACCATTCAGGGAAGACAAAAAATCAGAAGGAAAACCCAGCGTTCAGAACTTAGACCACACCAAAAAAAGTAAATAGATAAAACACCCATATTTTTTCTTCACTTACTGTAGCAGAAAAATGATGTGAAAATAAAGAATATCATCTTCCTGAAGCCACTGGAGCATGACTATAAATTACAGCTGCCAAGGAGCTGAAAACAAAATCAAGCCTGGAGATCACTTGCAGGAGAATTTCAGATGACTCTGTGGGTCACCTCGATCTCCAGCAGTTACAGAAGGAAAAAAAAGGTGCAGAGGAACTAAATTATTTATGTCAGTCAAGCTTATCTGTCAGAGGGAGACACCTTTCCCACCACAGCACATTCCTGGGATTAATGATCAGGCACTATCTGGAGCCGGGCAGAAGAAGAAAAACTGAAGTGATTTAGTTATTGGGGAGGAAAAAGAAAATRTGTATTACCCAGCTCAGCTAACAAACACAATTCCAGAGGAATATCTCCCTGAAGCAGGAAAATGATACTTTGTGATAACTAAAAAAATTGAGCACTGAAGGATAGCAAGAACAAGAGCTCTGCTGAAAAGTGCATCCAGGAATGACAGTGGTGCCAATGGCTGATAAACTAATTAAGATGCTAATTAAAACMAGAGCACTTTCCCATCTGGGGTTCCCAGCAGAGATTGGGTTTAGCCTGAACAAGTCTCACTGGGGAAGGGATGGGTGGATGAAGGAGATGCCAGAGTGACAACAGAAGGTGACAACAGAGGATTTTGTGCCCAGTTTGCTGAGGCCCTTCCCAAGGGGCTGCTGAGGACACAACAGAGGCCCAGGAAATGGAGAAACAGCAAAGGACTCAGGGAAGAGAAATAACCCAGGAGTTTCATCAGGGCAGCTCCCTCACCCCAGAACAACAACTGCCCAGGGAGGTCACAGTTTATCAACCAGGCTGAGYGAGCAGGGGTTAAAATTCCCAATTTGTATAAATTATTCCCAAAGGAAAGCTGAGGAAAGGGCAGAGGAGCAGCTGAGGGCGGTGGTGGCTGCTGCTCAGGTGACACCTTGGTTCACCCACCAGCATGGGCAGCACCCACACTCTGAGAGCCCAGGAATGGGTGAGAACAAATGRAAATCAGCTCAGAGATGTGGAATAAGGCTGGGGAGCCCATGGATGCCAGCACTGGGAACAGTGCAGGGCCTCAAAGTGATGGAAAGAAAGCGCTGACCTTAAAAAGGCAGAGCAAGGASGCGACAGTGAAACCTGGGACTCTTTCTCCTTTCTGAGAAAGCTATTGACTAAAAAAGATAACGATGGTCTGAAAGGAAGGTTTGGAAAGCTAGCATTTGTCAAAGTTTGAGTTGGGTAATCCTAACTCAGCGTTCCTGGGTGCTCCTCCTTCCCAGGACACGGAGCAGGTGTCTGTGAGGAGAGCGAGGAAAAGCTGCATTTAAGGGCAAGCATTGTGTGTTTATCTTTGCAGCCTTTCAGAATGTTTATTTTGGTTTGGGTGTGGACAGATTTGTTGGAGGAAATGATTTAAAAGACACCGCATAATTGCACAAAAGCTCATTGTGTGGCAACAACCCTCCCATGAAATCCATCCCTCGCTGAGCCATCACTGCAGGGCGCCCACAAAACCCTCCAGGGCTCAGCCCAACCTGGAGCCTTTCACCTTGATTTTGGTGGCACTGAGGGCTCAACACAGGTGCCCTGCAAGCAGCTGAGCCCAGAGAGTGCCAGGAAATCCTGAGCAGCACCAGCTGTGGCCACATCTCCACCAGGAGGGTCAGCAGCGCCAAGGAAAAGGTGACTCCTGCCCTGCCCTGGCCCAGGAGCTGAGCTGGGGGTGCCAAGGGCAGGAAAGGCCCCCAGGGACCCTCTCTCCCCAGGCCCAGAAGGTTCTAGGAGATCCCTGCCCCTGGCCAGCAGCCAGGCTGCACAGTTAGGGGATGATCCCTCATTAGCAAAGATGCTGATCAGGAGATTTCCACAAGCACTCCCAGGACACTTTGCTGCTGCCCTTAGGATGCTCTCCCAAGGATTTGGTCACAGTTTGAGAGGCAGGGATACATTATCCCACCTGGAATTTCACCACAGCCCTTCCACCATGCCCTGGAGCATCTGAGACTGGTGAATTTTGGGGAAATCCATGGGAAAGGATTCCTGCAGCACCAGCAGGGCCCAAGGAAAGCTCCCTCCCAAACCACTTGACTGTGAACAAGGTGGGTGGAGAGGAAGGCAAAGGGTCATTTTTGGTTTCCACTGGCACCAATTATGCCTCTGGCACGTTTATGGAATTGTTTTTTCCATCATCAAGATAGTGAGGTTGGGCTTTTTATTTTTAAATAAACAAAGGCTGTAATGGGCAGTCTGTGCTGGGGCATGTCTGGAGCCTCCAGCTTATCAGGGCTGTCACGGGACACAGAATTTTTGTTCATTTTATCTGGGAAAAAAAAAAGAAAGAAAAAGAAATCATTGAAGCCCAAAGGGGTGGAAGGGAGGTCTCCCTTCTCTCAGCAGATCCTGGATTTAGCATGCCAGCTTTGACTGGAGGCCACGAGGGAGCAGACACAGCAATTAGCAACCAAACAGCTGCTGCTGCCACCTCCAGCTCTGCCGGGACTCCAGCGCTGGCAAGCAATTAAAAGTTCACATCAGAGCTCACGATACCCATCTCCAGAGGCACATTTATAGTCCTGAGAATGGCCCTTGCCCAGAGATGCAGCTCAGGGTCAGTTTTCAGCCCCTACCTCATGCYCTGAAGCCCTTGGCTGGTTTGATGCCCAGCCTGGGGCCAAACCCTGGTCAGAGCTGGTGGCACCCGGGGACAAACAGGCTCAGGGTGCCCCCCTGGCAGAGCAGGAGCAGGGAGGGATGCCCTGGCAGAGGAGGGCACCCCAGTTCTGCCTGCTGGGCCTCTCCCAGCCTCACTCCCCCATTTACACTTTGCTGGGGGAGCAAAGGTACTCGACAGCTGCAAAAAAGCAGATAATTCTGCTGCCATGCCTGTGTTTACGTAAAAGCCACTGGTTTATGAGGAACAGCTTAGTCAAAGCACACAAAGAAACACCCTGCAATATTTTTTGAAGAGGGGTGTTTTGTTTTGTTTTTTTTTTATTGCTTCGAGAAGCAAAAGGTTAGCTACAGAAATAGAGAGAACAAAGCAGCTCGACAAACAACTGCTTCTTGTTTTTCTCATTCTGCACAGCCTCTCCCAAACCCTGCTCAGCCCCAGCTCCCCAGACCCAGCAAGGAGCACCCAGAACCCCCAAACATCCAGCTGGGAAGGGGCAAAGCCTCCCAGGGGACTTGTCCCAGTTTGTTTCCCCACCTCAGCATGAGGGGAATGAGAGAAGTGGGAGATCCTCCCTCCTGCTCAGCCTCTCCAGCCTTCTCCAGTCCCCAGCTGCTCCTGCTGACRCCAAAACCCTCAGCAGCCCCATGGCACAAGCCCTGCTCTGACCCTGCCACAGGTCTGGTCAGTGCACAGGCAGGTAGGGATATCAGGTAAACCTGGATTTAGCATCCCTGCTGTCAGCAGGAGCCCTGCAGCATCCTAAGATCTCCCTTGGATGCTCTGGCCATTACAGAGATCCAGCTCAGCCCCCAGCTCTGACAATCCAGGCCATTCCCAAGGGACAGGGCCCAGGCAGCTCCCCTGCTCCCAGCCCACAGCAGGAAATGCTGGGGTTACTGTTACCCTGGGGCATTCAACAGGGTTGTTTGTCTCAGCCCCATTAACCTTCAGCAATTTGAAAGTAGAGGAAAAAAATATCATAAATTAGCAGCAGCTCTCAGGCTCTGAGTAACCTGTTCTCCCAGTTTCCAGCACTGTCCAGAAAACAAACCACATTATCCCAGTTTGGATAAAGAGAGAACAAAACTGTCCCTGCAGCATCCCACCACCTTCAGCTCCTGTCTGCAAGGCACCAGTGGACAGGAGAGGAAGAGGAGGAGGAGAAGGCYCCACGTCTCCCCAAATTAAAGTGGTTTTTCCTGGCCAAATGAAGGGAATGGATTTGCCAATGGCTCCAAAGGGGAACCCCGCTGGCTGGAACCCCATCCCCTGGGAAAGCCTGAGCTGGGCTGCCCCCCATGGGACATCCAGAGCCACCCCTGGAYGCAGCTGAGGCACGGAGGGAGGGCTGGGCTCCTTCCCAGCGTTTGCAGCTTGAAGGTTTGGATTTATTGGCACGGGAGTGCCCCACGCAGGAGAAGAGATGCACGCACATCTCTGGGAGATGGGCTCTCCCACTCACAGGGCTCCAGCGAAAAACAAAACAGGTTTGACAGAGAACAAATTAATTCAGCATGAAGAAGCTCTGAAAAAAAACCCAAAAATTATCTTTGACACATGAAAAATAGATAAATCCTCGCAGAAGATTACTTGAGCAAGGCCAAAAATCCATCACAGCCCTGCAGAAAGGAGGCACAGATAAGGCTTTCAAATGGATGTGATGTTTTTATACCCACAGGCACTGGGAAGGCAGCACAGTTCAGAGATGACAGCAGGGATCTWAGCCAGCACTCCTGAACTGCCTCAAGATTTGGGGGATTGCTGCAAACAGAAGAGAAACCCCTTCCCCTGCAGGTGCTGCAAACTCCAGAGAAGCTGGATCTCCTCAGGCCTCGGTTTCCCCTTCTCACAACCAAGACTATGGGACAGCCCCACAGCTGGGGGGGGTCTCTCAAGCCCTTCTCAGGTTAAATAATGTGATACTTGCACGAGTGTTATGCCCTGAAAATGCAACATTTAAAGCAGCCCCAGCAACCTGGGTGTTTGTGGGGATCATTCCCATGCCCAGCTTTCCTGAGCCCAGTGCTGGGAACATGGCCCAGACCCCAAAGCCTTCATAACCCTCCCCTGTCATGCTCTGCCTCCTTGGCTTTGCTGGTCTAACATTCCATCCTTGAGGGGCACATCAGAGCTGCTTTTCAAAGCACTGAGAGTGGCTTGAAACGTCTTAAATACCCACACACACTTCAGCCTTTGGAAAGTGTATTTGTATCCCCCTCCAAAACAGGAGTRACAACATAAAACTAACCTGCCCCATCTCCTCAGCAAATCTCTACAGGTTTTTCTTGGTATGGACCCCTTCAGGATCCYAAAATCCTGCTGAATTCCCAGGCTGCAGCAGACCCTCCCCAGCTTGTGCAGGTCCAGGATGCAGACAGGGTCCCCATGTCCCAGCAGTGCAGCCCAGCCCTGCTGGGTGTCACCTCCTGGCACCTCCAGCACATTCTCTGTGCTCTCCTTTCCTCCTGGCCATCCCTCCCATGCCCTGTCCTCCCAAACAGCCTGCAGCAAGCAGTTCCCCTCAGTTTACCAAGTGCTTTTATTTTATTTTATTCCCCACTGCCAGAACAAACAAGTGCCAGGTGAGCAGCCCCTGGGGGTTTTGTAGCTGCTTTCAAGCTGGGCACACGCTGTGACACCTCCCTTTTATATTCATGGCTCTCCAAAGGTTCCACACAGATACTCCTGGCCTCCTTATCCACCCAAGGACACTGAAGGGTGAAAGATCCAGGATTCAAGCAGCAACACAGAACAGAGCCACCAAGGGAAGATAATGCCTCAATTTCAGAGCAAAAAGAGCAGCCAGGCATGGGCCAGACAGGTTATTCTGCTCTRTAACTGCCTGTTTATGATACCCCTCATTGCTTTACAGAAATCCAAGTTAACCTGCTCAGCCCAAAGCCTCCTCCTGCTCCCCAGAGCCAAGCGTGCAGCAGGGCTGACCTTTGCATGYGTTCTAAATTGGAGTGCACAATGTATTTCCCCAGCCTCTCGTCTGTGTTTTGCACAGACACAATGACACAAAAGAGGCAGAGCCAGCCAGCCAAGCCCTGCAAAGAAGGTGGCTTTAAATAGCCCCTTTGTCTTGCTTTTCCTTGCTGAAATATTGCACATTATTTAGAACCGAGTTTTAGTTTTATCAGGGATCCAGAAATAGAGACAATGGAGGGCTGGGTGAATTTATGAATCACTTTAAGACCTAAAGTTTCTCATTCCTCACCCTCCACTGCAGGATTTGGAGCTGTATCCCAGGAACCTTTCCCTGAGGGGCTCTCAGACCCATAGGAGTGACCCCAGCCAGGAAGGGAAGAGAGRTGGGACACGTGTGAGAAACCTCTCTGCAAATTGAGGGCAGAATTCTAAAAGCAAAGCTTCTGTCCTTGATGGGGAAAAAGTCAGCAACCTCAGCAGACTCTGAGCTGGTACCCAGATGAGGTCAGAAATTAAAAGGTGTCTCGACACTAAATTAATGGGCAAACTGACAGCAGAGCAACAGGAGTTATAAACATTTATGTTCCAGTTCGAGGCAGGAGCAGCATTTATAACTGCATGGTTTGAGTGCCAAACATGAAAACTGGAGCTCTTTCTGGTYAGGGCACAGGGATGTTCCTTTTTAGGTGTGTGCAGCAGCCCCAGAGTTGATAAAATGCTTGGGCGTAGTGAAGAGCCCTGAAAGGGGTGTTAGGGGGCACCTAATGGGAACACACAAGAKCTTCCCATCTCCCCTCAGGGCTGTAATCATCGTGTGTCCCCTCCTCAGCACAGCCCCTGGCCAGGTTTGTGTCACAGTGAACACTTTGTGTTTGTCCCAGAGCAATGCAAAAGTGCCTCCAGCAAACCAAAACTCATGCAGACCTGCAAAAAATACATCACTACTAAGCARCAGCTTTTCCTGAGCATCCTGGTCTAGTGGGAGGTCCTTGTCCATGGCAGGGCAGAYGGAACAGGATGAGCTTTAAAGTCCCTTCCAACCCAGACCATTCTGGGATTGCACCAGATGAGGCTGCAGGGAATCCCCCCACAGCCAAACTTCTGGCATGACTTCACATCCTGCATTGAGAAGGAACCACAACATGTACTCTCTTATCACCTTCATGATAAATCCACATCAGTGCTGTTCATTTAACATGAAAAATCCAGCCGGGACAATAATTTCAATGCCCAGGTGAGCAGAGCTCAGCCTGCAGCACTTTGGGGAGTGCAGAGGTGCAGCAGGGATTTGGTAARGAGAGAACAGCCTGTGCCCTGTGACACCAAAGTGTCTCTGAGCAAACCTTGAGGGGAACGTGCTGCTGTCCCCACAGCCTGCCTGGAGCCTGCTGGGGGCAGCTGAGCCCCTGGGGAGAATCCCTGCAGGAGGGGCAATG
>JACDOX010000051.1:652429-665804 GCA_014549065.1 Cardinalis cardinalis
ACTGGGATGGGGTTTGTTCTTTTAGAATGGCCTGTACAGCACGCAGGAGGAAGGGGAGCACAGCAGGTCCCATTTTCCTGAGAAGAACAGAGCCACTGGAAGCTGAGGGACTGGAAGGAGAGTGTTCTGGGGTGAGCCCAGAGCTTTTGCAATCAATCCAGTGCTCCCCACGGGGCTGCCCTTCCTCTTTTCTCCGTGGCACTGCCACAACAGGAAAGGCACCAGCGTCACCGGGGATGTGCTCCTGTCCCATCCAGCTCTTGGCACAGAGCTGCACAGCTGGGGCAGGTGATTTCTGCAAACTCACAAAGAAACCTTGGCAAAGCGCTCTGGCAGAGCCCCAGGGCCCGCTGGAAGCAAACAGATCCACTCACTGACCCCCATCTCTTCCCTGTGCCCCTCTTGGCTCATCCCCATGCAAACAAAGCACAGCTGGAGCAGAAGAGGAAAAACCTGGAGGTTCCTGGGCTGCCACTGCCACCAGTGCCAGCACTTGACAGAGCTGTTCTGAGATTTGGCTTGCTAATGTCTGAGGAGTTGAGATGAGAACGATTATSGAAATGAGAGACAGAAGTCTGGGACAAATGCTGCTGGATTGCTTCTTATGGGGCATGTTCTCATCTGCAGTCCTTTGTAATTGCAAAAAACGGTGCCTTGCAGATACCTGGAAGGGACTGGAGACAGACAGATGCATCTCCTCATCAGGAAGTCTGTCTTGATAGGCAGCCAAGATCCAYGGGGAGCGTGCATTATTTGCTATTATCATCAGCATCACCATCCCTAACCTCATTTCCCCGGGGGTTTGACTCCAGTGGAAATGCATGAAGGGCTGTCCTGGGGTTTGTGCTGTATTTGCCAACCATGCTGCCACACAAGCCCTTCCCACGGAACTYTGTGCCTAAGGAATGGGTCACACACTGCCCAGAGCCCCCTGAACACTGCTGGTTTTCATTGCAAGCTGCACCTGAGAGCTGTAAGAGAGCAAAAACCTGGGAGTGCTGTGAAAAACACCTGCAGAGGCTGCCTGGCTCCCCTCAGACAGCAGCTCCAGTGGAGGAAAGCAGCACAGCACAAAACCAGTAGCAACGAGCAGAAGTTGTTGTGTTTGTGCCAAAACAGAATGCTGAACCCTGAGCTCTCTCTGCTTATTGCATGTGCAGGAACATGATGTCAACAGCTCCGTGCTGCAACAGGAAACAGAAGATAAGACTTGGTGAAGCTTCAGCTCTTCCTGAGAACTGACCTGCCACTGTTTTCGTTTATGCTGYGCTTTACAAAGCCAAGGTTACCAACACAAATAGTCTTTTTTGGCAACTTCAGCCTTATTTTTATTTCCCAAACAGTTTTAGGTGATTGCCAGTATGTCTTTATTTCTGAATACTGGCCTAATTTTGAGAAAGATGTGTGTATACAAATGCTGCTCCATCTGCAGTTTGGGCTGTACAGCCACAGCGTGGAATTTCTTGACTGGATGACAAAGAGGAATAAAAAACAAACTGAAAAATGATGCGCTAGTCAAAGAGGAATAAAAAACAAACTGAAAAATGATGTGCTAGTCATAATTACCAGGCATTCCAGAATATATTTCTGGAGAAGTTATTTGTCCTAAAGATTCATATGCCTGCTTTTTAATTGCCAGATGACTATGCAAATATTAGCAGTGACATGACAACAAATGACATCCCCCCACGTATGGAAATGAAGTAAAATCTAAATTTACGAGCCACTCACTTTCATTATTCATCTAAGCCTAATCACAAGCACTGGGAAATGTCACTGTAAAATCCAGTGAGGGGTTGGTTGTTGGTTTTTTTTTTTTTTTTTCTGAACTGAAAACCAGAGGGCTGTTTCTTTACTCTGACATCTCACTGAATTTAGCACCCACTGCCCCTGGTGTGCTCTCAGCCAGAATTTCAGCAGCTGAATTTCATCTGAGTTTGTGGGGCACTGATGCCTGAGAGCACAGAGGGTGATGCTCCACGAGGAAAAGTGCTCCTGAAGGGAACAGAAGCCGGCACAATGGAGCCACTGATTAAGGAGAACAATCCTGGAGGATTTCCTATTATGCCAAGCTTCAGGAGGAAACAGCGAAGCGACGCAAGGGAAATGAGTGCATTTGCTCAGAATGAAAAGGTCAGCCAGCCCCAACTTTTCAGCTTTGATATACATGTACCAGCCCAGCTCCCATTTTTATCGCAGATTATAGCTTCCCAAGGCCCTCAGGAAGCTGACAGAGAGATTGTGAGGTTATTGGGTGGTGTGAGAACGGAACTACCTATGATTTACAAACTTGTCATTGCAGCCCAGCCACTTCTGTGCAGCGAAGAACAAAGAACCACCCAACAGCATCCCTTTGCATCCTCATCACACAGCTTTAAAGAACAGCTGCAGGCAGCAGCAGAGACATTCAGACTTCCCCCTTAAAACCCTCTGCAAAGGGAGTTCAACAGAATGCAAGGTGGACAGGCAAAAGCTGGTGAGCCGCAAATCTACACAGATTGTCCCAGACCTCCTTCACATGGACGTGGTTCAGAGTTAAACAGCACTGACTGTAAATACAGCAAAATCTTTGATGACAAATATTGTTTCATTTGGGAAAAAAGCCATACAGGACTCCTGGGTTCCATCCACAATAATCCCATTGCCTCCCTATCACAACTTTATCTCCCCTAAATTTAATTCCCTTATTTATAAAATAGAAACAATAATATTTAACTTTCTGTTGTGGACCATTGTGAAGTGGTGAATGGTGAATCTTCACTGCTTGTCTGCTGGAAAACCAAATTATTACTGCCTGAACAAATGGACTATTTCTATTAATTCAATAGAGGCAGTGGGATTCATATTATTTCAGTTATGCCTCAGCTTTCTCAGCTTTTGTASAGCTTTGAAAACCAACTCTCAGCTCTTTATGTCTGTAGAAAACAGATGCTGAACTTGTTGGTGCAGGTGTAAAAGGGTTTTATGGGATTTTTAGCTAAGGAAGGACAYGGCACACAGAGTGAAACCATGGCACTGCTGAGGTTAATGGGAATACTCACTGCAAATAATACAAACCAGCTCCTTGTACAGCATCTTTTGTATCTCAAGAGCCTCACTGAGACATAACTAAAATACCAAATCTAAAAGGCTTCCAAACACTACTCAAGACGAGACTGGTAGAACAAAATTTCAGCCCATGGTACTTGAATGTATAATGAAAAATCCATTAGTGACTCACTTTTCCTAAGGATAGAAGGCAGCATCCTTATGAGTCAGCTTTCTGCTGAGAAAAAACTCCTGYCTTCAATGGAGCAGGAGCCACACCATTGAAAAGAGCTCAATTATCAGCCATTACACGGTGGGCCAGAGTGGGGAGCAGGTAATGAAAAGAGCAAAAACACACGAAGGACTTAGCTCATGGAGCACCTCTCAGCATTATAAGACTGACCTTTAAATTCAGTGAGAAATGAGAGTTGCATCAATCCATCACCTGCCTGGGAAATTTACTGCAGACCTCTCTGGAAGCCAAAGCACACGTGGGTGCTGTGGCTGCATTGCTAACAGGGGTAGGGTTAAAATCGGTAGGTGGCTGAATCAAKTAAGGGAAAAAATGAAAAAAAGGTAATTAAATGTACTGAGCATTATCAAATTTGGATGACTGTAAGGGCTAAGAAAACTTTTGTAGAGTGTGACAGATAACATCTACAGACAATTGTATGTAAGAGTCAATCGTGTTGAATACTGACAAAAACAGTGATATGGGTTTTGAAATGATTTAAAGAAAGTTTCTTGCATCTCTTTTAGAGTAAATGAAGGGAGTCACTTCTGTTAGCACTGCACTAGCAAGGTACATTTTATTTTTCATCTCTCACTTCAGCTCCTAAGTCCTAACTCAAGCAAAACTCCCACTGGAGTCAATTAAATCTTCCTTCTGATTTGAAATGACATATCTAATGCAAGAGAAAGCCTTTCAGGCCCGTCAGCTTGTTCACACCTCTTGGCTGCCTGCAGTCATCTGCAGCAGGGCAGTGTCCACATGAATCACAGCACCTCAGAACCACACAGCCACGGAGGCCAGCCTTTGGGAGGCTGGCATCTCCCTCAGATTTGTTCTACACCAGATTAATCYCACTGTCTTCAGTACACTTCAACGTGATTTTTGTGGGGGTGAGTCAGAGGGTTTGGTCCCCCACCTGAAATAATATTATCTGTGGCTTTGGACAGACACGATTCCACTGCGCTGCTTTTTCAGGCTCCCACTCCTCCTCCTCCTCAGTGCTCCTGCCTGGGATGTGCTGCCCACACAAGGCCACCAGGACAGGGACTGTAGCACTGTGCCACTCAGCAGCAGGACYTTTCTTTATTTATTCCCAAACAGGCTTCTCAGCTGTGTCACAGATGGCCCATCAATCTTACCAAAACTGACTGATTTCTCAGCGAGAGAACTCTCTGCCAAAATTCTTTACTTCCCCCTTCTCTTGCTCCCCTCCACCATTTACCATCAGTGGCTCAATCAYTTTTGCAATTAACAGCAAAAGGCAACAGAAAATTTTCTCCAGGCTGATGGGAAGGACCCTCCCCTTCCAGGGGTTCACTTTCAGCTTCYCACCAGTTTTGACCAATTTTTGCCCTCTCTGGGGCAACCCCAGCCACCTTACCCCATTTCCCTGCCCTGCCTCMGTGGGGACATGGGAACGCAGCGTCACTTACTGAACTTTTCGTGGCCCCACGGGCACCAGGGGAACACCAGAGGTTCCTCATTTACATAAAGCAGCTCCAGCCATGACTCATCTTCTGCCTTGTCACTGTGACGAGGCTCCTGGTGGCGAGGGGACAGCTGCGTCCTCCGTCACTGCCGTGTCCCCGACGTCCAGGCTCTTGCACAGCCTGCAAGAGGGGAAATAGCAAATTGTAAAACGCGCCCAGGAAATTTCCCTGCGCTGTGGGAAAGCTGAGCTTCTCCTACTTCATCTCCTATATCTCATCTGCAGGGCTTTGCTGGCTGTAGCTTGGTGTCCACCAAGTGTCCATCAAATCTCTGTCCTCCTGGAGAAAGGTCTTGTGTGAATTGACATCGTGGTTTACATCATTTCTCATCCATCAACCAAGGCCAGGGGGCTGCTTAGAAGATTAGAAGAGGGCTGAGGGATGTTGTCCTGCACCATAAACCAGCGGTTACTCAACTGAGAACATCCTTCTCCATGTCAGGAACAAGTCCTCAACATTGGGCTTGGGTGTTGGTCTGCTGTGACTCCCCTGAACAAGAGTGGGTTTCAATCTCTTCAAACTTTTAGGYTTAAGGAGCTAATTTCTGTGGACAGTCTATGTCCTCCATGGAATGAGGTTACTGCTCTGACTTCCCTCTGGAGGAGACCTTTTCYTGCACATAGGCTTGGGGGGGAATCCAGGAAAATCAGTTTCATTAGGCTAATGTTACCCTCTGTAATGAAATTTTCTTCTTCCTGACACTGTTCACACCATTGTCACCAGCAAAAAACATCCACTGATATGGAAAAAGGACATCAGGGAAATTCCACTGAAATAAGTAGAATTGGAAAGTTTTCTTTTTTTTTTTTTTATAGGGTTGTTCCCACAATGATTTCAGGGAAGAGAGTGAGTGAGTAAGAAGATGAGGAAGGGGCAGGGAAATACCAAACACTTTCAGTTTACGCCCTCAACCAGTGAATGAAATTTGAAATCAGTAGAATGGAAACATTTGGGATGAAGAATGGAAGAAAGTGAAACACAAAGGATGAGAGACTCATGTTTCAGTGCTGGAAAAGTCATGATGAGCAGGACAGTCATTTTTACGTGTTTGTTATACCCATACAGCGAAGCCAACCAAAACAGAAGGGGCTAAATATTGTAACAAATATTCCAAGGTTTATTGCCTAGAGCTCAGAACTGGGGTAACCAAAATCTGTGTACGGATTTCAGAGTCAGCACAGGCCAAAGAATTTCCCTGGGCATCATAACTTTGGCAACCAATATTGCAGAATGATAAAACAGGAACTTCAAGAGAACACGATGGAGATGTTTTCTAGACCTTCTTCCTCCCCGAACCTCATCCAGTGCCTGCAGATTGCATGCCAGGCAATCACAAAGTGCCCAAAAGTCTGACATGTTCCCCTCAGTGGCCTCTGACACCAGAGATGAAAGGTACAGACGTATTTACAGCATAGGATGCAGGGAGCCAAGGTGCATTAGCATATGGCAGCTAAGATGAATGTTTGGAAGTAGCCCAGTCTCTGAGTCAGACTGATCCTTTCCGTTCATAAACTTTAAAGTGCCAGGAAAAAAGCAAAAAAGTCCAACTAAAATAAATCCTGGCTAACTCCACTGCAGGCTTATCATCACAGCGTGAGGAGGA
Organism: Cardinalis cardinalis; assembly: GCA_014549065.1. NCBI lineage: Eukaryota > Metazoa > Chordata > Aves > Passeriformes > Cardinalidae > Cardinalis > Cardinalis cardinalis. Next base: position 658,782 of record JACDOX010000051.1, read on the forward strand.
CAGGGTTTTGTTCTTTCTCCTGTGAGAAGCTTGAGCAAGAAGCCATGAAGTGGCCTCAGCAGAGACAGGGGGAAAGGAGTGTTCATTGGTGAGGGAGAGGTCTGGAGACTGCTGGGCCTGCCTTCCTCTGAAGGCTGGAGGAGTTTTCTGGAAGGGTTTATTTGTCGCTTTGGTGTAGAGATTTCTGATTTTGCATGCTGTCATTTGAAAGGAGCCTTTCACTTCATTTCTGGCCATTCAGCTCCCACAAGCACATCTCCTCTTAGCTTCTGCCTTAAGCTGGATTTATCCTTACATCCAAGTTCCTGCACAGGCCTGCCTACATGTGTGGTCTGTTTGTTCCCAGCTCCCTTCTGCTGGCATTCCCTTCTCCAGCAGCTTCTCTCTCCATTTACTCATATCTTTCCACACTCCCTTGCATGCTCTGTGTCTTACAGCACTCTCCTCACCCCCAACTCAAGCCAGCACCTTGAGACAGCTCAGAGTCTGTTTGGCCAAGTGGTGATTGCTGGGGCTGGCACCAAGGATGGATTGGATCACAGAGCATCTGGAACTGACCACCAAAACCAACCCCACTCCCAATCTGAGGCCAGATACTGTTGACAAGGGCCTGTAGTGWCAGGACAAGGGGSAATGGCCTCAAACTGACAGAGAGCAGGTTTAGATGGGATTTTGGGAAGAAATTCTTCCCTGTGAGGGTGGGCAGGCCCTGGCACAGGGTGCCCAGAGCAGCTGTGGCTGCCCCTGGATCCCTGGAAGCATCCAAGGCCAGGCTGGACAGGGCTTGGAGCAGTGTGGGATAGTGGAAGGTGTCCCTGAAGATGAAACAAGGCCAGAGATAATGATTTCTGCCTTAATTCATTAGAGGGTTAATAAAACATCTTTATAAAATAATTTTTCTTTGGCCACACCCTGATTTCTGCAACATTCTTTAGCACTGACAAAACCTCCCCAATCCACTGACCATCACAGCAGYGCCAAGAGACCAAGTGAGAACAAGGAAAACACAAGTCTCATTTGCAGCAGAGGCAGCAATTAAAAATCCATATCCTTACTACGAAAAAGATGAAAAAATAAAAGGTATGTATTTCTTGTCTGCAATGTCCCATTGGGCTTACTCAGCTAGACAATATCTAGAGGAAATCACTGAGAAGGCTGATAAGGCAGCACAGAGGACATGCCAAAAGCAAGGCAGGGAAGTGCAATTCAACATCTCACGCACAGGGCTGGCTCCAGAGGATGGGAGAGAACCCTCTAARCTGCAGCAGCAGGACCGGCTGCCCACAGCAGGAGCTGGCAAATCTTCCAAGGAAACTTCCAGAGCCTTGTTTGAGAAATTCCTCCTTGTCAAGCTGTTGTTTGGGTTCAGCTCTTTACTGCCTGAGGGCCTTTGTGATGGCCTAGTGCTGCTGAATCCCCCCATACTCCTTCCTGTGGTGGTGTTCAAAGGGGTCCCAGGACGAGGGAAGAGATGAGAATCTTGACTCCACGTTTCAGAAGGCTGATTTATTATTTTATTATATGTATTATATTAAAAGAAAATGATATAGTAAAACTATACTAAAAGAATAGAAGATTTCATCAGAAGGCTTGAAATAGAAAGGAAGGGTAATAAAATCTTGTGACTGACCAGAGAGTCTGAGACAGTTGGGCTGTGATTGGCCATTAATTAAAAACAACCACATGAGACCAATCACAGCAGCAGATAACCATTGTTTACATTTAGTTTCTGAGGCCTCTCAGCTTCTCAGCAGAAAAAAATCCYAACAAAAGGATTTTTCATAAAATATGTCCATGACACCTTCTGCTGTAAAAAGCTGGTTTCCATGTATTGCTGACCACAGCAGAGCTCCACAGAGACCTGACCTTGCACCTGGGTGCCTGAGCTTGCACAGCTCCCACCTGGGAAGCAGCCACCCATTCAGAGAGGTCACTGTGGCACAGCATCCCCACCCCTGCTGAGCCCGAGTGCCCACTGCAGCGGCTCTGGGAGACATCCAAAACAGCACTCAGGCACCAAAGTGCAACTTGTGCAGACTGCTGGCGCCTGTGCTGGTGCGAGCAGCCCAGGAAAGCTCTGCCTGCCCTGCTCAGCCACGTCAGATGCTGGAAGCGCCCACAGCTCCTGGGGAAGGCTCCCCGAGGCGCCGCAGGGTCTGGCGCCTTGTCCTGCCCCACTGCTCTGGGTGGGCTCCCTGCCCTCAGCTGCTCCTTCCCTCCTGGCCCAGGAATCAGCTGGGGCTTTCGTCAGGAAGGCCTTCAGGACCCAATTTCCCAGGCATGTCGGAGGCAGCATTAGGGAGGYCTCAGGAGTGTTATAGGTATTTAACATCAGTGAGTCAGGGCCCCCTCCTCCAGTGCCCAAGCACAGTCACTGTTTCCAAGGTAAAAGCTCTAATTCAACACCAGAAATTCTGCACTTCTGGTTACACAGCGGCTCAGCCTTCAGAGGCTGGGCAGAGCACATTTTTCYCCCATCATGCCCTCAAGTTTCTCACATTCTGTGTCAAAGGTGCAGACCTGTCCTCCATGGAAGGGCTCTGCAGCCCTCTGTGAGTATTTAAAGCAGAGGGGTGGCTCATCTCCCAGGCTTATTTTCACTGACAAGACTGATTTAGATGTGGGTGCCAAATGTGTTCTCTGAGCCCAGAAGCAAACACTTTGTGGCCCTGTATGAGTTTCACAGTGAGGTATTCAGAGGTCCCCTTCTCCTGAGTATTTCCCACTGGCTGACGTAGGAATGTCACCATCAGTGTACAGCCTAAGGGCACTCGAGTCCTTCCAGGCCTGGTCCTGAACTATTCCTCTCCAGTGTAAAGGGAATTTAAGGCATTTAACTCACTACAGAGCAGTGAGAATCAGGTGTAATCCTCAACTTTCCTCTGCTGCTAATCCCAAATCTCCTTGAGATCCGGCCCTCTTAGTGTTCGAAGTCCTCTACCCAGGATTTCACCCTAGTTAACTGTTAACTTGCATCTCCCTTTGGCCATGACCTTTGCTCAGGTGTTTGCAGTCTCCTGAACCACACGGAACACTCACCACCACAGGGGTGCTGTACAAAGCATGAGGTAAGCCTGGGACAGGGGCTGCAACTTCCTTGTGGCATTCATTTCCACAGTGGAAAAAGAAATAAAATACAAAAATACAAAAAATGTTCTGCCCGTTGTAACTTTCCCATAGTAAATTCCTGGCACCTAAAACGTGCCAGGAAACAGGCTTGAAAACAGGCAGTTTGTATTAAAAGCAGGGTAAATGTTCTAGGGGCTTTAAGAGTGGCAGATTCCCCTGAGCATTTGCCCACTGTCACAGGACAAGGGAGAGGCCATGTGGCTGCACTGATCCCCTTCTCCACACTMATACACATCAGCTGTGCCCATCCCTGGGACTGAAAAATAATCAGATTATGTCTTCTGCCTATTGAGCAGGAAGAACAGAGGTTGTCATGTCTTCTTAAGGAAAGAGTGTAGCTATTCAATAAAGAAGGAACTTACACAGTAAATTCAGTAGATATTCATTTATTCTATTGCGTATTTGAAGTCCAATCTCACAAAAATAGATGGACAGCATTACATGTGATAATGATAAACAAACTACACTGCAACAAGACTTTAAGACAACATTCAAAGCTTGCTTTTTGTTCCCAGGAATTTGGGAAGTACTGCCAACACGTAGCTTATCCAAGTCCTAAGAGGAAGGGCTGAGCTTTCATTACTGATTATACTTAGCACAGCACTTGTATTTGAATTCTTCACCTCCACGCGCATCCTGTTCCTGCAGCAAGATTTCCTCAAACGCTGGTATTTATATTTTGAAAACGCTTTATAACATTTTTTTCTCTTCATTCTCTGCAGTGTTTTTTCCTTTTCCTGAACGGCAGTTGTGCTCAGGGCTCCAGGCCACACCCTGCAGAACACAACACATAATCGGGGGCACACGCCCTGCAGAGCAATGCGCTCACTCCATTCCCAGCCCACCCCTGCAAACTGAGCAAAATCAAATYGCCCAGGGAAATGGCCTGGGGTGGGCCCTGCCTCACAGCATCCCCGACAAAAGCCACRGGGCAGCTTTTGGTTGTGCTTTTACACACCTCTGTGGCAGCAGGGGAGTAAGTGAATAAGCACTGCGCCTTCCTAAGAGTCACAGCGCRTTCCCCTTCGATGAACGAAGCCCAGGTGACCCGAAGGATGAGTGTGTGTACCCAGCTTTACCTTTGGCAAACAGTGCTGCTCATGACCCACACACAGCACCTACACCAAGCTCCCAGTGCCAGAGCTGTGGCAGGAGCCAGAGCTAAAACAAAACTCGGCCCTCTGTAAGGAATCACAAACAGAACAAAAAAGGAAATTGTATATGTGAGTGGTACAGGATGYTAGATCAGCCCAAAGTGTGGTGAGCAGGTCAGGATTGAGGTTGCACTTTTCTGGGAAAGAGAAATTCAAGAGTACAAAACTGAGATTAGTAAAATTGAGAGAATCATGGAATATGCTGAGTTGGAAGGGATGATCCAAGTCCAGCTCCTGTCCCTGCACAGCCCCAAAATCCCACCCTGGGATCCCTGGAGTGCTGTCCAAGCTCCCTTGGGGTTTTGGTAGCCTTGGGGCCGTGCCCATCCCTGGGGAGCCCGGGCAGTGCCCAGCACCCTCTGGGGAAGAACCTTTCCCAAAATCCAACCTGAACTCCCCTGGCACAGCCCCAGTCCTTCCCTGGGTGCTGCTCCTCTCCCTGTCACAGAGATTGGAGCTGCCCCTCGGGGGGAAGTTCCAGGAGACCTTCCCTCAGTCTCCTCCAGGGTGAGTTATCAAGGATTAATATAAACTCTGTAAATTAACTTTATTAATGTGAAGTCAAAACTTAAAAATAGCATATCAACTGGAGATGAAAAATATCCCAGAAACCTGGACATGAATCATTTTACCTGCAAAACCAAATTTGTTAAATAAAAAACCAAGAAGATGATTCAAATACAGCACTTTTTGGCCACTGTTTTTTTTCATAGGAAGGAGGTACCAGTTCTGTTGTTGTGAGACATTAGTCAGGAACTCAGATAGACTCATCCATGATCTGATTTATCTGTAACAAAGTGATCTGGAATGAGGAAAATGCTCTTTTTTGCAAGGAGAATTATGAACATGAATTAGGACTGAAGGGATTTGTTTGCTAATTTAGAACTGAAGCTGATCTTACTCTGGAGTCTTAGGTGAGTCAATTAATCCTCCTTCTTTGGTTTCTTGGTTGTTAAAGAGGTCTGAAGATATTGGTGTACTGGTTTCAGAGTAGCAGTTTGGATCAATGAACATTCCCAATGCAATCTGAAGAGAAATGATAGTTTTAAGTCTGCTGTTGTCAGAAAAAGGTTGGTTTATTGCTCCCATGAAAAAGAAAGTTAACTTTTCCAGCAGTTGTCRGTATCAGTTTGCTCATTGCAGCTCTAATGGTGGGACAAGCACCTCAGATGAACCCCTTGCTTTTGGTTCCCATTCTATCACACACCATGAGCTCAGCTGCCCCACCCAGCTGGACTGGGGACAAATTCCTGTTCTTATCTCCAGCTCGATGGAGGCCTTATGTAATTAAACAATATCGTGACGAGGGTCTTATCTCAGGGCATTAACTTCTTCTTCCCTTGGCAAGGATGTGAGCGAGCTGGACCCAGCTGCAAAGCTGCCCTGAGCCCATTGCTCCCTCCAGTTTGACCTTTTAGTGGAAAATAAAATCAAATCCCCACAAGGCGAGCTCTCGCTGTGCCGTGCTCTTGAGACTCGAGCCTGCAGGACGAGAACTCTTCAAGGCCACCTCCAGATTTATGTACTGTACAAGTGAAGAGCTTTTGTAAATCCTTCAGCACTCTCTTGGCTCCTGAGAGAGCTGSTGCCTCTGCACAAGACAGTTAATAACAGCTAATGATGTGGGGGCCTTGCCAGGAGCCCTTGGTTGTGTAACCACCTCGTCAGGCACTGTTTGTTTTGGTTTTTTTCCACAATGATTGTCCCCCCTGGCTAYGCCTGTGCAATGGCTTGACCTCATGAGAGATGAGAATTGTCTCATTAATTTCACCAGGCTGCTCAGTTCTGGAGCACAGTGTGAAGGGCAGGAGGATTTCGTGGCTGATCTGTTAGCAATCTGCTGAATGTGCTCACACAATACAGTCGGATAATTTAGGTGTCTGAGATCAAAAAAACCCCCCAAAAACCAATTAGGTGTTTTTATCTATTCCCTGGGGGCTTCTGGGGGATAATGCTGTGTTATCTCATACTTGGGATTCCTCCAGTTCAGTTTTTCTTATGCCCAGCATGAATTATTATCTCTTTCTTTGAATGAAAATGGTATTGATTAACAGCTCTGACTCTTCAGTAATTTTCCCCTGCTTGTTTCAATTTSAATTTCTCTTTTGTTTTTTTAAACCAGATATGGGCCTAGTTTCTGTGTGAAGGGAAAAAAATGGAAAGATGTGCATCTCTAAGTAAAGAAATGATGACAGCAGGAGGAGGAGGAAGAAAGGTACAGAATCAATTAGAAATGCAGTATATTGCATACTCAGACTGCTGTCATTTCACTCTTTCTCTTGCCCTGTTTTTAGACTTAAAGGCATGGATAGTTGTATTTTGTTCCTGCAGTGCAGTGTAACAGTGATTCTGAACACAGCAGCAGTCACACAAAGCATTCCTGAGGAACACTGTCAGCTGGTGACAGAATTATGGGAAGGAACAGGGATGGTGCATGGAGCAGGACAGGATTAACCTCGTGTACTGCACTGAACCTGCCAGGGATGCAGCCAGAAAAAGGCATGCAGGCAAAATGGAAAGATTGGGGAAAAGCCTCATCTAATGAATGGSGAGCTTTTTCTAACTTTAATCCCTCGTCTTCAGTAAAAGTGCAAAGAAAGAAAAGAAAGATTTCCAAGAGCAGGTAAAAGAGCTGTGCTGGCCCTTAAAGGAGCTKATCATAGACTCATGGAATGGTTTGGGTGGAAGGGAGCGTGAAGCTCATCCAGTGCCAGCCCTTGCCASRGSMRGGRMMMCYTYC
>JACDOX010000051.1:667131-722422 GCA_014549065.1 Cardinalis cardinalis
TGGATGGATGGATGGATGGATGGATGGATGGATGGATGGATGGATGGATGGATGGATGGATGGATGGATGGATGGATGGATGGACGGACGGACTGTGAGCGGGGAGGCTGTGCCCGGCTCCATCGTGCAGTTCCGTCCAGCCGAAGGGGGTGTGTGCAGTTTGGGKTGCCTGGGCAGGACRGAGGGAGCAGCAGGACCTGCGGGGYGATGGRTGCGGGTGTTGGGGTGGAGGTGCAGGGCTGCTGCTCCTCCCGCAGGTGTCCGGGGTCTCGCTTTTTGTGAGAGGGGTCGCTGTGTGTGGTGGGGCTCCTGCCGCACCTTCAGAAGGTCATGGTGCGGCTCTCTTGGCAGCTTTAGGGCATCATTCCTTCCACTGGGTTTCCCACCTTCTGCAGCTTCAGAGGGTCATTCCTTACAGTGGGGCTCCCCCAGTAGCTTCAGAGGGTCATTTCCCATGGTGGGGTTCCCACAGTAGCTTTAGGAGATCACAGTGGGGCTCCCACAGTGGCTTTAGGGGGTCACTGCTTAGGCTGGAGCTCCCGAGCATCTTTAAGGGGTCACTCTTTGCAGCTGGCTCCATGTGCCAAAGCTGTGCCACGTGTCTGATGGCTGGGGACCAACATCAACATCTCCACCTCTGGTTTTGCCATTTTGAGCAGGTGCAGGTTGTAGGATGTGGCCTTCCTGTGTGGCTCCTTCATCCCCTGGGCCATTGAAGGCAGTGTCAGGGACCAAAGCAGAAGTGAAAAAGACACCTCTGACTTCACTGGAGCCAAAATAGCAACTGCAGGTTCATTTTCTTTTTTGAGCTGTTCTTGAACCAACAATTTGCATCTTTCCAAGTTCAGAGATGCCAAGGGGAAGATGCACAGATGAGTTTTCTAATACAGATTTTACTACAACGTTAATAGTACAATAAAAAATAGCTACATTTTTGGGAATATGCAGTTAACTACAGTCCTTTCCATGTAGGATCATCATGACCCCTACATGTGCACCCCTTTGAGATGGGAAATGGTGATAGTGCAGTGTTTCATTATATTTTTACTGTAATTCTAAACCAGGCCTCTCATTTATACAGGCTAACAGGATCTTGTGTGATCCATGGGGCATTGTTGAACATGGAGGCAGTTGCTTCTGAATGAAAACTTGCTGAAGCTGGAAACAGCATCTGCTGGATCATGTGGGATCCGGGGCCCAGAGCCTCGTTTCTTTCTGCTTTTGTGTAAAATTTGATAGAAAAACTCTTCTTTGGAGACATTCTGCCAGCTGCGAATCCCATTGCCATCCATTTTCAGACTTGTAAAATACATGAACAATAAGAGATCCTGAGCTGTGGCTGTAGCTTTGTAATAGCAGATAAAGAATATGTTATTTCTGATGTCTTTGAAAATGTAATTTCTGTTGGGTCTCAGAATGGAAACACTGGCTCACCAAGAGCACAATCATCTTARGAGACAGCACTAGTGCTTCACTTTGGAATGGAAAAAAGATGTTCAGTAAAAGCTGAATTGCAGGGTTTGTGTAAATGAGTTACAAAAACAGAGACATCAGTTCAGATCTGCATTTTAAAGATTCACAATTGCAAATAACTTCTTTGTCATTCAGAGTGAAGGATTAGAAATAGACACTTCAAAGCTCTTCCTCAAATAACATAAGCTCACTGAACTTCAGCTTTTCTGCAAGGATGAATTTTTCCAAAGCTGCCATTGATAACAGGAATTTCCTATCCAAAGTACAGAGGAGCTATTGTCACRTGCAGCAAACCACTTTCCTGTTTTAGAAGCATGAACAGAGTTCAGGACCAAAAGGTTTGCAAAGGTTAGAGCCCTTTTKAGCTGTTGTGGGTTTTGTTCATAGTGGAGGCAGTGGAACAAAATCTGCTGAGGCTGGAAAATTTTACTGTTGTAGGTAAAATATGATGTACACGTTAAAAAAAAMCACACAGGTACTTCCTGACAGCTCTAGAAGGTGCAATGCAAGGCTCTTGGAGAAATGAGGTCACCACCTTGAGTAAGTTTCTGAATGAAAATGACATTTTCAGCATGTAAATGTCAAGGTTTTTCTCTCAGAGATWTCAGCAGGATGTTTTGGCAGTTTGGTACCCTGCCTTTTACATGCCTGTGTGTGACTAGGGGTTTGGATTGCTAAGAAACTTTTAGAAATGCCCCTGCATATCTTCTAGAGTCCAAAATTCCATGTGGAGAGGTGTTGTGTTCTTCTGGAGGCCACACATTTCACATTGCATCTGAAGGAATTGTGGCCTTAGCTGCTCTGCCAAGGACATTTGGGAAGGCAAGGTTTTGTTGGTTTTGTATCCTCCCCTTTCTTAGAGCTTTATTTTTGGTATTTTAGGGTGGCAGGATGTTGATACCAGGTGTRGAGAGGGGCATTGTAGAGCAGCTGCAAGTTTAGGCTTTGAGCTGTTTCCACACCAAGTAGCTCTAGGAGGAATRGGGTGCCCAGATCTCATCTGGAGATGATGGAGACACAAATGACAAGTAATTAAAACAGCCCAGGACCAGAAATGTCCCTGTTCTTCACCAACTAAAAGTCAAAGAAATAATTTACTTCCATGAGACTAAATCTCTTTGCGCTGTCTTAAACTTAGCTAGATTGAAGAACCAAAATTCTTTTTTGGGAGTTTTCTCCATCAGTCAGTCTGATATGGAAGTAGCTTGGTTTGTTACTTGTACTTTTTTGKACAATTTTTTTTTCTGTAGGATTTCTGTTTTCTTGGTTAATCAGTCGTTCCCTTTTCTAATACAAACTTCATTTAATTCATAAATAAACCAATATTTTCACAGTAATCTCGCATGAATAATAATTATTCTGTGTCAAGTATCTTCAGGGTTTTAATAATACTCAGTATTTACCTAATGCTTTTCATTTTTCAAAGCATTTAATTCAGACTAATCCCCCCAGTCCTGCTATGATGTTGGTACAGAACCAAKTTTTCAGCTTCCAGATTGGAGCCTTCGGTACAGGTCTGTTCAGTGCATGTCACAAGAACCCAGCCCTCCTACAGAACTACTAAATCAGTTTGTATTTCCAGAAGGCCTGGTTCTTTCCTATTTTTTAACACCCATTTGGCTGAAAGACAGAGACAGATTTTTCCCTTCTTGCCCATCTCCTGGGTTTTGGAACTTGTGTCAGCAAAGCAGCTTTGGATGTGTTTGATGGGGGATTTTGGGTTCTCTCACTGGAGCTGAAAGGGTGTTTCCCCTTGGAGCCTTTARGATCTGGTGTCACCTGCACACTTGCAGCCTCTGAGGATGGTTCAAATCATAATTAGATTAAACTCTAAGCCTGGGTCATCTTGAGTGGTGATTGTGAGCCAGCCAGGAGGGATCCCGCATGTTGTGTGATCCTATTAGCAGGACCTGAGCTGGTGCTGGGACTTCARACTGCTCAGGTGTTGAGAATGACACAAATAAAAATGAGAATTACAGCTGGGAGAATGAAGTGACTCCCTGCAGTTGAGGAGGACAYGGTGGGGAGAAGCATTGCTGCAAATTCTCTTTATGCTGGTGGCTTTTCCTTGCACCTGCCTGTCTGCATGGAAGGGTTACTGATGGGTTTGTAAAATACTGAAACTTCTGAACCATCTTGGCACTTTAGYTGGTTACACTGAGAAAAACTAAAATAGACCACTCTGAAATCAAGTTTTTGTTCTAATCCTGGGTAATTCACAGTTGTGCCCCAGCCAGGTGTTTTGCACAGAGTGGCAAATACCTGTGAATCCTTATTTTTATGTGTAACTGAGAAATTCAGAATTTATTTCCCACAGTCAATCATTGTGATGTTTTCATTAGGATTTTTTATTGTTCCTTGTTTGGTTTTGGGGTTTGGTTGGTTTTTTTTTTTCACAATGTGATAACCTGCATGAAGTAACRACGTGCTGTACCCGGATTTTGGAGGTCATGGGAAAGGAGCCAGGCTTAGAAAGGATTTAGATTTAAATGCTGATCTAGAGTAGAAGGCAAAAACTTTTATTCCATCTGCACAGTATGACAGGCTCCCACTGTCAGCTGTTCCTTGGCATGTCTGTGATAAATGGTATTTTAGTGTGGGTGTGCTGATTCAGACCTATGGGTCATTTTTATTGTTTTGGGACACAGGCAGGTCTTTGCTTTAGTTCCTGAAGGTTTTCTTTTAAATCAAATTGTTCAGTCTTGACCAAAGCTGACACACTCCAACCTTCCTGCTCTTAGCAAAGGGAGTTTGTTTGGTTTTAAATTAGACTAAGGGTTGTGATGGTGAATAGCAAACTGATGCTCACACTTGTGGCTGGGCACAGCTGTGAAATCGATTCCTGACCAAAAGAAAAATGAGGGGACCATGAAAGACTGTTTTGTTCCTTCTGTTCTGAAAGAAGACTAAAATCAAGTTACTTGCCTTAACAAGTGAATGAGGAGGTGTCTGAGKGGTGCTTAATTTGGAAAAGATTTTTCTCTGTAGACTCAAAATCACCTAAAATTCTCTAGTTTGTGCTTATTGATCTGGGCAGGAGTTGATTTCACAACTGTGCCAGGTCACAAGTGTGASCATCAGTTTKCTATTCACCATCACARCCCTTAGGTCTAATTTAAASCCAGACATACTCCCTTCACTAAGAGCAGTAAGGTTGCAATGATTTTGTCCACAATATTAATTCCTGTATGTGACTGAGCTGGTAGCCATCGCTTCCTAAGTCAATGTCTAGGGGCTGTAGCACAGCTCTAGTTTGGGTAGTTCCAGATTTATAGAATTACAGAATGAGAGAATATTTTCTGTTGGAAGGATCATCGAGTCCAGCCCCATGACCTTGGCATTATTGGCAGCATGCTCTGACAAACTGAGCTCATTTTTCAGCAGTAGCTGCATTTCCATCCCCACCTGCAGCCACGTCTGGAGCCTGTTCCAGTTCACATTGTGCAATGCTGCTGGTAAACAACCCTGCCAAGTGGTATTGCTGCCACCTTACGTAATGACCAACGTGGATTTGGGTGCCAAGCAGTGCCATGACTAACTTTGGCTCAACAATAGCCCTTTGAGGGCACCTGAGAAATTATTCTGCAGTCACAGCAGTCAGATGGGCAGGCAGAGCTGTACAGACAGAGTCTATTGATGTTTGTGCCACAAAAAACTGATTATACGTGGTGTGCATGTATGTAAATATTTCTTTCTAAGTGTCCCTAGTGCATCATTTCTCTCAAAATAYCATCAGAGTAGAGATTTCTTTTCCTGAGTAAGTAGGGAAATATTAAAGTCTGGCTCTGTAGGAAAGTTTTGCATTGTTCCTTCTGAACTTTAACTGTCCTCCTTTGTTCACTCCTTGGTGACACAGATGCTTCCTTCATGCCATCATAGTTCATTGCTGTGAAAATGACTGAATCACACTGTAAACAGAGCTGAAGCAATGCCACCAGCCTGGACTGGGAGCTGGGGACCTTGTTCAGCTTGTATTTTGAAGTGTGCTGGTGTATTTTTTAGGCATGTAGTTCAAATGGTGGAGGTGGTGAGGAAAGAATAGTCTTGCAATGAAGGAAGGAGTGGGGAATCATCTGTTTTTCTTGTCTTCTGTCCAAGCACAAGCCCTGAAGTGATGTCTAGGTATTCCTGTACAGAGCCAGCTGCTCTCGAAATGGAAAACTTGGTCTGCCAAAAAATTAACCACAGCCTTGCCACAATCAACAAATTTTTCCCTATGCTGAATGCCTGAATATTTTAGTAGTAAATCTTCTTTGTACTGAAATGTCTGAATATTTCAGTAATAATCATGGCAGACACACACAAGATGTAGTTGGCCAGTGCAGCTCACTGAATTGTGTATGTTTGGATGTTTGCTTTTCTGTTTGGTTTTTTTGAAGGATGTTTCCAAATGAGATGTATTTAGTTTAATTCAGAGGAGCCAGAAAGATTGGCATGTAATGGAAGAGCCTTCAAAATGCTWTGTTAAAATGTGCAGGSMTGTATTACTGCTGACAAGATTTCAGGTCATGATTCCGTAGTGTTTATTTAATTATATCCTAAAGCAGATCACTTCCTTCCAGACTGTCCYTCTCTGCAGCCCACTGTGTGCCCCCTAAAACATCAGTAATGTAAATTTGACCTTGCTTTCTGATAAAGGTGAAGTCTTTGAGCCTTGCTTGGATTCTGTGTCATTCTAAATGAAACGTGAAATCTGAATGGGGCTGCTGCATTATAACAGGTTATATCTGGACCAAAAAACAGTGGTAAAGCTGCAAGTTGCAGCTCTTGAGTCTGTATCAGTTATGTTTTTTAGTGGGCATCCATACAGATATTTCTTGGGAATTGTATTAAACCAGGGACTTGATGTGGAAGGCAGGCAATGCAGCAGAGTTGTACTTGCTTGTAGGTAACACACATAGATGAGAATAAAAACCAGGACTGAGATGTAGAAGAAATGTTGTACAGAAATTCTTGTATCCTTGGATTGGAATTTAAATAGGAGAACCTGAACTAGTCACTGCAGAGTTACTGAATTCTGGAAGGGTGGAATGTATTTTAATCCCTTGCATGGGACAGGAGTTTCTCTTACTGATATGGARAAATCTCTCTCTGCAGTAGGTGTGGGTTGGCCTGTGTGCTTTTGAGGGAAACYTTATAGAGTTGTTTTCTTCACCTATCCCTCTCCCTTTTTTTTTTCTTGGTTCCCCAGATGTTATATTTGTTCATGCTCTTTTGTACCAATCTCTGATTTTTGTGCTGAGCAAGCACAGCTGGGACTTAAACCAGAAAGCAGCTTCTCCAAATAAAACCTGCACATTTCTGATGCTGAAATAGTTCTTCCAGATCTTGTTTCAAGGTGTTCAGCAGTGCAAGGCAGCAGCAGAGCCTTAGTGTTTTGTGATTCCTGGAAGCTGTGGCAAAGACTATGGTACAGCTCTTTTTTCCATAGCTCTCTGGTTGTGTGCAGGTAAATTCTTGGAAATCACAGTCCAGCTTTGAACTTTGGTCAATGTTTGCTGCAGATCAGGACTTTTGTTTTTTTGTTTGTGGGAAGGGAATGTGGCAGGAGGTTGAGGATCCTGAACTGACAGGTGTCCCACTGGGAAAAGGAGGAATGTTCAGGACCAAGGGGATCATGAAGCGTGGAAGTGCTGGGGAGCTGCAGGAACCAGAATCTCTGAGTTGAAGGCTCTGGGCCAGGAAGGTTCCAGTCAGCTTGTGGCATTCAAGTATCTGAACAATCTGCTTGGCTTGGGGCGCAGCCATATATGTTTAATGCTCTTCCCCATTCTCTCAGTTCTCCAGAAAATGCTGCTCCCACTCCGGAGTACAGTGGCTCTTACAGTCCAGCAAAGGGCTGGATCCCTTTAAATACCAGTCCCCTTATTTGAGCATTTTTTCTTCATGACACTTTTCTCCTGTTTTGATGAAGCAAAGTGTAATTTGCTCACTTTATTAAAAATACATTTCTCTTCCATCCTTCATTTTGACACCTGCTTCRCTGCCTAAAAGGAAATAAAATGCTTGCTGGCAAGGCTCCACCTTTGAGTATTTGAGATTATACTTTCCTCCTCCTCCTAATTGCCTTTGGAATGTGTTTGAGCCTCACATTTTATTTTGCAGGAAAAAGAAAAGTGATGTACTGCTTCCTGTCTTCCATCCTTCAGTGTCACCTAAAATAGTTGCACTTTTGGCATATTGCAGCAATACAATTGCTGAGTRTACTCCTGAGAGAGCTCCTTGATATGCACTGGAAGAATAAAACCATGAAACTTGGCACGTGGTTGACAAAAAGGTGTTCTGCAGGACAGCATAATAGAACCACTGAGCAGGCAGAAGGGAGGAAGAAGGAGAACTGGAATCAATCTAAGTGAGAGCAGAATGTATGAATTTTTGTGCCTTTTTTCAGCAGCTGCTGTGAAGGATTGCAAGTGCTTTGTCCTAGAAATAAATGGGTTTGTTTTTCTGTCCCTATGCAGATCCTGTACCTGCTAAGTAACCAGCAGGCCAGATGACATAATGTGCTCAGGCTGGCGCCTCCAAGGTTCTCTCAGCCCCTCTCCCTGAATGTCCAGTTACCCAAAGGCTGGATTATATAATTAATGACAGTCCTCCTGGCCTAACCTTGTTTTCTTGTTCTCAGTACTCCTCCTTGTTTCAGACACTTCCTCTGTTGGTTTCATTATGTTCTTGGAACTGGAATTAAGAGGGAGGAGCTGGCTGGCAAGGAAATGTATTCCTGCATTTCACTCCTGGGTTTGTAAGTGTGGAGAGCCAGCAGGTCAGAAAAAAATCCTGTTTGCTTTGAAAACTGCTGTGATGTTGGGAGTGAGAAATCAGTCATACAGCATTTGAAAAATTGCAGTCTTCACCTGCCTACAGTCCAGATAAACTGGTTTAAAACTCCATGGCCCCTCCACCTCCCTGTCTGGTCCTTCTCATATCAGAGCTTGCTCAAAGTAATGGAGGATTAACCAGTTCCGATGTAATTCTGAAGCCTTGAGAGTTTGTCTAGTAAAGCCCAGGTTCTGCAGTGTGTATGTTTATGTCCCATTGTGTGTAAATGAGGACTGGCCGATTGCTTAATGAGCTGTGTAATTTATCTGCTGTTACGGGGTGTAATCTTATAAAATGTGTTAATAACTTCTTGGTATTTACAAGTATCGGCTTCTTGGTCGGGCTTTGAATCTGTATTTGCATCTCCAGCTCACACTGGGGGCCAAGCTTTGCTGTTTGTGTATTCAGTGTTTATTTTTCTGTGTGAAACTGCCATTAGCAGGATCACTTATCTTACTTTGCACATGCTTCAAAGTTTGTGTCCCAGTTCCCAAAACCACCAGCCCCGTTCACAAACTGCTCTCCAGGCACAGCCCTGGTACTGAACCAAGCTGGCCTCTTGCAGAGCACATCCAGTTTGTTTTCCTAAAGCCACCTTCCTGCTGCTTTCYTTGTACAGACCTTCAAAGAATCAGAGTCACAGATATTCTGAGCTGGACCCACRAGGATCATTGACCCAGCTCCTGGCCCTGCACAGACTCCCCAACAATCCCATCCTGTGCATCCCTGGGAGYGCTGTCCAAACTCTCTTGAAGCTCCGGCAGCCTTGGTTAGAGCCCCACGACCCTCTGGGCAAAGAACCTTTTCCTGATATCCAACCTGAAATCCCCCCAGCCATTCCTTGAGGTAGAACTTGGAGCTCTGCTAGTTTACCTTCATATATTTGCATTTTCCCGTCTGTAGATTGCCACGTGCTGGAGGAAAGGCGGGCAGATGTTGCCAGGTGCTGCTGTGCAGGATGAACGAGCTGAAGAAGAAAGGTTTAATTGAGTGGAAGAGGAAYTACACAGTGAGCAGAACAGACTCAGATCTGTTGGCTCCCACTGCTCATCCTGGGATCACAGCCTGGCTCTGCCAGAGCTGTCCTGAGCTGCTCCCTGCACATCATGTTCTCATCTGCCAGCAGACAGGAAACATAGAAATGTCATCTAAACAAAGAATTAGCAGAATGAAGTGCTCAAAAGTCAGTAGTTCCTATTTTCTGCCCCTGCTGCTGACTTCCTGCCATTGTTTTCCCATTCATTTAAACACATTTCACCTGCTTGGTTGGACTGGGAGAAGAGTGATTGATTTTATTGTCTGTGCTGGGTTGTAGGAGCTAAGTGTTCTTGTAGAGCTGTCAGAACATGCACTTGCCTTTGGGTGGGAAGAAAAACAGCTAGAGAAAGGATTTCAGAATTAAATCTTGAGCTAATATTTCTCAATGAAAATAGAAAAATTAATGCTTTCTATACACRTGTAGAGTAAGGTGTAAGAATAAGGCAGCTCTACTTCTTCACCTGTTTTAGATTGAATTTACTATGTGCAGAAATAATTCTTTCTTTGCTAGGTTTGTGAAGCARGCTTGGAGATTTTTGCCCAGCACAGGTACAAGGACCACAGGAACTAAAAATGCAGAGGAGTGTTGGAACTCACCACTTTTTTAGTGTCAMGTAAGAGAGGCTTTGCTTTAAAAGGACAGGCTTTTCTTGATGCTTCCCCAATTAAAGCCCATCCTTTCCTAGCTCACAGTCTTGCTCCCCAATTCTGGTCACATCTGGCTTTTTTTTTTTCCTGTAGCAGCTCTCAAGCACCTGGGGAACATATTCCAGCCCAGGGCACTGCTGAGCAGTGTTTGTCCCTTGCCAGGCTTCTTTTTATTCCTCTCCTCTCCTGGTGATGCCCAGCCCCTGGCAGGGTCACTAAGCAGAGGAGAGCTGTCCTGCTCCTGCCTTCTCTGTGTCCCAGACCCCAGCTGTTCTCCAGAGCCATCTTTGCTGTTTTATTTCATATATTCTGTCCTTGGGAATGGAGTAGCTGATCTTTCAGGCCATCTCTGCACACCCCAGCTGTTACACTGCTGAATAAAAGCAATTTAACAAGTAAAGAGGTTAATCTTTTTATCTCTGGTCCTTGGCACAGGAGTTCTGGGGATGGTTTCAACAACTGTGAGCAGTAAAACTCCCCCCAGCTACTTCAGACAGGCGTCTGGGATTTTATTTTTTAAGTAAATGGTATTTTGCTAATCAAAGGAGTGCCTTGTGTGCAAACCTGACACAGCTGTGCTGTTTGTTCTACCTCTGTATTTCCCCTCAGCTTGAGCTGTCATGTTGAAAGCTAAATTGGTGGCTTTAGATTTATCCATTTTACAGAAGTAACAGCTTTGCTTTTTAAGATCTTACCACGAGTGTCTGATGTGCTTTGTAGGAGGGAATGAAGCCAGAAAAGTGTGTTCTGATAGAGGTACCTGCCTGCCTTTGGTGGAGTGAGACTGTGTCTAAGCCTGCTTGGTTTTATTTAGAGCTGGATGGCCTCTGAAGAGCTTAAAAGCCACCTGATGGCTCGTGCTCCTGGTGCCCAGCAGCTTTGTTGACAAAGCAGGGATGAATTGTCCCAGAGTCGTTGTTTGGGAGCAGTGACCCAAGGAAACAGAGGAGCAGTTGCTGCCTGTTAAACAGCTTGGAAGCTCTTAGCTAAGAGATTGGATTTTAATTTAAAATATATATATTTTAGTAACCCTAGAGTATTCTCTATGCCATCTTGGTTTCTCTTATTTTTTTCTAGCCCCATCTGTTCTGTTTTTTGGTTTTTTTTCAGGAGATCAAGTCTGGGGGCAGCTGTTCCACAGGATGGGTCAGGCTGGAGGGGCCCCCAGAGGGTCCCTGGTGCCACCTCCCTGCTCCAGCAGGGCCATCCCCGAGCTCAGCTTTTCTCTTGGGCACTTCYAATGCTCAGGCTTTGCTGAGATGAGCAGAGAAGCTGCCTGAGAAGCCAGCAGGGCACAGAGCTAGAAATGCTCCTTGTCACTCAGCAGCATGCCTCTGGTGGGAAGGTTTCTCTAGAAATACCACTGGGGATTAAAGGCAGGGCGTTTCCATTCGTGTCTCCAGCCTGAATGATCCTGCTCTGACAGCAGGCACAGCTTCCTTTTGGTACCATGAATTCACATGGAAAATAACCAGCATGGCCTGGGTTTTTTCCTCCCCTTCTGCTTCCAAGGTTCATTGATTTGGGGAAGGGGAGAAGGGAAGGTGCTGAGACAGGGTGGTTAAACTCTGATCTCCCCTTTGCAACACCAACCTCCTCTGACGTGTTCCTGGAGAGAGAAAATGGAGTCTGTTTGTGCACAGTCATCTTTGAATGTCAGATGGACTTAATCCAAGTTATATTTACCATGACTGAGTTTCTCTCTGCCTCCCATGTCCTCCTTCAAAATGATGAAGTGTTTTATGCAAAGTGGATTCTCRGCTGTAATTGCTGTCTCTGCTAAGAGCCTTAATAGTAGCAGCTACTGAATGAATCATAGTCCATAAACTCTTGTGCTGCCTCTAGGAAAGGGTCTTCCAGAGGTGGGAGCAGCAGGAATATGAGGAAACAAAGCTGTGTGGTGGGATGGGGGAGACTCTCCAGAACCTTTGTTCCAGCYCATTTCATGTGCACTCAGATGTGTTTCCTCAAGTGGGGCTGAGGTTTCTCATTCTCTTCTTGCTTCACACCTGCCTTGGTTTCCTGAATTGCCCCTGYAGCTCTTCTGTCATGAAATCAAAATTCAAAATAGACCCGCTTATACAAATCTTGTGGGAAGAGAGCTGGTTGTCTCTGCTCCAGGTCTGTAGGTCCTGTGGGGAACCCAAATAAAGGGGATGGAACCAACCATCTCTGCTCTCTGCTCAGTGAAACAACAAAAAGGTTCAAGGAGGCAGATAGGAAATGGTAAGAGGAAGAACAGAAGTGTTTCAAGTGACAAATCCCAAGGTTATGTCCTTGTCTYCAGGGAAAACTAATCCTCAGAGTTGAGGATGACTGGACTCTTTGAAGGCACTTAAATAGAAATTGGTGTTGGCTGGATTCACTGATATCTACATGAAGTAATTAGAGAGGCTTGTGTAATTCTGAGGGATGTGGCCTAAAAATGAATTTGTTTAGAATGTCTGGATGACAGACGCTCTCMAAGAAAAGGCAGTGGGTGTTTTCAAGCCTGTTATCAGACAGACCTGCCTCAAAGTGACTCTTATCAAAAACCAAATGGGTGCTGGCATAGGCTTGACTGTCCMGGGCTGTGTTTGGCACCTGCCTTGCTCTCTCTGTATCTTCCACAGTCCTGTATTTTTTTTTTATGTTTTTTTCACCAAAAGCCATCTGGGATTGTTGTTTTGAATGAATGTTCCCAGAAATRCACAGTGCAGCAGTTTTTCTGTCCACCTGAAGAAGAAAACCAGTGTAACAAGKAGAGTACTTTATCTTCTTTTGACAAAAAGCACCTTTTTTTTTCAAGACTGAGTTTTTAAAGACTTAATGTCTGCATGGGCTGCCTGTGTGTCATTTCTTGAACATGACAAGTACAGCGTGTAACAGTAAAAATTCTCTCTTCCACGTTGTAACTGGGTTTACTGGTGAGTATGTAATGAGYGGACTTTGTAAGGAACAGGCAAGCTCTTTGTTTAGTCAGGAATTGGTGAGTGTGGAGAAATAGTGACCTCATGCCTTCTTCTTGAGATTTGAGGTTTGCAGCCATGCTCTGGTCCCCTTTGCAAGGAGGACTTGACAAATGAGGGAAACCTGCAGCAATACTTCACTGGGGTTTATCTGCAGTTTGCAGCTCCTTGCTGATCAATGGGGAGGGGCAGCAAACAAGCAAAGGGTAAACAGGTTTGGTAACTGCTTTAACCCACTTGTATTCCATGTGCAGTGGCAAGGAAACAGTTCTGGCAGGAWAAAGCTTCTCAAAGGCCAACTTAGCCTTCTTTCACTTTAGAGAGCAGAGAAAATTGCCTAAAAATGCAGTGTTAGCTGCTGTGCAAGGTTTAGAGCAAGAAAAGGAGAGTGGTTTTGGTGTGACAGCCATGTTTCAAAGGGGCTGTCAAAAGACAAACTCATTCCTGCCTTGAGAGTGAATTAATTGTGCTGCAGATACATAAATTCTGTGTGAGAAGAGGGATCTCCCCAGAAATCTGAGTGGTACTGCCCTAATCAGCCTCCCACTGAAGGGCTGAAGAGAGGGATTGCTATTTCTTTGTGCTCTTTTCAGCTGGAGCCCTTGAGTGAGGGTTTTTGTTGATCAGGAACCATCTCAGCCTGGAAAGGTGAATTATTCTTTATTTCCACCCCATGTCTACGTGTTATTGTTGTCTTGCCTTTCTCTTTTTCAGCCTGCAGCCCATCTCTTTCTCAGGGAAGTCATGTTTCTTACCAAGAAGGAAACAACCAGGAATGGCATTTCTACTGACCCTAAACCCCTTGTTTCAGAGTCACCAGGATGGGTCAGGTTGGAARGGACCACAGTGGGTCACTGGTGCAACCTTTTACATCCAGACAGTTCTGGAATATCCCCAGTGAGGGATCCTCCACACCCTCAAAGCTGACTTTTTCTCTCTGTGTTTGATAATTCCCCCTTTGTGTAGCTCAGCCACTTCTGCTGTAGAATTGCCAGGTGTTTCATTAACTTCATAGTGAATTCTGGTTTTGCTGGAAAATGTTRTCCCTGCAAGTCACTTCAAGTTTTTTGTCAGTGAAACAAATTGGTTCAGCAGCACCAGGCTGCCTCATTTGTTCRAAGAGATCTCAAAGCTGCTGATGTGCAATGAAATTCAGGTAGTTGTTCACTCCACACTGGACTCGTTACTGAGAGTGAGTAATGTCACCAGGAATTGGTGACCTCAGCTCCAAATGTGGTATCTGCTGAAAAATAGATGTCACTTCTCCAAGCTGGTGAGCATGGGAGGTGGAGAACCAAGTGTTGTTTCTACACCCACATTCTTGTGGGTGAATCACAGCCATGGACCCTTTCTGCTGAGCCAAGATGACAATGGTGTATTTACACCACCACTGACCTGCTAAAAGTGGAATGTCAGCCATGATACTGGTTGGGTTTTKAGTTTTTCTTAATCATGTTTGACACCAAAAATGTAATTTGTTGTAGTGAATGCTCACAGCCTCTGACTTTCAGGACGTGCTGAAGTACCTACAATAGAGGCAGTGTGCTTTGAAAAGAAGATTGATGTTTAAATATTTGGTTCTCCTGGGGAAAAACATAATCTGCCTGAAGAACAAAACCACTTTCCCCCTGTCTGTGAGCATTAATTTCTGGAAAGGGACAAAAATTAATCTTTTTGCTGCGGATGTACAGTGCCCACATTCTGTTCTGTGACCAAGTGCCACATGAGAATGTGTTACAGTTCTGCTTGATTAACTGGAATCCAAAATCCAGCCCCAGAGCTCCAAACCAGCCTTTCCCTGGCCCCTCAGGTAAATCAGTGGAACCAGACCTTGCAGAATGGTACATGAGAACATTCCACTGCTGCTCACTCCAGAGCTCCTGCTGGGTCTTTGCAGGGACTCCAGTGATTTTGGGAGAAATTCAGCCTGGGTGCCGTGGCCAGGGCATCCCTCCTGTCTTTGTGCCAGGGAGGGATGGGCCAATGCTGGAAACTGAAGGAGGAATTAATGTTTTTCCTTCTCTGATATGAGCTCCTTCGGGTATCAGAGTTTCCCTTTGTTACAGGACATTTGAATTTAACCATTGTCGAGTTTTGTTCTCCTTAAAAGTTGTTGGGGTTTTTTATTGCCTCACATTCTTTGCTTCTTGTTCATGAAAAACTTGACAGCGTCTTACAGAGTTGTTGAAAAAGCTCTTTTCAGATTCCAGAGATGTCAGAGAAGATTCTTCTGTTTGGAGGTGTGGAAATCTTCAGTGAAATAATGTATTTATTACTTCATTTCCTGAAATATTTCGGGTCCAAGCTTGAAACTGTTCAAGTGTACATAAAGCCCTGGCAGGCAGCTCCTGCTGAGGCAGTGAGCTCATCCTCTGCTCTGGGGAGGCAGCTGAAGCATCAGCTTTAGAAAAAAACTGCAGTGTTTGGGTGCTGTGCCCCCCCTGCCACTCAGCCAGCACTGGCAGTGACAGCTCAGGGGAGACCCCACCTGCAGAGCTGCCCCAGCCCTGGGTCAGCACAGGAGGGACCTGGAGCTGCTGGAGAGATCCAGAGGAGGCACCAGGGGATCCGAGGGATGGAGCTGGGAGAGCTGGGGTTGTTCACCTGGGCAGGGGAAGCTTTGGGGTCACACAATTGTGGCCTCACAGTGCCTGGAGAAGCTACGAGGAGGATGGAGAGAGACTTTACAAGAGCCTGGAGTGACAGGACAGGGGGSAATGGCTTCACACTGACAGAYAGYAGGGTTAGATTGGATATTAGGAAAAAAAATTCACTGTGAGGGTGGGCAGGCCCTGGCACAGGGTGCCCAGAGCAGCTGGGGCTGCCCCTGGATCCCTGGCAGTGCCCAAGGCCAGGCTGGACAGGGCTGGGAGCACCTGGGACAGTGGAAGGTGCCCCTGCCTGTGGCAAGGGCTGGCACTGGATGAGCTTTAAGCTCCCTTCTAACCCAAACCATTCCATGAGTCTATGATCAGCTCCTTGAAGGGCCAGCACAGTTCTTTCACCTGTTCTTGGAAATCTTTTTGGCTGCCCTTGGATCCCTGAAGTGCCCAAGGCCAGGTTGCCAGCTGAGATAGTGAGAGG
This sequence comes from Cardinalis cardinalis, assembly GCA_014549065.1. Lineage (NCBI taxonomy): Eukaryota > Metazoa > Chordata > Aves > Passeriformes > Cardinalidae > Cardinalis > Cardinalis cardinalis. The sequence continues at coordinate 683,142 of JACDOX010000051.1, forward strand.
TGTCCCTGCCCATGGCAGGGTTTGGAATGAGATGCTCTTTAAACTCCCTTCCAGCCCAAACCATTGTGTGATTCTATGATATTCTGTTAATATTAGTGTAGGTACAGCTTTTGAAATCCTTCTGCCACTTGAAATGTGCCACCCTTTTGTTTGGCTCCTTTGAGGCCACCACCTCGATCTCACCTCCCTCTTTCCAAGAGGACTGTGGCACTCCTGTCCATCAGAGAGCTGCAGTTCTGCCCCACACCYGCCTAATCACACCAAGATTTGTGAATTCTCTGTTTGAACCTTCTTAGGAATGACCCTGCTCATCTCTGTGATGCTGCTTTACCAGTTTGTTGACATTCCCACCAGGAAGGTGAGAAAGTTTTTTTGCCGTGTCCTTTCAACTCTTGGGTTGATAAAAAACCATTGTAGCTGATGTTAGTTATTAGTTAGTTATTTGATGTTATTTATTAGTTAGTTATTAGTTAGTTATTTGATGTTAGCTATTAGTTAGTTATTAGTTAGTTATTTGATGTTAGTTATGGATGTTGGTTCCTGCAAACCTCTCACATTGCCAAATGGGCTTTTTTTATTTCTTTCTTTGCAACCCTGCTCTCCATTGAAAGAAAAGACACTCTAGATGTGTCAGGAGATTCCTTTGTTGTAGTGATGACAGCCTAATTCTATCTTTAGCCTCAAATTCTGGAATTGCAAGACCCGGCCTTCCCTTTATGAGAACAGAGATGACCTGGAGGAAGAACTTTCCTAGCAGCAAGTTTGTTGTTTCCACTCTGAAACGCTGTTAATTGATCCATTCAAAGATACAACTTCTCCTTACAAGTCTCGCCTTTCTGAGGGGAGGAAGAAACTTGCCAAAAGCTAAATATAAACAAGGTGCAGTGGAAAATGCACATGTGCCTGCTGTGGGAGTGTGAAGTGATGTCTCCCTTCCTAAAGCAGCACGAGCTGCAGGTTAAGGGAGTTCAGTGAGCAGTTGTAAATCTACACCCTGGATCCTCCTGGTCAGGAAAGATGACTCCCAGGCTCTGCCAGTGGGTGCTCAGGGTGGCACAGGGTCTGTTGTGCCCTGTGAGCTGCCAGGTTCAGCCCCTTGTCGCAGACATCTTTTATGGAAAATCCTTTCCTTGSGACTTTTCCTCCTGAGAAGCTGGGAGGCCTCAGGAACAAAATGCAAACAATGGTTATCTGCTGCTGTGGAATGCAACAGGTGCATCTGGGATTGGCCCATGTTGGTTGTTTCTAATTAATGGCCAATCACAGTCCAACTGGCTCGGACAGAGAGCCGAGCCACAAACCTTTGTTATCATTCTTTGCTATTCTATCCTTAGCTAGCCTTCTTCTTCTATTCTTTTAGTATAGTTTTAATGTAATATATATCATAAAATAATAAATCAGCCTTCTGAAACATGGAGTCAGATCCTCCTCTCTTCCCTCATCCTGGGACCCCTGTGAACATGGTCACAGCCCCTCTGCACACCCAGGCTCCCTGCAGCATTGCTCACACCTTCCACTGCTTGGGCTGCAGCAGGGAGGCAGCTCTTGCAACAGAGCTCAWGGTTCCTCTCTGTTCCCAGGCTACAAATACTCCTCCAAGTGACCAATGCCTCAGGAACCTGGAGGCTTGTTGGAATTTTTACTGCAGGTGCTTGSAGGAACGTCTGACCTGAGGGCAGGTAAAACCTGTTCCCCTCTGCCACGAACACAGCTCCTCCCTGTGCATTACAAATCRTCTCTGCTGTCTAATCCTCATTCTTTTCCCTTCCCAGCTCAGTGTAAGTGCTCTCCTGGGATTGCTTTCAGTTCTGGGAGGTAGGCAAGGAGCCCGTGGCAAAAGGAGAAAGGTTTTTCTAGTGCAGGCGGATTTTTAACCCTTAGGTCTGATAGGAGCTGCCACAAATCTCTCATTTCTTGGGGTTTCAGGTCTCCTGTTACAGTAACTCTTGTCAACTTCACAGATTTGTTTGAGACGTTTGCTTGATTCACTTATTCTTATAATATGTGTAATTAATGAAGCCTTCTTTGGGGTTCTGTCCTCACTGCATTTGATCTCTCTGGTGTCTCACAAGCATTCTTTTCAAGCTGTCATTGAATCCTTTACATTTCATATCTTGTAACTTGGAGTGTAAATAGAGTGAAGAAGGTGGCTCTTTGTCCTGGCCTTGCCATCTGCATCACTCTCAAACTTTGATGCCATTTGGGCTTTCCCTTGCTCTTCTCTGAGTGCATAACCCCACTGCTGTTTTCAATAGCAGGGATCAGATGGAGGAAATTGTATAAATTGTGGCCAGTATCAGATGAGAAGTTGCCTGAAACCCTGTGGGCTGTTGTTCCTGTGACAGACTAAGAAMCCTCCTTGCTCAGAATGTGTTTTTTCCAAGCAGTTGATTGTTCTGCCTGGGGACCTGAGCATAGCCAGTCCTTTTTCTTTTGGGCTGGTGATCATTTGGATTTACTGGTGTCACACATCACTGAGCAGAATCTAACTGGCAGTGTTTGCCTCTTATCCCAAACTTGTCTTTTTTGATTGTTGTGATCACTTCAGCATCCTTGTATAAGCTTTAATACACCTCCCCTCCTTCCCTTCCCTTCTGCTTGGCTCAGGTTCTGGATTTCATCCTTCAAGCCTCTGCTTTCATCCATAAAACCTTAATCAAGCACTTTTTGTGGTGTCTCTGCCTAATCCAAGCTTACTTAGGCCATGGAAAAGTTAATTTCTGGTGTTGGGTGTTACTTATGTGATGAAATGACAATCTCAGAGGAGAGAACTCTGCCTCATATGACATCAGCTTTCCAGTGAGCTGTTTAAAAAGCTGGATTATTTCTTTCTTTTAAAGATGTGATGGGCCATCATTTCAATACTAGTAAATATTTCTGATGGTGAGAACAAACTTCCTTTTATAGTAACCACACGCTGCTGTTTTTACTGAATCCAGCCTGGAGCAGTTTCCTATTTCTGAGTGTTGGCTCACACTCAGCAGCTCCTGGTGTTCACGTGCTCTGTCTCCCCTCTGTTTCTCTCTCAGCTTTTTTAGCCTTGTTGATCTATTATTGTGACTTTGGCCAGACGACGCCAGCTTTCAGYATTTAATGGGCTGGGAGAGCAACAGCTTCCTCTGCCTGTGAGACCATGATGTCATCAGCTACTTTGGGCTCTTTCACCATCCTGATGCTTCGGTGGATGTGGAAAGAATGCAAACAGCRCTTTCCAGATGTTCTCAGGGCAGCTGGAAAACCATACATGGATTGTTTGCTTGGGGAATATTGCTGGTCTGCTCAGGTTCAGCAGTGAGAAGGGTGATGAAAGCACAGCTCCTGTGCTGTCAGGTCTCACAGAGGGTTGTTGGGGTGTTAAGTGATGGCACAGCTTATTCAGGACTCCAGCTGGGCACCTGAAATATCTTCCTACCTGCTCTCCACTCCCTCTCTTCCCTTCCTTCCTCCAGCTTCAGCTCCTGAGTGAAGCACAGGATCCTCCTGACCTCCTGCAAGGCAAATGCTGTTTTGTTCGTGCAGTTCCTCAGAGTTATSTCAGCAGTTGAAGACTAAAGAAAAGAACAGTTATCTAGTTTAAAACTCCCAGTAAAACATTTGATGTAGTAGGAGCTCCTGAATAAACACAGGGSTGTTTCATCTTGGTGCAGTGCAGACTGGGAATTTGGAAGCCCTCTCCAGGGCTGGAAAAAGCATCAGCTCTCACCCGCTTGTGGCATATCCAAAAAAGTCTATTTTTAGGGAGAAGCGGTCACTTCCTTCTTTAGGGTGGGTGGGTGGGTGTTTTTAATGCATTAATTAATTTTTATTGAGTGATGGAAAAGCTGATGTCAGAGCTGTATTGCGGTTGGGCGTGCAGGAGCACAGGGTGGTAGGAAATAATACAGCTAACACATGAGGGCAGGGAGAGTTTAACCATGGGCAGTTTAAAATAGCCAGGCTGAGCCCTATGGATATTAAAAACTATGACTGAATCAAAACAACGGGCTAATATTAAACTGGACTTAGCTGGGGGAGGAACAAACCTGTTGGGTTAATTTCTGTTGTTGTATCCAATGTCCAAGGGATGTTTTCTGGYCTCAACACCTGGATTTCTGACTTAGGGGTTGTCTATTTTTGGCTTTGCAGGATATAAATGACAAGGGGCAACGCAGGTTGTGTTTTACTGGGTTTTTTATTCAGAAGTCTGTAGAGTATCCTTTTCTTTTTGCAGTGGTCTGTAAACTTGTCCAGCACGACTTCTTGCCTGGCTGCTCTCRCAGTTCAGATTGCACAGATCCACAGCAGGGAGGGGGAGGGAAATGCTTTGGAAATGGGAGCCAAGGCAGAGCACAGTTACATAATTGTACAAAAGAAAARGGATTTTTTTGTTTTGTTTTGTTTTCCCTTCCCATATCCTCCTGCCTACTGAAAAAATGTTGTTGGAAGGCTGKATGGAAAAAACTTCAGCATCGTTCATCCCTGTGGGGGCATGAAATGTATTGAAATGTTCCACCTGTTTTATGGCTGGTGCTTTTCCTCTTTCAGGTTTGACATCTACAGGAAGGTGCCAAAAGACCTTACACAGCCAACCTACACAGGGGCCATTAGTAAGTAACTTCTTTTTGATGTCCTTGCATAGCCCTGGTCTAAAATTAAAGATTGTTTGGCCTCTCTGTCTGCAGGAATTCTTTTAAAGGGATGTTAAGCATTGGAAAGGGTGTCCTTTGTTGCTGAGGCAGCTTGTTCTGCCCATCAAACACTGGAGTGGTTTGTGTGAATTCAGAATTGTAGCATGGTTTGGGTTGGAAGGGGCCCTAAAGAGCCTCCAGCTCCARCCACCGATAGGGATCCACTCTCACTCCCATGTATCAATCCACAGACTTTGGCTGATACACATCTCTTGCCTTGGGCCCCTTTTCCTTCCTTCCTGCTCCTGAGGGAGGCTGGAGGCTGAGTAATGCCATTTCACACAGTGATGTGCAGCGAGCTGGCTGGGCAGAGGGCTTGGTAAACATTGATCAGGCTGATCCTGCCAGGCCTGTCATTACCCTGCTCATGCAGCTTTCCTGTCCCTCTGAGCAGGGACTTCCTTTGATCAGGGAGCTGTGCCCCACTCAGCCATGCTGGGAGATGGGTCAGTAGTCTTGTGTGTCATTGCTGACGTGAGTGATGTCACATCCCTTGGTGACAGCACGCAGGACTGAGTCAGTGCCAGTGAATCAGGACGCAAAGGAAAGCCCTCTGTGAGCTGGAGAAACTCCTGCCTGTGAGCATGGTTGAAGAACAGGTTGGTGTGGAGTCTCTGTCCTTGGGGATGCTCCAAACAACCAGAGCTGGTCCTGAACAACCTGCTCAGAGCAGGGGAGTTGGGTGGGATGGGCTCCAGAGAGGTCCCTGCCAGCTTCAACTATCCTGTGCTTCTGTGAAGATAACACTTTTCTCTAAATATTTACTCTCAGAGTCCTTGTCCCCTGAGTTCTCCTGGCCRCTGAATTACTTGTATCCCAACTCCCATGTGGGTTTGCTGAAGTTGGGAACAAAGAGCTTGACTCAAACTGTTTGGGAATTCAGGGGCGGATGAGATTTGGTGTTTTGAAAGAACACTTTGAACTTGTGAGTGATCCTGCCTTCTCTGCTGTTTTGGAAACTAAGAGTTCCCACACTGCCACTGGGCTCCCTTTGAGAATTTGTCTTGTTATGAATCACCTGCAAAAGAGTATTTTAGAAGCAAAAAAAGCCCATCAAAGGCCACCAGAGTTTAGGCTTTCAGATCTGCAGTAAACAGCTCAAGTGATAAGTCTGTTGTGGGAAGGCTTCAAGGTTGTGACTCTTACTTAAAATTATTAGCTGGCTTATTTCTCTCTATTGTTATTTACAGCTTCTCAGGCTTTGATTTTCTTCTCTAACTGGTTCTCCCTCTTTTTCTCACAGTGTTTTTAGGCAGCCTGATAGAAGCTTCTGAACCACACAGGCAGCCAACAAACTGGTGCCTTTGCCTGAGAGGATCTTGTGAGCAGCTTTTCTGAAGGGCTTTTTTCTGTCTGACCAAGCCTGTGGCTTGTAATTTGAAAGCCACTAATCTCAGGTGTTGTAAGAGGCCATGGATGAGACCAGCCCACTGCCAGGCCAGTTGGAAGCCTGGGAAGTTGCATGACCTGGTGAAAAATTGCTTTAGGGAAGTCAGCTTGTGTTAACGCTGGGAGCTTGAGTGCAGGGGAAGGTTCTGCCTCTCAAAAAAGCTTTTAGGCTTYAGTAATCATGTGGAATTACTGTGGCTGCAAGTTTCATTTGGCTTTCTTTAAGTCCTCCAAGTTTTACAGAGCAGATATAAAGCAGTCCATGATATCCAACTATTAATTTAGGCCTTTTCCATATGATTTCTGCTGAAACCTTAGCTCCGTATCACTTCTGGTGCTGGAGGTTTTCTGGAATAGGAATGGACTTACTGCAGGGTTTCAACAGTGACTTTTGGATTGTATAAAGGCCTGTTTTCAAAAACAAAGGTTGAGCTTTATTAGGGAAGAAGGCACAGATCAGATTACAGAAGAAAAGAGATGGAAAAGAGCAGCTCTGCTCCTCACCAGGGCTGAAGGGGCCAAGGCTGAAGGGAAGAAGCAGCTAAGGGAGAGTAGGTGCTGGGGGCTTTTGAGGGAGAAGAGCAGGTGGTCTCAAACGTGAGCAAGCTCAGAAGCCAACTGGAGTTACTGAGGCTTTCTTAGGTATGGATTTTTAATTCCCAGATTTGCAGTGAACGCTGCGTATCAGATACTTCAGATCTGCGTGGCAGCCACTCAGACAATTTTTTTTTAGGAATGAAAAAAACCCAAGAATTTACTTGGAGTGAGGTTTGTCCAGAACAGCACAGCCACTGCTGTGGRCTTCTCTGGGAAGTGTGTGGAAGTCACTCATTCCTTTTCCTCAATAAAAGTCCCTTCTTCAGGCAGCATCCCTGTTGTGCTGTTGTCCCTCTTCCACTGGTTTTTCCCCGTTCTCCCACTGTGTGTAGCATGTCTGTGGTGCCAGTGTGACAGACGTGGTGACAACCTGGCCATGTTTGGGTACAGAGGCAGCAGCAGCAGCACTCCTGGCTGCCTGACAGTTGGCATCTGGCTGGACAGGAGCGCTGGGGCTCTGGAGAGGAGCCTGCAGCCCAGGCAGCTGCTGGCACCCTCCTGCTCCCCAGCCATCGCTGGGGATGCATAGTTTGCATGCACATGTTGTATGCACACATGGAAACGTTATCCAGAAATACTCTGTGCTGTTTGGGGGCTGGAGTTTTAAATACACATCAGGAAATATCCAAGTTATGATTCACATGGCGCCTGTAACAGGACCCGTTCCTTGTGCTTCATAACAGTTTGCTCCACTGAATAATAAATACTATTAATTTTATGCCTTAATATAGACATGGCTCCGTGTTCTCAGTCTGTGTGATGTGTTAAACACTTTGCCTTTCTCTCATTTCTCCTGGCGTGGGGAGGCAGAGCCAGGAATGTCCACAGCCGGGGTTTGGAGTGGAAGGGATAAGTGCAAAAAGGTTAGTGCAGGAATGAAATCCTTGGCAGAGTTTCCCATCCTTTTGGGATTGCAGATTAGCAGTGTGTCTACACCAGCAACCTTTGATATATTGATCATGTTATCATGTTAGAGCTTCAAAAAGCCTGTCTCAGATGTTGTTGGAGCTCTGTGGGAACGTCGCCGTGCTCTTGCAGCTAACGAAGCTTTATGCATGAATTGTTTGATTCTGTCTGATCCCAGCCTTTAATCTACTTTTCCAAATATAATACACTTGTCAAATGTGGGTGGTAGGACTGYACATTTGCATGGAAGCAGGTAAAAGCCTTCACTGTGAAAGAAGCAGCTGAAGCACCCCGTGCATAAATTCCTGTGCTGGGAACGTCTGTGGCTGCAGCTCCAYGCTGAGAGAGGAGCTCCTGTTCTGCAGCTGAGGAAATGCTGCCTCTGGAGAGAGTAACTGATAGTGCTGGCACATGAGTCTCACRCCACAAACTCCCCCTGCCCTGGAAATGTGTGTGTATAGGAGGAGTTGAACAGTGCAGTGTCCTCTTTCCCWGAGTGTGCTGCAGCAGAAGCCTGAGAAAGAGCAGGAGGGGCAGGTTAAACACTTCACCAGGCTTTGCTCAGTTGGCTCCTGAGCTTCCTAAGCTGGAGTTGGTGCCTTTGTGTGTTTAGTATCCCTCAGTGGATATCTTCTTCAGGGCATGTGTGATTCCTTTTTGTAATCTAACAGGTTTTATTTGTTATGCATCCTCAGCATCTGTAGTCAAGAATTCTCAGAATTCAGTTGTGTAAAGGAAAACCTTCCCTTGTTTTTAACGTYCCCTTTCCGTGTAGTTCCCATACTGGAAGAGACAGTGAGTAGTTGTTCCCCACTCACTTCCTTCAGGCTGCTCATGATTTTATATCCCACTCTCATGTCCACCTTCAGTATTCTCTTTTACAGCTTCAAAACTGACTCTGTGGTGTGAGGACTGGGAARAGCATTGAGGAGCTTTGAAAGTCAGTCCCTGCCAGGCACTTCAGGGCATTCTTGCAGGGTTTTTTAGATATAGGTTAGTGGAATTTTACTGTGCTGTGTTTGGTAAGTATTGTCACGAACCTTCACTGCAAGAGCTGAACTGAAAATGGACTTGAGGGAGCAAGTACTGGAAAAGAAGAAGGTATTTTGATTATATAAGTGGCAGAGAAGGAAGTTTAAAAATTGGAAGAGAGGGGAAGCTGTGGGAGAGAATGTAGTTAAGAGAGTTAGTAGTAGCAGGCTTTCCTAGAAGTGCCTGAGAGCAGAGAGGTCTGGCTGATGCTGTGGAAAGCCTTTATGGGATTATAACAAGCAGCAAGGAATATGGGAAGCAATTAAAGAAAAAAGGGTTGTCTRCGTCAAACACTCTCCCTGCAACTGCCAGAGATCAGAGATCTCGTGTCTCTCTGTCGGTGATCAGCACTGCAAACACTGGATCTACTCATGTGCTGCCTTGCTTTCTTTTTTTGGGCTCTTATGTAGGTGTGGATGTTCTCACAAGAATTTGCTGCTGTGCTTTAAGCAGACTTTTCTCCTGGTGCCCCGTGCCAGGGCTCAGCTGGGTCGCAGCCCTGGTGACATTCTGTGTCCTGGCAGCCAAGACTTGGGAGCAGCTGTGTGCCCATCTGAGGTTTCTCTTCAGGATTATACCCCTTCTTGCTTCCTGTTTTCATACTGGTCTKTTTTTCCTCTCTTTCCTCATCCTAGCTAGTGAATAATAAAGCACTGGAATGGAATCACCATCTCTGGATGTGTTTTAAAAAAAAGACTGGACGTGGCACTGGGTGCTATGGTCTGGGTGAGGTGTTAGGGCATGGGTTGGACTKGATGATCTTAGAGGTCTCTTCCAACCTCATGATTCTGTGATTCTGTGATTTTTTAGCATCTGTTAATCCCTTGTACTTTAGAGTGGGTCAATAAATGAATCCACAGTTGAAATTACTCTGATGAGGAAGGGGAAGCCATGCATTTCTCTTTCCTCAGAGCTGGAAGAATGAGGCACAAGGCTTTAGGTCCCTCAAGGCTGTGTCTCAGCACTTGCCCTCAGCACCTCTTTCCTTCCCTTGCCTCTCACATTCTTTACCARGGGAGTGATAAAATTGTTCCCAGCCTGTTGTTACTTGGGCTTCCTGAAGGATTGGGCAGTCAGGCTGTGCAGGTCATGTGGAATAAAGTTGAGGAACGTGGCTTTTTAAAAAAAATGTATTTCTCAGCCCTAATTAGTGGCTCTGGTAGAGTGGTCATTTCACAGAGGGCTGTGCTGGGATGGAGGGTTGTGCTGGGATTGTGCTCTGGCTGTCACTCAGTTCCTGCTTTGCCTTTCTGTGAGTGATTCGTGGTGAATTTGGGTATTGTATTTAACACAGGGACACACTGCAGCCCTGTCCCCTTGAGCTGGCACATCCTTGCCTGCTCCASTCATCCCTGATCCATAGGATTTACAGCTGTGCTTCCTTCCAGCCCCTCCTGTGTGGGTGGCTGTCACTGCTGCTTCAGTGTCCCCRCTCAGGGGTTGGAATAATTTCCTGGTGAAGAGCAAATAGTAAAACTCCAGCTACTTTGGGTTCCCTCCATGCAATTGCAGGTTGGAATTCATCAGAATTGTTGTCTGGCTACCTCACARTTCCTTCAGTGGGGATTTTCCCTCTCTGCAGAGTCAGCAGATGGAGAAATGAGAGAWGTCAGGCGCTGGCTGCACAATTCCAGTATTGCCATGTCTCTGCTGTCCAGCTCTGAGGTGCCTTACACAGAGCTTTGGAACCTGACTGAGAGCCAGAAAGTCCCCTCATCCCCAAAACACCGTGTGAGGGGACTGTGTGCTTTCAAGGCAAGGAGGTGCTGGTTTCTCTTTGCTTTCTGGAGGTTTTAGTAGTGATAAAATTGGGAGCCGAGGCTCCAAAGAGGAGATGTTGTCAAGAAGAGGGAGTGCTGGCAGAGCAGCATTGTGTGCTGAAAAAGGAGAATGTGGGAAGATGGAAATCATGACAGAAAAAGTGGCCCAAAAGTGGAAGATATACCTGTTCTAGGTCATTAATTATTAAGCCAAGGGATGCTCATATTTTCACTGCAAGAGGCAAAGAAATTAAGATGAGGTCTTTCCAGATAATCTTGCCTTTGAGCAGAATTAAGACATGCCTTTGGTAAGTCCCAAGGATGGGGATGCAGTGGTCAGGATTTKATATGAATTTGAGGGCTTTTATTTTTTTTTTTCTTGTGTGCAGAATCTTTTGGTGTTAGCTCAGTGGGAAAGACACAAGTTTGATATTTATGCATTCATAAAATAATTGAATTTTTAATGGTTCCTCAGGATGTTTGGATAGTGGCATGGCATTGGTGTCACTGCTCTGGTGGGCTCCTCTTGGTCCTGGACTCTAAAAATTGTTAATTCTCAGTTGTGTATGGKTGGCATATCCATAGGGGCAGTGATRTGGCTGTGTGAGAACAGTTTTTGTCTTTGTTACACATACAAAAGTAACCTTTTCCTCTCCTTGCCTCTGTTCCAGTCTCTGTCTGCTGCTGTCTCTTCATATTGTTTCTCTTCCTGTCTGAGCTCACCGGATTCATAGCCACTGAAATGTAAGTAAAAGTCATATTTTCCCCTGTTTGTAGAAGTCATGTTTTCCCCTGTTTGTGTGCATGTGAATCTTTACTGCTTTACTGTTATCTGAGAGAAATATTCCTGTAATTTCACTAGGTCATTTAGTTGCCTAATGGGTTTGGGATTCCTTTAGGTTGAGTCCAAATTCTCAGACAATCATTCAGCTTTTTAATTTGCTAAAATTAATAGGTAAACTTGGTTCTGAACTATTTTTGATAGAGGAAGCTGTTCCAGACTTGCTTGATCCTTTATTAGCTGCATGCTGGATTGCATAATTAGCGGCATGGAGAAATGGATTGCATAAAATAAGAATTATTAATTTAATATCAATAATTGCTTTTTTTATGATGTCAGAGCTGAATCTCTGATTCACGCAGGTAGTTTTATTAATGTGTGAATTTTTTCTTCTTTTGTTGAGCCTTGCTAGGAAACCTTCTTTACAGGTTTTGTGTTTGAGGACAAGATGCCCCAGGTGGTGTCAACTGTGAGAAAATGGAAATAATTTCTACTTTTAAAAATTATTCATTGAACGASTATGAAGTACTTATTAACACTGAGTTAATCAGAACTTTATTTTTCCCCCCTGTTCTCATGTTCTTCCTGCCTCAAAGTAAACTTTTAGTAACTGTTAACACATCTACCTTTGTTTTGGGCTCTAGGAAACCTTCTCCATCACCCTGCTGATGTGGCAGTGAGCTCACTGAGTGTGAGGCACAGTTCCTGGATAGTTGGGAAGGGTGGAACTTCTGTCAGGCTCACATGATGGTCCTGATAGCAACAGATGTCAGTGCTGAGCTAAAAGGCTCTGAAACCTTGCTTAGATTGGCCATTTTGATAACCAGGAGGCTCCTGCATTGTTTTTGTGCAGCTCTGTCTCGGACCAAGAGTATAATTTCAGGAATAATGTTAAGGTTGACTAATGTTTAACTGAAGGCAGGAGTGTAATCAAGCTCGAGATCGTTTTTTGTGCCTGTTGCACATTTACTTCAGAGATGGTATCTCACATTTCTTGCTTGCTCACAGTTTCTTTGACTTCAGTTCCGTGTGTTTGCTTGTGAAATCCGGGGTCTCCTTATCAGCCACTTCACAGAGCTGAGTTTCCTTGGGTTTCTTGTTTTAAAAAACACAGAAGAAGTAGGCAGACTGCTTCAAGTAAAGCTCTGCTTTTTCTTGCTCTCCTCTTAGATCTCATTCTCTTGCCYGGTTTTCTTTTTTCTTCCAGTTAATGCTTAATAGGAGGAATTAGTAATATTTACCTAGTTTTGACCCAGTTATTGGAGAGCACATCTTTGTGTAGTGGCAGTTTCCTGACTAGAAATTCCTTTTTGAGCAGCACAATTGCATAACTCTGAGGAATCTCCTTGCTTTTTCCTTAAGAAGATGATGCATTTTCCACAGAAATATTGGGAAGTGCTGTAAGCACGCTCAGCTGACAGTTCCTCATTAAAACCTCAGAGAGATGGTGAAGTGCCTTTCCCAGCAGGAGCTGTGTGGGCTGGAGGTGTTTGCAGGCAATAAAGCAGAAAACTTGGAGAGGGGATGTCATACAAGAGTCTGGGACAAATGACTGCAGGAACCTGATTCGTCATGGACTGTCCAACACAAAAGCTCACACAAAAGAGTGGGAAAACCTCCTTCTGGTGAGTTACAAGTCACCAGACTCTTACTGGGAATATTCACCCCCAGCAGTTGTGAAAAGGCTCTCCCAGAACAGCGGAAATAGTTCAGAAAGTCGCTTCAAGCCCTTCCCAGTTCAGCCACTTCGAAAGCAGGAGTGAAGTTTTATTTTCCGTTTCTTACTCATTGGTTTCTCTTCTGAGAAACCCAGTACAAGTTGTYGTGAGCCCCTTGTGGTTCCCTTTCAGTCAGGTATTACTGGCAGTGAGTTGTGAGGCAGCAGAGCCTCATCATTGGGAATAAGAATTGGGAGCTCTGCGTGGTCTGGAACTTGTGACAGCTCTGTGCTGCCATTAAACTGGGTAATAGCAAATAGCAGGGGAAATACTGCCTCAAAAAGGTTTCTGAGCCTTGTTTTCCCATGATCCAAGTACTTATAGATATATGGAAGATTCCTTATGTGCAAACTGTTCAGCTCTCATCAACTTTTACTGCAAGCTTCAAGGTGGTTTTTAGTATTAAGTCTCCTACAACAGATACCTCACCCAGACTGAAGTTTCCCAATGCCAGCCAGGACCTGGATGATTACAGGTGTGCAGTTACATGGGATGAACTTTCCTGCTTTGTCACTGCCAGCTGTGCTGTGAGACTGCATCACTCTTTCTTCTTTTGTRTCGGATTTCCCTTAAAGCACTTGGGAGAGCCAAGCTGGGTGGGGAGAGCTGCACAATTCTGATGRCAAGGTGAGCACTTGGCCTGGTGTTCTACATCAGAGACGTGGCAGGTTCCCTGCTGAGCCCTCAGAGCCTGTTCCACGGAGTTATTGTGAGTGGGGTGTGTGCAGGGACAGCTCCTTCAGGGCAGGGGTGCCCACAGGATTCCCTGTCTCACCCTCAGCACTGAGATTCCCTCCATGGCTGCGCCTCAAGCAAGAGGTTGGTGTGGTTTGTTCAGCTCGTGCTGCAAYATGAGAAAAGAGGAATCTGCTCTGCACCACACTGACCCCAAACACTGCCRGGCTCCTGCCCACTGCTGCACTTTCCTCCACGTTGACAGGAGTGCAGCAGCCTCAGTGCCCGGCGTTACTCGAAATCTCGGTTTGGCCGCTCTTGCCCAACTTCAGAGCTGTTTTTCCTTGACCAGCCCATTGTGGTAGCATTTACAGTCTCAGCTGCTGAAGGCTTGTCTGGGTGGCAGAGAGCCAAGAAATGACACCCTCATCTYGAGGATCACAGTCATAGCCCTAAACCCAAACATTACCTGTGTGGGGAGGACGGCAGCTGTGTCATAACTCGTGTGGGCATTTCTAATGAGCGCTGGGGCTGTGCTCAGGAGCTGGCTCCAGTTAGGAAGTCAAAGCAAGACACTGCAGGAAGCTCATGGAAGAGGTAACACACTCCAAAGGCACGTCCTATTCTGCTGCTGACGGGTTTCCTGGGGAGACCAGCCCTGAGRAGGGTAGAAAACTCCCAAGTTGCTCATCTTCCAGATTTATCCTGTGACCCTAACAGGCCCGTGAGCAGCCATGAAGGAAATCCAAGCTTGGCACTTAGGTGGGGCTGCATCCTTCCCAGGAAAAGCACAGTGAAGGGCTGGTGAGGGAAAAGAGCTTTTTTCTTTTCTCAGTCACAACTCATAGCCATTAAAGGGAGGGTGAGTTTAACTCTGGAAGTCAAAGATCCACTTGATTCTTAGGTTTTTTTAGTCCAGATTAAGAGTGACTGAAGACTTAGTCCAAGCTTCAGGCAYTGGAATGTTCCCATCCCTGGAGGTGCCCAGGGAACACCTGGATCTGGCACTCAAGTGCTCTGGGCTGGGTGACAAGGTGGGGATGGGTCACAGGTTGGACTCGATGATCTTGGAGGTCTTTTCCAACCTAAGTGATTCCATACCAAGAACCTTGATGAATCTCCTCAATTCTGTAGAAGATAAAAAAAAGGAGATCTGTGCTCCMTATTTGAACCTCTGAAAGATGAACAGCATCAAACACTCTTGTCCCACTGAGCCAGTGACTCAAGTGGCTGAAGAAATTAAGCTGAAGGGTTAAATGTGTCTGGTTTTTCCTGGGCAAAACCAACAGTTGGCTGAGTTGAGAGTAGTCTGAGGGCTAGAAATGGCTTGTTCTGCCTTTAGCAGCCTCCTCATTCCTCTGCTGCTGTGTTGCAAATCAGAAGCATAGAAATCACCCCTCTTTTCTAATTAACTCAGATCAGTGCTAGACGTTAATAGCTGGCAAGATGATAATCTCACTGTTTTATCACCCTAATTAGGTCATGAATTATGTCCTGTAAGATCAATAATAGTTTTCCAAGTATTCCATCATTAAGGATTAAAGATGTAATTAACTAATCTAGTCTGCCTTGCATTGGCAGCCAGGGGATGGGGTAGGAGGGTATGAATGTGGTGCTTGTGGTATGAATGTTTCTGCTCAACACTAATTCATCTGCCACAGCACACTGTAGGAAGCAACAGACTGTTCCTGGCAGTGTTTGCTTTTTTTTTTTTTAATGTAGTAACAGACAAAAACCTATCTGAAGTGACAAGTTTGCTAATTGGAAAGCTGAGCCCCACGCAAGGCAATTAATTACTTAAGCAGAATATCTGCAGTAAAATTACTGCCTTTTCATGAAAGCATAAACCATGAATCATGGAATATCCTGACTGGAAGGGACCCACTAGAGTGATCAAAGCCCAGTTCCTGGCCTGAAACAGGATAGCCCCAAGAAGGCTGTCAGGAGTGTGGGAGGAAGCAAAACTCCAGGAGTTTCAGGGAGCAGTGTTCCTTGTCCACCCTGGATTCATTTGCATGCCCAGGACTGATCCTGCAGAGCAGCAGGATTGTCACCAGACCTGTCTTCAGAGGTGTTTTATCCCACAGCTCTCCGGAGTGTGTGGGGTGTGTTTTGTGGCTCTCAGCCCATGGAAATGGTACCAGCCAGCAGAGTGTGGTCCAGCTGCAGCAGGGGCTCCTTCTGCTGCAAACCCTAATCTGGGAGCACAAGCCCAGGGATGCCACAATTCCTGTGTCCTGCCACTGAGCTGCAGATGCACCTCCAACCCTGCTGGCTCATCCATTTGAGGCAGATGAAGTGCTGGAGCCAAGCAGCCCAGCAGAGCTTTATAGGCAAAGGAAATTGGAGTTGTAATCCTGCTCCTGCCACGGACTGACCTTGAGCCAGAGACTTTTCTGCAGAAGGATGTAATCCTCAGCAGCCCTGAGAGAGGCAGGCAGGTAAGAAGCTTAATTGATGTTTGTGAGGCGAGGTGGGGATTACCTAAGAGGAGGTGTTGGAGGTTTGTGCAGGGTTGCTGTGCCCTGTGTGGGCTTGCAGGAAGCGGAAGGTCGTGTCATGATGTCATCCGCCATTCCTGACTCAAGTCTACATTGACGTCTTTCGAACCCTTCTCCTTCTTCCTGTCTCCTGGAGAGCTGTAATTCCTTCCTTTGTAGGGCAGCGTGTTTGCTGTGCTCTACAGCTGATCTGGGACAGGCACCTTCACACTGAGGAGCTGATTGGGATGCAGGAGATGACAAATGTCAGAGCAACAGACGCATGACGCAGGAGAGAGTTTGCTGACCTGCTTCTTGTTGTTTCCTCACACAARTGGAAAAGAAGATTTGTCTAATGCTCTCTGCTCTGGCACCGCTGAAAATGTGGTGATGCAGGAATCTCAGCATTGGAGGGTTGTGTTTCTGGAAGGTGGTKGATTAGAGCTGAAAGGGCGAGTGGAGCCCAGAGGGCTCACCTGAGAAAATCTTTTGAGAAGCTTTGGGCTTCCTCATGAAAGAATAATTATTATCCCTCTTAGGCATGGGGTCCTGGAGATCAGAGGGTGCCTCCTGGCAGTTGGAGGACAAGGTAAAGTGCAGCTTTCTGGAGGAGGTGGCTGTATTTTCTCTGTGGCTGATGACTGAGGAGGAGGCTGGCTGATTGTTTGCTGTGAAAGGGGGAGAAAAAAGGCTCAAACCTGAAGCAGTGCCTTGGGACAAGGAGGACAGAGGCCAAGGCAGACGTTTTTAGAGAGCACCCACGCAGTGTATGAAGCTCTGGAGGGTGAATGCAGTGCCCACCCTCAGATCCAAAGGCTCTTCAGTGTTGAAGTGCTGCAGTCAGTGGCCAGAGCTGCCGGGTGGAAAGAAATTGCTGTGGAAGTTTTGTTTCTGGGGAAACGAAGCTGTTGTGTCATAAATCTGAGACCTAGAGCGCCGGGAGCAGGTCTGACTTTCTTTGGGTAAAACCCTGGAGCCATGGCCTGCCCTCTGGCTGCTGTGGCCCCCTTGCCTTGGCCCTCACGTGCCATTGGCATGATCTGGCCAAAGGGTCCCTGCAGCTTTTTGCGTGGAACGCTGGAAGTTTGTAAGCAGACAGGGTAAGCAGCCCAGCAGCATCGCTCAGGAATGTGAAATATTTCCAAGTGGCTCTTTCTAGAAATGAAGCAGATTCCTGATGTGTGGATCATGGAGAAACTTCCCTGCTGTTCCTCGGGTCACTGGTGGGAGGCTCTGTGGGGYGGGAGGTCCAGCTCTCACCTTGTTGTACTTCCAGAGCTCTGCACCCTCACCCTCCTTCACTGTGCTGCTTTTATTCRAATATTCCTTAGTAGCAGCCAGGAAAACACCAACTCCTCCATGTTTGGAGCAGGTACACCCTGCCTTTGGAATCACAAAATGACCAATATCACTGCCTCTCTCTGCCTGGCCTCAGGTTTTATTTCCTTTGTGACCATCCCAGATTTACTGGGACACTTTGTATTCCAGGACAGACAGCTGTAAATTAGAGTCAACTTCTTTTCTTCCACCAGAGATGTTAGTCCTTCAGGGGAGAGTGGCTGGAGGGGGTAAAGAGTGCTGCTCCTGACATCCCAGGAGAGTAGGAAGGCTGTGTGCAATTTGGCTTGGTGGCCCTGGGGAGGAGGATGGCAAGGGACATGTGAGTGCCAGCCCTTTGCCCCCCAAAACTGGGTGCCAGTGGTCACTGGAAGGAATAGCCTTGACCATGGAAATTTGCATTACCTGTGAGATTTCCAGAATTCCAACACTCCAGATATTTGAGGAGAGAAGCGTCCAGTTTGTTGAAAACAACATTTCTTGTGAGGTTTGCCCCATCGAGTGCAGCCTGTGGTGTGYTGTCATTGTACCCTTGGTTCCCCATGGTGAGAGGGAATGTCAGTGATACACAAAGGATGCACTTTGGAGCTGGATTTATCAGTYTGGGCCCTCAGCAGGAGCTGATCATGCCATGAGGAGCAGTGGCTGGGCTGGGAAGGAGAACAGGATCCAGCTGGCTGGGTGCTCCATGAAGGGTGAGGCTGTGGTTGAGATGAGGGCAAGGAAAGGAAGGATCGCTGTATGAGCTGCCTGATGTCTGTGCAGGGATAGATTGGGTTGTGAAATTTGGAACATGAGCTGGAGAGGGGCAKAGGGCTACTGGGTGAAGAGGAGGAGGAGGAAGTGGCAGTGAGCCTTGCCCAAGGGACAGGCTGGGAGCCACTGGTCCAGTGACCAGGCTGTGGGACAGGAAACCAGTTTCCTTCTCCTGCAGCTCATGGGCTGTGTGACCTGCACAAGCTGCCCTACTTCCCTGTGCCTCAGTGATCCAGCCAGCAGCCAGGTGAGCTCAGCACTTGCCAGCCTATGKCAGAGCTCCCACGGGCTTCCCGTGCTCAGTTCATGCTCTGATTTCTGCCAGAGAAATCAGAAATTTCCTTCTCACTCGCTCATCACTGAGCAGCTCCTGTGCCTTCGCTGCCAGAGCTGCACAATTCCTGACAGGTTCAGGGTTAGAAATCAGCAAATACGAACTCTGACAGTGCTAGGGCTTTTCTCCAGAGAGCTGGGTTGTTGGGCTGAGCTGCTGGACCTGGCTGTGAACGCTCCTTTAGCCAGGGACACCCAGGTGCCCGTGGCACTGCTGGGCATCTCTGGGCATCTCAGCCAGCACAGCCCTGGGAAGGAGCCAGGGGCTCTGACATRGGCTGGAGCTGGGAAATGGATGGGGGCACTGGGGCAGCACTGAGAGGTGCCTTGCTCTGGGGGATTAGTGCCCATCCTGGCTGGGGCTGCTYCTCCCGGCCCTATTTGGATATATGACTTAATCCAATCTGCCCAATCTGGCAGTAATGAACACGTAGAGGAGAGAATGCATTCCACCCAGGAGGAGAGGGCTCAGCCAAAAAGCTGCTAACTAGGTCACTGATGAGCAATCTTTCCCCTCCCTCTGTGTCATTTTTATTAATCACTTGAAAAATAGGTTGAGTAATGATTGCAAGCAACTTGTCAAGCCAATTAAAACCAGAGAAAGGTAGGGCTGTGAAGCCGAAGACAAATGCTGTGCTGGTTTTAAATGAGTGTCTGTAAACCCCACTGACCTGTGAGTAATTGCCTCCAAAAAGCCTGGCAGCATGTGTGTTTCTCAGTGTGAAGGTTTGTTTCTTCTGCATCCACAGGGCAAACAGCTCAGTGGCCCAGAGATGTATCACCAGAGCAAAATCACTCTGAATCTGTCTTGTAGCTGCCTTACTCTGCTTTGGCTCTTAGCATGTGGCCTCTCCAGTGGGACTTGTCAAAGAGTTTAGTGCRCTTTGAATGAAAAGTAAAAATGCTGCAGAGCACTTACTTGTTTTATTTTATGTAATTTGCCTGAATCTAAGCTCCCATAGCTTTATAATCTGCCCAGCTGGAAGATAAATTGTCAAATCTTATTTGTTGAAGAGGGAAAAGAGCTTCTAGGTAATGTCACCATCGTCTCAGTTCGATGGGGTGAGTCTCCCCAGAGYGGATTCTCCAGGACCATTCAGCACATTCAGCACAGGAGTTGTTTTGGTTTATTTTTACGTGTCGGATGGATTGTGTGTGCCAACAATAAATATTTATCTCCTGCATTCCTCTGCCTCTCTATCTGTGTTTTGTCTCCTGTGAGATGCGTGCCAGCACTGTGGGTGCTATGAGACAACATTACTCTTTGGGAGGCTGGTGTAGTGTGTGAGATCCTGCTGTCCAGGATGTTTCTTCCCATCTGTTCCTGGCTCAAATCCCCTTCTCCTCAATTTTAGTCACCACTTTTGGTTACCATTCATAGCCTGAAATGTGATATTAAGGAGAAGAATACAAATATGTCCTGCTGCCTTCCTTCTCCTGCTGCTGCTCTGTCAGCTGGGTGGCAATAACAAAAGGCAATTAGTGACACAAATAAGCTT
Source organism: Cardinalis cardinalis (assembly GCA_014549065.1). Taxonomy (NCBI): domain Eukaryota; kingdom Metazoa; phylum Chordata; class Aves; order Passeriformes; family Cardinalidae; genus Cardinalis; species Cardinalis cardinalis. Next base: position 703,073 of record JACDOX010000051.1, read on the forward strand.
TCCTGGGGGTAGCTGAGAGCAGCCTTTCTCTAGAACTATTTGTGGCACAAATGGAAAAACACATGCTTCCCTCCTGCCTAAAAGGAGTAGCAGCCCAGGGGAGGGCAGGGGTGGATCAATAACCTGCCATCTCTTCAGCATTAGGCTCTTGTTTTGTAGCACCTCTGAAACCTCAGGGTGGAGAAGAGTACAGCAAGCACAGAACAAAAGTTTTGTTTTTCACTAGTGCAGAACTTGTTTCGAGTCTCCTGCACCTGCCAAGCAAGAAATCGAATTAAGCCATGATTTGCCCCCATTCCATCCTGGAGAGCTTTCCCTTCTCTCTGTAACTCTGCTGTAGCCATCACACAATCAAACCTCCTCTTTCCCGTGTCCTTTTCCCCCTCCCCATGCAAGCTTTTGGTTTTCCCTGTGGGAAGCAGCCCTGTGCCTGAGCCCTGTGTTTCTGCCCTCCAGAGTTAATGAGCTCTACGTGGATGACCCAGACAAAGACAGTGGAGGGAAAATAGAAGTGAACCTGAACATCAGTTTGCCAAACCTGCACTGTGAATGTGAGTACCCCTTCACTTAGCAGCTTTTCTTTGTGCTTTAAGTARTACTTGAAATGGGCCCAGGCTGGTACAGTGGCCCTTCTTCTGTAACAGGATGGAATAAGTAGCTGCAGCCTCTGCCAATATCCCATTGCTTTCTGTTCCAGGCCAGGGCACCTGTTTCTTGGACCATGTGTTAGTGGCCGATCGCCTTCACTGGCTTCTTTCTGAATCTCATTTCCTTTCTTTTTTTATTTTATTTATTGTTCAATAGCAACCTTTTTGTGTCTGGGAGCRAGAACCCTCCCAAGTTCCATTTGGAGCTGTGAATGCACCAGCTGGTTTTTGGCTCTTCCCAAGTCACCTGCCTTGTCTGCCTGAAGTTGTTCTGTTTGTGTGGTTGGGAGTGCAGGCAGCTGCCAGGACATGGGAGGTGTATTTGTGTCAAATAGGCAGCGTGAAAAGTTTGGTTACAAAGCTTTTCTGGGATAACAATTTTTGACAAAGGGCATTGTCACCTCAGTTTAGTCAAATGTCAGGAAAAAAGGTGTGGATTTTTTTCAAGTAAAAGCAATACATACTTTTCCTATGCAACCTTCCTGTTAGTTATTTTGTTTGATTTTTTTTTTTAATTATCTTTTCCCTCCCACCCCTGCAGTGGTTGGGCTGGACATCCAGGATGAAATGGGAAGGCACGAAGTGGGTCACATTGACAACTCGATGAAGATCCCTCTCAATAATGGGGATGGCTGCAGGTTTGAGGGCCATTTCAGCATCAACAAGGTGAGTGGCAGTGGCACTGACAGTGGGTCAGGGTGTGTTGGCTGGGGAGRTGCTGGCAGGATCCATTTGTAAAAATGAAAATTTGGAAATCTGTGTCTCGCCTGCCGTGTGTGTGTTTATGACCCTGGTCAGACAGAAATTCAAGTCGGYGTGGGGAGAGGAGGCTGCATGGCCAGACCCACGGGGAATGTGTTAGATCAGGGGTTTGCTTCACTCTCCAAAGCAGGTAATGGAGACAGAACTGCTGATCAGGGAGAGCAGCTCTGTGCAGCAGCCCCATGTCCAGGGGATGTGTGGAAACCCTGCAGATGCCAAAGGGCTCCTGTGTTTACTCCTCACGACTTCTGCACCTCCAAACCCTGACTCAGTGTGGAGAGGTCTCTGGCAGTGGCTGCATCCCAGCTCTCCTTTGTTCTGAGAGCTGCAGAATGACAGGAATGTTCCCTGCTGGAGGGTGCCAGGCTCCTGCTGGGATGTTTGGAATACAGCACGTGGCCCCACGCATGCTTGCTGGGGATGCTCTGCTTCTGTCTCAAGGAATGAAAATCCAGGCCTGGAGGAGGCTCCTCTTTGGGATGGGTGTGTTCAAGATTGAATAATCTTGCTATGTAATGCTGGAGATGACTTGCTGGGGTGGGGGAGGCACTGGTGGGACCCAGTGATGTCCCAAGAAGGGCACACCCTTTATTCACTCCTTGGTGTACCACAGGCTACAAAATCCTCCTTCCTTCTTTTCCTCCCAGGTCATGTTAAAGCACATCTAAAAATAACAGRCAGCACCTCTTGCTGATTCTGTGGCATGGAAAGGATTGGGGATTTAAAAAGAGGACTTTTTCCTCATCTCCAAGCCACCAGGATGGCTGGCAGCTGGTAGTCCACAAAACTGGGAAAGGGCTTCTGGAAAGTTCTYGTCCAGACAATTCCCAGAGCACAGAGCTGAGGTACCTGGGGGTTTGTGTGCTGSATGTGGTGTGTCTGCTCACAGAGCAGCCCCAGAAGGGGGTGCAGAATGTGGCAGTGGGGAGCTTCCTCCACTGCTCATTTGTGTCTCATKTAGTGGCTGGGACAGCTGTCACAGGCTGGGGAGCTGACCCAGGACTTGTGGCTCTGGAAGCCCAAGTCTCTTGTGTGTGACCTGGCAGTCTGCAGTGCCTGGGCAGGAATTGGACAGGCTGGGAGCTGCAGTGGGACCTGGCCAGCCTTGGGAGCCTGACCAGGGWTTGCACTTGGGTGTTGCTGTCCCAGCTGCTGAGGGAGGACAGGGTGGCACTGAGATGCTGGTGTGAGCTGCTTGCTGCAGGGCCYGACGCCCTGTTTGCCCAGCTTGTTTATGACACAGCTGGTGTCCACACCTGAGAGTGCTCCCAGGAGTGCACTGCTGTTCCTYAGGTCATTAAATCAGCTTTCCTGAAAGCACATGGAAGGGCATGTGGCCTCCCATGGCCCTGCTGGTGAGGTGTCTCTGCAGAGAGCAGCTGGGCAGCGGTTGTATAACCACCCTCCCACTCCTGCCTTGGGCTGTGCCACATTGCTCCTCAGGGTTGCTTCRTTTCACAACCTTTTCTCAATAGGAAAATATTCTTGCACCCTCCATGGCAGTGATTGAGCTGAATCTGCTGAAGGACTTCAGGGTTAGTGACCTGAAAAGTGCATGCATGCAGAGTGGTGCCATCAGAGAGACACCAGGGCTCATTTTCTGTCTTGGMACTGAGCCTTTAGGTGAAACATGTGGTTTTCAGTTCTTTGTATTTCCCTCCATTAAAAAAATTAAAAGGAAGGGCCCCTGTTATCTTCTGCCAAGGGGAAGATCTAGGTTAGTTTGTATGGGATACCCACATGGGTTTGGTGGTGGATTTTCTCTTTATATAAAASTCATCTTGCACAATCTCAGAGGTGAAGTTGCTCATGACTGGTACCAGAAGAGAAATACATCCCCAGCTTCCTGGGCTGCTCTGCAGCAATGGGCCCCTTTGCAAGTGCCAGATGTGGGAGTAAGACATTGAGCAAGAGAGACWGGAATTTTATTTTAATAGGGATGAAAGACATAGCCTTAAGTGCTGGGAATCCCTGGAGCTGGGAGTGACCCACTCCTCACCCCCTGGTCAGGAGCATCAGCAGTGTGGGATGCCAGACTCCGGGCTGCAGGTGTTGGTCAGCTGCAGGAAGGTGTCACGGATTCTCCCATCTTCCTGGATGGATCCAGGCATTCCCATGTCACAGCACAGAGCCTGGCAATGCCTTGAGGGATAAAATGTGAAATCCTGTCTTCCCTGTCGTGGCTAATTTTAGGTCCCTGGTAACTTCCACGTGTCGACGCACAGCGCGACGGCGCAGCCCCAGAACCCCGACATGACTCACGTCATCCACAAGCTCTCGTTTGGGGACAAGCTGCAGGTGAGTCCTGAGACTGCCCTGGCTCCAGGGGAATGCAGTGAGAGTGGTTTMATGTTAGACACTTTGGTTTTATGGAAGGTCTGTGTGTCCCTGCAATGTAAGCTCAAGGCTGGAAGAGTTCACAGCTGCCACCCGCTGGGGCAGGAGCAGTGTCCAGTCACAGAGCAGCTGTGCTGTCTTCTTCTGAAACTCCAAGTGCTTTTGGAAAACTCCRTGGAGAGAGTTAGAAATGAGGGTTTGTGGGTCAGCAAAATCCTGGTTTTAGCATAAGCACAGCAAACAAACCTTTCTGCCTTTGTGGAGGAGCAGTGATGTACTCAGAGAAGATGTGTGCTGGCTACTGTGTTCACCACAGCAGCAGTCAAGCTCTTTTGAATTCACTTCACTCTAATTCACTCACTTTAATTCACTCTGCTTCTATAGCAGACTCCTATTAGTCAAATTTGCTCTGTGAAACACAAGTTAGACTTAGCACTGCCAATTCCCTGCTGGGAAGAAGATGAATGCATGCRCTTGCCCAGTGGGCAGAATTTCACCAGGTGCTGCAAGTTATGTAATATTACCTGATTTCTCAATAAGGACAGATTACAGCACTAGCCTRCTTCCAAGGAGCTGCCCTCACAGGTGGGAGTTCCACATGTGCACACCCAGCTTGAGACTCACCCTAAACATTGCTTACCCTTAGTCTCTCTGTAATCTTCTTTCCTCAGCACAGACGTCTCATTAGTCTGCTCCTTGTACACCCACTTCCAAAGCCCTTTTTCATGCTAACAAGTCTAAGCGTTGCTTTGTAGTCTTCTGGTTCTGCTCCCGGCTCCTTTTAGGAATTATCTTGTGTGGGAACGAGGAAATATTAGCGTATAAATAAGCTTGGCTTAATGTCTGTAAAGCACACTGAGATTATGAAAAATAGGAGGTGAGTGGTAATGGGGAGTTGTGCAGCCTGCGTGGGAAATGGGTGCTCTGAGGGAGCATTCCCATTGTTTTATCGTGGAGCAGCTGGATGTGAATCAGCGTGGAGGAGGAGCCTGGAGAGACAAGCAGCAGAGTGTCTTCAGTTCGTGTGGTGAGAAACCTGTCTGGCAAACGTGGASTTGGCTCCTGGCTGGGGCAAGTTGAGTATGTTCAGAGTTGAGGATGACTGCTCGTGGTCTGAGGTGCTGCWGGCAAGCAGCAGTTCAGCAGCACAAATTAAAGAAGGATATCTTCACCAAACAGGTGCTACCACGACTCAGCAAGTGTGGGGAGCTTTCCATCTGCCTAGGTGCACTTTTGAATATTTCAGGTTGTCTCCACCTGCTTTGATGTAATAAAAGCTTGTATTCCTTACAGAGGGTGAGGAGCTCCTCATTCACTTGTGTCATGTGCTGGGAGTTTGTTCTTTGTGGGCTGGGGCTGACTCTGCCACAGTGATCCACTGAGGGACAGGCTGTGTTCTCCAGAAAAAACAGTCTCTTTGAAGCAGAGATTTAAATATCATCTGGCACTGAATGAGCTTTGAGTCTTCCTCAGTACTTTGTGCACAATTGTGGCAGACTTCCTGCAGATTTTTCATCCTCATTTAGATGAGATCAGAATGAAAACCTGCAGAATTAAAACTCACTGCATGATTTCCTGCATGTCAGGTRACCCAGTAAGGAGAGGGATGAGGAGAGCAGGAGATGATGCCTTTTTACTGTCAGGGGCTGACAACTCTCCTGACAAGGTTAAAGCCAGGATTTTTCAACACCATAACGTAGAACTCAGTAGAAATTATGATGAAAAATGCAACAAGTCCTATTTCCACATCTCTCTCTTTACTGGGTTACCTGATGGCTGGAGGTAAGAACTCATTGCTTTGAATTTTGGTCTTGATGAGGGGAAAATCCRCCAGAATTTTGGAGTGGACCTTAAAGTCTCTGGTGCAGATATTCTGTAAGAGACTTCTTAGCTGTATCAAGAATGGAACACAACACTGTAGCCCACTCCAGGGKCTTCTTTTTCTTCTTATGCCTTTTACAGTGAGTAAAGAATGAGCACAGCCTGCAGATGTAGTGTGGGAATGGTGGTGGTTGTGTGAAATTCCAGCAGAGCAGAAGGCCTTGCAGCAGGATCAGCTGGTGCTGTTGCTCTGCTCCTGTTCCCAGCACCTTCCAGCTGAACTTGCTGTGATTTTGTCTGTCCAGAATTTCCTTTCTGCTGAGCAGAACTGGTTCACTTGCTGCTTCCTCCCTCATCCACTMTGCAGTGCTGGGAACAGGGGAATGTCCATGAGGATGAGACAGACACATGTTGAGAGGGTCTGGGGAGGAGATGGCATTGCCCTGTTGGTGAGGTGAAACTGTCACACCCCTGCCCAAATCCTCCCTCCAAGCTCTTCTTCCCTGTTGTCTGACTTAAGGTCAGGAATTTCGGGGTTGTGGCGTTCTGTGTCCTTTCTTTGTACCTTGTGAGCAGCACAACCCCTGACCTACAGCTGCTGCCATGGGCTTTTCCCTGCCTGGAGAGTGCACACATGGATGATTCTGTTGCTGGAGATCAGACTCCAGGTCACAGCGTGTGCAGGGCATGGAAATGCTGTTATTGTGGGCAAACAGATACTCACAGGTCTGAAACCAGCTGCAGGAAGAGCTGAAGGGGTGTCAGTGTTGGGRTGTGTCCTTCCATCAGCCATCTCCAAGGCTGAGTTGTACAGACCCAGCTGCCCTGACACCAGCCACCTTTAGAGGAGAAAACTGCTGAGTTTTAACCCCAGTGTGACTCCCATCTATTTCCCTTTCAGCCTGATAAAATTAATTTCACAGTTACCTCTGCAAAGCTCTTAGGAAATACCTCACAGTGAAAATTTCACAACTGGCCTCTTCCAGCTGCAATTCCCTTAGCTTTGGAGTGGTTTTGGAGTTTCATCTYGTAAGATGTTGTGAAATCAGCTTTTTCACTTGGAGCCAACCACTGTGATGATGGTCACTGAAAGATATTTGGGGTCATCTTTCACTGGGTTGAGGCTTTGTTTTTTGGAAGGGTTGAATCAGGCTGGTTACAGGGTAGGGAAGCAAAGGTCAAGAGTATCAAGTCAGAGCAGAGTTTCTTCATCCTCCTTTTTGCTTTCCAGGTCCATAACGTCCACGGAGCATTCAATGCCTTGGAGGGAGCAGACAAGCTCAGCTCAAACCGTGGGTATTCCTGGGCACTGCAGCTCTCAGCCACCCTCTGCAGGAGGGAAGGCAGGGCCATTCCTGCAGCACTGCTGTATCCTGAAGTCTTTCATTTGCTTCTTTAGCCAAAATCATCCAGACATTGCTGGCTGACATTTCCATTTCCTCCAGGGCTTAGCCCAAAAGGTCCTTTGCAGTCCTTGTGGGGTTTTTTATCCATATCCTGTTCCTGTAGTGTCTCTTTGCTGCTGTTACTTCCACCAGAACTTTGCCTTGTACTTGTGTTGCAAATTGCCTTGGAATTTCTGCTCTGTGGATGGCAAGAGGGACATTTTCATGGCCCAGCACAAAAAGGAAAATTCAATGCATGCTACAGTTCAGTGTAGAGAGTTGTCTCTCAAATATTCAGGCTCCTCCAGGGCATCAGTCCTGTCCATTTCTTGGAACAAAATTTCTGTGGCTGTTCCTGAAGCTATACAGTTGTGGTTTGGGGTTTTTATACCTCCAGGAGGCAAATGTCATCGTGTAACACTTGGCTCGAGGATCCTTCAGAGATGTCATTTAGAATTCTGTTTTAGAACTGTTTTAGCGGACACAAAAACTGGAATGAGGCATTTAAATAATGACAAAAAAAAAAAGTTAAACAGCTGTGGGGGAAGGAAGATAAAAAAGCAAGAAAGAAATGGAAGTACTCAGRTTGTTATACCTCAGGTTTTTTAGTCAAAATGATCTCAGTGGGCTGCAGCCCTAACCTCAGCCAGTTCCTGCTTTAACCAGGCTGTTTGTGTGGTGATGAAAGTGTTACCATTTATAGTTGCAGGCAGTTAGGAAGGTTGGAGTAACCCAAACCTGGGGTGGGTTGTGGTCCTGCAGAAGTGGTGGGCGGCTCCTGGTGTCACCCAGGCACCCGTGGGAGTTCTGAGCAAAGGGCACAAACGTGGCATGTGAGGCTTTGTCCCTGAGATAAGGAGGAGGGAGTCACCCTTTTTTGTGACTTGTTCTGTGGGCTGGCTCCTTTCTCTCAGTGCTAACATGTCCTTCCCTTCCTTCCCTGAGCGCAGCCCTTGCCTCTCACGACTACATCCTCAAGATTGTGCCCACGGTGTACGAGGACATGAGCGGCAAGCAGCGATACTCCTACCAGTACACCGTGGCCAACAAGGTAAAGCAGCAGCTGCCTCTCCCCCCACAGGCTCCTCTCTGCACCCCAGGGGATGCTCGGCCACCGTTCCTCCCCTCCTGCTGCTCTCTGTGCCCTGTGGGTTTGTAGGTGAGCAGTAGCCTCTGCTGGGAGAAGGAGGAACTGAAGCTCCTCAGAGTGGGGCTTTTCCTGCTGCCGGAGTTTGCCAGGCTTGGGAGGGTTTGTCAGAGGTGGTGGTGGTGCTTTCGTTCCTGTTCTTCCTCCTGGCGTGTTCACCTGTCAGTTTAGCTGGTGTGGATTTCTGCAGATTGTGTGGGAGGTGTTTGCTGCTGCAGGAGCTCCCGTTGTGCCTGGCAAGGTGCATCTGAATGGAAACTGTAATCCAGCTGAACACACAAAACATCATTTACACCTGGTTTTAGTAGCAAAACCGTCTCAGTTGTGATAGATGGATGAGRCAAATAAATCAGCAGAGTTTTTAGCTTTTTACAAATGTTTATTTCAGATATTAAGTCACTGAACTGTAGCAGCAAATATGTGCTGGTTGAGTATTTCACAGTCCCTGCATTATGATAGTGAATTACCACAGAATCCATTCGTTTAGAAAAGATCCAAGATCACCAGRTCCTACCAGTGACCAGTTCCCACCTTGTCACCCAGCCCAGAGCACAAGTGCCACATCCAGCATTTTAATAATTCAATGTATTGATTTTTTTTAAGGAAAAAAAAGGACCCTATTTACTTTTTACAGTAGAAAGCATCTTCCAGTTGAAAATTATTTGCCATTCAGATGCAAAATGAAAGTCCAAGATCTGTTTGTAATATCTAATTACTTCTAGTTTGCCCAAAGTGATAATTAAGTATCAGAACAGTCTCCTGGACTAGTTCTCAGGTTAATGTTCCTGACTGGTGACTTTTGGGCTTGCTTGTGTGGTGTGTCCCAGGGATTTGGACATCTCCCTCTGTTCAGATTACAGTGTATTTGTTCTGCTTAATGTCACAACTGCTGTTCTGATAAGACTCCYGTGACAGGAGTTCTGAAAGTAATTTGGAAAATAGCAGGAGCTTTTGACACTTCTGTGAGCTTGGCTGCAAACTGGGGTGTTCAGCCAAGTCTGACTCATTAGGGCAGGAGTGCTGGGGGGCAGAGGGGGAGAGGAAGGAAAAAATGAGGTCAGTTCTGTCCAAACTGAGGTGCTGAGAAGCACAGCTGTGCTTTCTGCTCGTGGTGCTTCCATCCTTCACTCCACACTGAGCAGTGGGAARGGGAAATGGGAAGCTCCTGGAAGAGTCTGGCACAGGGTGGCTGCTATGAGGAGAGTCTGAAGGGYACAAACTCTGCCTCCTCTCTTAGCTCCCCTGTCTCCTCCCTTCCCACAGAGCCACTGTCCCAAAGTGAGCTGCAGAACTCCAATAAAAGCCTGAAAATGTCATGACTGGGGACTTCTGCTTCTYTTGTCATCATGGGATGAACCACTTAAAAATAGGAAAATTTGGAATTTATGTGAGATGATTGAAGATAAATGCTGTTTCACCAGCACACAGAGCAAAACTARTATTTTTTTTGTGTGTCATGCTCACGAGTGTCCTGTTCCTTGCTCTTTTTTTATTTTTTCTGAAGTATTTGAGGCAGTTTGCCTCTTTGTGAAGGAGAATTGAGGCCGGAGAGGAAATGTGAGCTGGCACCTTGTCACAGGGCTGAGGGAGGGAGAGGCAGCCTGTGCCACACTGGGCTCTCCTTGGTCTCTGGGTCCCAGCCTGCTTTCCTGGGATTTCTCTTCACCCTGTGAATGTCTGAAAACTGATACCTCTCTCCACTGACAGCACAGGCAAAATATTATCTCAGGAAGATGTGGCTTTAGTTACCAGTTTAGTGCTGGTGTTGGTACTGGGCAGTGTGTCCTGCTGGGGGCTGTCCTGTGGCTGTGGCTGGCACTGGACCTGTTAGGAAACAAATGGATTAAAGGAGAGTGGCACTGAAAATCTGGAAGGTGTCTCTCCCAAAGCAGCCTGGGATATTTTTTGAACCTTTGCTAATATTTTTCTGTATACAGTTTCATCCTGGCTTTCAGCAGGAGTTTTAAATGTGCCCTGAACATGGTTCCACATGATTGATACTAAGAGGGCAAAGCATTCCCATTGCCAGTGGGGAGGGGGCCTGACAAAGGAATGCAAGGAGAAGGAGGGATTTTCAGGTTCTTACAAACTAAATTCCATCTGTTTGGTGAATTATTTRTGTACAAAATACAGACATACATGTCTATATTTTGTACATTATGTCTAGATTTACAGAACTAAAACTTCACCTGCAGCCAGGCTGTTTGTATTTCAATAGAGCAGATCTAGGATGGATAATCAATGACAGCCTTTCTGTTTAGTGCTGTAACTCTGAATGAAGGTGAGAGTAATCACCATCACTCTGTCCCCAGCTCTTTCATTATCAGGCTGGARGGAGATTGTTTTCCTCTCTGATAAGGATGGGAGGTGAGCACTCACACAGGGATTCAGTGTTTGCTTCTTTCCATCTGGTCACTGCTACAAAACACTGGGGTGAAGGCCAAACCCACGGAGGCAGTTTTCTGGCAGACACTCTCTGGAATGAGCTTGCTCACATTTTGTGCCATTTTCCCCCTGTTTGTCCCCAGGAGTACGTGGCCTACAGCCACACGGGCCGCATCATCCCGGCCATCTGGTTCCGCTACGACCTGAGCCCCATCACCGTGAAGTACACAGAGAGGAGACAGCCTCTGTACAGGTTTATCACATCGGTGAGTCACCCTAACCTCTCCTTCTCCCTTCCTCTGCCTGCCTTTCGTGGCCCTCCTGAGCCTTTCTTGCCCAGAGGAGCTGAGTTTCTGCCTCAGGGCRCTGTGATGAGGTGGGGATGCAGCAGCTCAGCACTGGGGTGCTGCTGGACTGGGAGGTGAGTCCAGTGCTCTGACAACTTGATTTAATAGCTGGGCACAAAAAGAAGGGAAATTAACCCATTCCAGAAGGGCCAGGCTCTGTCTAGGCAGGATGGGCTCTCATGCAGCAKGTCAGAAGCTTGGAAGTAAAGCTGAAAACTGCAGTAAAGTGCTCAGTAATGATGAGATCAAATGTGCAGAGAATCCAGAGTGGTTTGGATTGAAAGAACCTTAAAGCTCATCCCGTCCCACCCCCTGCCATGGCAGGGACACCTCSCACTGYCCCAGGTGGCTCCAAGCCCTGTCCAGCCTGGCCTGGGACACTTTGAGGGATCCTGGGGCAGCCACAGCTGCTCTGGGCACCCCCCACCCTTTTCCACCCCAAAGTCATCCTGGTCTCACCTGAGGGTTTTCCTTTGTTCCAGTGAGGGAGGAGAACTGTTAGATGACACAAAGCTGCCTTGTCCTTGCTATCTGCTGGTATTTGGGTGATTTTTACAGGAAATAGGAAGAAAACTGGCAGTGGAGATTTTATCAACAGCCACTTCTCTCCTCTCCTACAAGACATTGATTTTTTTTTCATATACTGAGTTTTACTCAGTGCTGCTGCTTGGCTTAATAAGGAGTGACAGTTCCAGGTATTTACTCCTGAGTAGAAGTGGAAAAGAGCTGCATTATTAATTTCCAGAGGTGTTTTCCTGACGAGTTACATTGAATCTGTCCAGAGAGCATCCTGCAGTCCTGATCTCAGCATCCAGAACAAAGCTGTGCTGGCCAAACTGCTCATTAGGCAAAGAGCTATTTAAAGATCCTCCAGAACTTTAAAAAAAAAACTGTCTTCAGGGAGTTGGCTTAAAATTGAAGCTGCAGTGAGCTGTGCCAGTGAGGCATGGTGGAATGTGAAGCACTYGATAAATTGGCTGCAGTGAAGACCTCAAATTCTGATTTTTAAACTGTTTGACTGTTTTAATTGGAATTCACATAAACAGTGTGGCGGAGTTGCACTTCAAGATTTTGATTTTGCAACTTCTGATAAACAGCAAGTTCCCTTCACTGAACTTTAGACAGTGAATAGMATACACAAATAACCAGATAAGGGGGCTTGAAGTAAAACCTAAATGTCATGGTGAAAGACTTTCTCTTCYTAGCACATCTACTTGGCTTCAAAAAATAATCCTAAAAAAGGTCAAGCATCAGCATTTCATCACTTGGCATCTCATTCTGCCTCTGCTTCTTTCCCTAAAATTGTGCTCCCAGAAGTTTCTTACACATCTTGTTGRGGGTGAGGGTGTGGAGGTGTTTTCATGGGAAATGATTTGATAGCTGGGATTATTCTTTCATTTTATTGTCAGCATTGATTCACTGCTGATCTGCCATCATATGCCTATAAAAAGCGTCTTTTTTGAATGGCATCCTGCTTCTGGGGATAAGTCTGAGGAGCACAGTCATGTGTCTGACATTGCCTTTCTGTCACCTTGCTGGCAGCCCTGCCTCCTCCTGTGTATCCACTGGTGTTTTCCTTTAGCCTGCATCCCGCTCTGCTGTGATCCCCTTCTGTTCAGGGTGCATTCCTCATGTCCAGAGGGCCCTCACTGCTGGCATTATTCCCCTTCTGTGTCTCCTTCCCTTCATCCTTCCATGGCTGGGCCTGATCCCACAGACCTCACGGAGCTAAAGGCAGATCACTGCCAATAACTCATCCCATTAAACCCAGAGAAGTGCCTGATGCCTTCCTCCCCTGCATACCAGAGCTGTGCTGATCAAGGAACACTTGGTGCAGCTCCTGTGCTGACCTGGAGCCCAGCACTGGTCACAAGCCCTCCAAGCCCTTTTTTCGTCACCAGGACTCAAAGCTGTGTGTGCAGGAGGCCCCAGTGCCAGGTGTGTGTGACTCATCCCCACTCAGCACTACAGAGCTCTGCAGATGAATTTATATATTTTTTTTCTATTCCCCAGCCCCTTGTGCTGCTGCACTGAAGTCAGATTTTCCTGCCTGTGATGCAGAATCTGCGTGTTGGACGGGGTTTGTGTTTGTGGTGTGACATCTCCCGTCAGCTGAGCTGCTCTGATGAAATAACCCAGCTCCGTGGTGGGCATTGCCCTGGGGAGTCACCCTGTGTGACACCTGAGGGACAGCAGGGAGGGGGTGCAGCAGCAGGAAAGATCCCCTAAAATTCCTGTCTTTGCCTCAGGCTGGTGCTCTGGTTTTAGCAGCCTGGATCTGCTGCAATGCTGAGTGTCCTGCAAAAGCCCCATTTCCTGCAGCTCCTTGTTTCACTGAGCTCRCTCAATGTTCATGTCTTGGTAATAAATGCACATGGCAAGGAGCTGTAGCTCTCACTGCCTTTGCTCACCCTTGATGAGCTGTTTGTTCCTTCCCCTCAGCRCTGCTGCTGCTGCTCCTACGTTGGTTTTTGTCTCTGCCTTTGCCCATGGGGAGCTGTGTGGGAGCAGAGACGTGGCAGGGTGTGTGTAGTGTGGCAGCAGTTCCCTTCTGGGCCTGCTGTGTTGCACTCTTACATTTACCATGGAATTATCTAGGTTGGAAAAGACTTCCACAACCATGGAATCTCAGCTGTGCCACATCCCCACCTTGTCCCCAGCCCAGAGCACTCAGTGCCACCTCCAGGGATGGGCTCTCCAAACCTCCCTGGGCAGTTCCAGTGCCTGAGCCCCCTTTCCATGGGGAAATCTCTGCTGTGCCCACCCTGAGCCTGCCCTGGCCCAGCCTGAGGCCGTTCCCTCTCMTCCTGGATGCCCCCCTGGCTGTCCCCTCCTGTCAGGAGCTGTGCAGAGCCAGAAGGGCCCCCCTGAGCCTCCTTCCTCCAGGCTGAGCCCCTTCCCAGCCTTTCCCCAGCTCTGTTCTCTTCCCTGGACACACTCCAGCYCCTCAGGGTCTCTCACCATGAAAAGCCAGAGCTGGACACAGCCCCCACRGTGTGACCTCAGCAGTGCCAGCACAGGGGACAGTCACACCCTGCTCCTGCTGCCTCACTATTTTTGATACAAAAACGTCTGAGTTCTGCTCCAGACTGGCTTCATACAAACCACCTGGTGGGGARGCAGAAGCCCAACACCACAGGAGGGGAAGAAAGTCCCAGGGTGCCACAGGCAGTGTGACACACCACATTGCAACCTCAAAATGTTACCAGCCATGTTCTGATTGCACAGTTCTAACTTCCCAGCTCCCACATCTTTTACTTCATAATGTGGTGCTCTTTTAATTTGGTCTTTTATGTTGTGTAGGATGAGGTGGTTCTGAGAATAACAACGGGGTTGTGAGAAGGGGAACAGGAAAAGGAGCTTATCTCCTCCTGACAAGGCCCTGCCTGGGAAAAAGGGGATTTGTTATGAGCTGGGAGCTGAAGGAGAGAGCAATCCCAAACCAGTGAGCCATTGCAGCAGGGAAATATTTTGTATTGTTGGTCTTCTCCAGCCTAAATGACTCTGTGATTCTGTTTCCACAAAGACTCTGGTTTGACAGAATACACAGAATATTTCTGTGTTTTTGTAGCACTTGAGAAGTGAAGTAGGCTGTTAACACTAATCAGGAGGTTTAATTCTTTCCCTAACTCTATTCTTGGAAGTAATTACATGTTTTAATTTGACCCAAGATCCACGTCTTGTGTGGAAAACTCTGTCCCACAAAGAGTTAAGCTGGCTGCTGTGAGCAGCCCTTGTCATGGAAAGTGTTAGGCAGGGCTGTGGTGTCACTGGCAGCTGGGTTTCTCTGTTACTCACTGCCCTTCACGTGCTATTTCAGAGCCTTCTGCCTGTTTGTAAATTATCTTGTGAAATGGGAAAAAGACTACAAGACTGGTGTTTATAACAGAAAACAGAATAGGAAGATGTGAGCAACACAGAGCTCCTAGAAATCTGGGTTAGGTGGAGTTCAGCCCAGAAGGGAGCAGTGCTTGTGCTGTGGCAGCTGGGGTTTGTGCTGAGGAGTTCAGCACTCATTTATTCCACTGCAGGGAATGGCTTTTGTGAATGATCCACGTGGAATTCCATCCCCAGAGCTGGCACCCACTCCTTACTGTGCTTCCAGAGAACACCCCAGCAGCAGGACCCCTCCTGCAGCTCAAGCTGTGTAAAAGTTCCCCTCGTTGTTGACAAARGTGTTTCCTCTCTCTGTAATTGCAGATATGTGCCATCATTGGAGGAACATTTACTGTAGCTGGGATCCTGGACTCCTGCATTTTCACAGCATCAGAGGCCTGGAAGAAGATCCAGCTGGGCAAAATGCAGTAGCAGTGAAACTCTACCCTCGACTCCAAGGACAGGAGCAAAGATTGACAAATCTACCACTACCTGTTTTTGTCTTTATTTTCTATTTGATTGAATCAGTATGTTTTTCTCTAATCAGGCTGGTCAGTGAAGACRTCTTCAACAAATCAAAGAAATCTCCATGCATTTCAGAGCTCTGAGAGGGAAAAATCAGTGGAATCAGGGTGTGGATTCCCTCCCCCCAGAGAGAGAGGTTGAAATGCCATTTGAGGTCTAAGTGAGGATGGCAGTCTGTCCTCTGGGAGGTTCCTATGGCAGTGTACAAACTAGGGAGTAGATGGCAAAGAGCTGAACTGTCTTGTGGCACTTTTTGGAGTTCTGTTGGATTTGCATGATCAGACAATCGACTTTTGTATAGGGCAAAAAATTACACATGAGGAAGAAATTCCACCCATGGTGCCAAAAAGGTGATGTATCTGTTGGTGAGGAGTGGAAAGTGTTAGTCCCCACAGCAAACCTAAGAGACAGAGGGCAGAAATWACATCAAGAAATGTTTCGTGCTTCTATTGAAAGCTCAGTTGTTCAGATACAGCCTTCCTAACCAGGTGAAAACAGAACAGGAAGCCTTCCCCAGCTACCTTTTCCTAGGTAATCTGTGATCCCAGCAGTGGAGGGCATTTCTTTTACTCTGGATGTAAAAGTGGTTTCATTCCTTCCCACTAACTGAATATCCAGTCTTGTGTTTACAGGTGGCATGAAGTAAAAACCAAACTGAGCAACACAGTTTTATGTGGCCTTTGCTTTGAAAGGGAATAGTTGTCTTTACAGCATTAGCTTTTCTTTCTTCTGTTTCTAAACACAGACCACCCAGAAGTCTGGATTCTGCACTTCTGCTTTATTATTATTGTTGTTGTTGTTGTTTTTGAAAAGAGGTTTTATATTCTTTGTGCTCAGAAAAATGGTGCAGCCCTCTGGGTGGATGAGCACAGCTTCCTCTCTTGCTTTGTGTGTGTGTGTTCAATACACCTGTCAAACACAGGAATTCTGACTTTTCAGGATTTAAGGTGCCTCCCTTTTCCTTTAAAGCTCAGCCAGGCATCTTTTCAGAGCCCTGGCCTGGCAGTGCTCTCCCACAGGTACCCAGGGCAGCATTCCCACAGGCTGACCCTTGCTGGGAGTTTTGTTTGATCCCTTCAAAAGATTCCTGAGCTTCCCTGTCCATTCCTTCAAGCCTTGTCTTCTGGAGCCTCCAAAACACAGAGGTGTGAGGGGAAAACTCCTGCCAGGGGTGTCTTGCATGTCATTTGGTCTCAAAAATGAGAGCAGATGGCCACCAGTGCATTTTCCAGAGCCTCATCAGTGTTCCTTGAGTAGTGACAGTCTCTGCATGCCTTGTGAATGTCTGAGCTGAGGATTCACAAATTTTAAGTCTTTCAGGATGGATTRAACAGAAATAATCATAAAGATCTTGAACTCAGTGCTGTAAATTGTAAGATGGGTGCAGGGTTTCTCTTGGATGATATCCATTGCCTTTTCCTGGAGGCAAAATATCCAAACTTTATGCTGTGATGATATGAATTGTTGAATATTCAGTGTTATTGTTAGAGTCAGATGCATTTCAGAAGAATTCCTGATTGTTGAAATTGTCTCCTTGCTTTGGGAGCAGGGAAGGTGCAGCCAGTTTTATCCACCCACCAAAAAGCAGCAGCCAGCTCCCCTGCCCCTGCCATGCTCTGCCCTGCAGTGGCTTCAGACAGCATTGGAATTTTCCCCTGTTCTTCTCTGGACTGATTGCTCTTGCTTTAGGTGCAAACTGGATTGTGGAACTTACTGTAGCCATTCATGTGTGGGTAGATTTTTTTTTTACTTTTTTTCCCCATTTACAAAAATGAACTTTTTCAGTGAGATGCTTGTGTTCACCTGGGGGGTGTGTCCCTGTTCCTGTGAGTGAGACCCCATGGATGTGGGATTTCCCATGGCAATTGCTTCTCCTGCTGGCTGAAGGATTTCCTCTAATCCACTGTGACCAGCTGAAACTCACAGCTAAAGGGTCCTGATTTTTCCTTTTGGATTTGGTGAGTCCTTGCTGACAGCTTCGGAACAGTGGATTACAACAATGAGATTTTTAATATTTTAGCATCTTCCTTACACTGAGATTTATTTAGTGCATCCTTCTCCTGAGCTGGCCAAGGGGAGATCTTTGCAGTACCGTTCATTTTCTGAAATTTCCCCTCTGGTACAATTTCTGTGACACAAAMAAAGGTGATTGCAGATTCTTTGTGYCCCCTGGTGTGTTCTCCCCATTCCCTGTCTCTATTAAACTGCCTCCTGTGCAGTCCAGGCCAGTTCTCTAAACCAGACCAGTGAAATTGGTTTGTTTGGGTTTGRTTTTTTTTGGAAGTAACACACTTCAATGTGCCTGCTCTCTCTGCCAAAATATCCCCTGCAATAAGCTAATAAATCACTTTTTTTGGGGTTTYTTTGGAAAATGTGGAAACCAAATTGTACTGAAGTTCTGGCAGGAAGAACACTTGTACCTGGGTTCTCTAAACCAGGTCTAAGCCTTTGAGAGCTGCCAAGCCAAGGCCATTTTCTGGGGCTGCTGGGATTTGTGGTGAGCTTGTCCTGCAGGGTCACACCGTGGTTCTGCTTCGTGTGTTTACAGCAGAATCTGCTCCTCATCTCTCCAGGTGTGAAAGCAAGGCAGTTATGCCTCTGCACCCAGGAGATCTCACTTTTATTCTGAATTTTCTGAAGAGAAAATGAACTTAGTTGTGCTTTTAAACATCCTTAAAAAGAAAAGAATTTCGAGTCAGAGCAGAAGGAAACCCTCAGTCGTAGGGCTCTGATTTTGCCCTTTCCAGTCARTGTTTTCATAGAAGAATTTGGGTTTCCAAAAAAGACATCCCTGTAGGAAATATTTGAAACTCCCACTTTAAATTATTCCCTGTAACTGCAGACTCCACCCTACAGTGAGAACTTGAGGCATAGGATGCTTTGCAATGGTGGAGTTARAAACTTTTAGCTCTAGGGAAAGTTATTAGGTGTATTCTAGGCAGTACCTGGAATGCCGAAGAGTATTTTAAAAAGAAAATAAAATGGAAATGGGKTACAAAAATCCAGGAGAGATGAGTCTGTGAATGTTTGATGTGACCTCTCAAATCCCCGCGTTTATGTGCGCTGTATAAAGTGAGATCTGCAGTGCAGGTGGCCCTGGGTGCCACCAGCTCCTGAGTATTTCTCATTTATTGCTCCTTCTCTGTTGGGGCTGGGAGTGGCTGTGATGAGTCTCTGCTTTACAGGAGTTGTTTGCRTGTGCAGGTTGGGGGTGTCAGTTTGGGGTTTGCCCCTGGAATGTGGGAGAGGGGCAGGGAGGAGGAGCAGCCCTGCGTGTCTGGTACAGCAATGTTTAAAGCACAAGTCTTTTACATTTCTACAGTGGAGACTGTTAAGGAGTTCTGGCATTTGTCTTTTTAATTTGCAACCTTATGTTAATAAACTATTAGCCTTTTTAGTTCCATAATTAAAAATAAAACTCTTACGTGTTTTGATTGCCTTCTTGTCCCACTTCTGTTGCAGAATCAATCCAAAGGAGCTTTTTTTTTCTTTTGTTTTTAATTATGATTTCAGTGAGCTGAGCGTTATCACACCATGAAATCACTGGGAGCCAGGTCACTGTGGTGAAAGTTAGCACGAGGCTCTTTTGTAATCAGCCCTGAGTCATGTCTGGACATTCAGTGCTCGGTTTTGTACAGTACCAAGTGTCCCAACTTCCCTGTTTTTAAGGAAAGGTGAATGCACTGTACTTGGGGCTTGCTGGCTTTAGTCACTGTGCTCCTTGGTGTATGAAATAACCCAATTTTTGTCCCCCCTCCTTTAATGTCCACTTAGTCTTGCTTCATAACTATTTAGAAATAAATGAGGCAATTTGTAAAGATGGAACAGTAAAGGGTTACAGCACAGTGAGTTTGGGCTCAGGGTATCTGCACCATCTCAAGAAACCAATTCCCTTTATGTCGGGAAGATCTTTGTGGAAGAACAGATCCTGCCTGTTCCAGTGACTGGAGCTCACATTTCCACAAGTGGTGGGTGCTGCTGGAAGTCCCTAACTCTGTAAGTGACAAATAAAGGCTCTGGGGAAGGTGTTTGTCCAAATCCCAGCCTGCTGCAGCTCAGTCCCAAACCTTTCCAGCCTATCCTTATAAAAAACCCAGCCCAGACCAAACCAAACCAAG